>VYXC01000743.1:1105702-1468680 GCA_013397175.1 Platysteira castanea
TACAACTGATCTTAGTGCCTTGTTTCCAATACCTAGCACTTGTTCTGCAGAGGAGAGAGACAGAAATAGAATGTCAGATCCCTGCTTGGCTGGGAAGGCATTTGTTCCCTTGCAGTGATGAAGAGGGTGACAGCTACTCAAATGGTGCTGCAAGCAGACATGTGAGGGAAAACCCAAGCCAGCTGTCATTGCAAAGACACTGTAGCAACCTTATGCACCAGAACAATATAAAGAACTAAAAAATGGTTCAAAAATTCATGCATTCCCTCCACCCAAGTAAAAATCCTATGTAAGCATGTGCATCTAATGAAAACCTAGCCTGATCCTGGGCTCTAAATAATACTTTTAAACAAATTTCAGAACTCTGTTCTGGATTAATTCACTACTTCTTTTCTAATGGTCATGCTCTTTAGCCCCACATGGTATGTGCTCAAAGACAAAATGAGAAGTTGCTGAGTACCTCCCTGTACTTTCATATTAGCATTTTGAACATGTTAATATATTTTGAGTCTACAAGTGGCCTCACAGCTTATGTCTTTTGAGTATCTACATAGAGAAGAAACTTCTGGAACTCATGTCCTTGAGCTTTAGAAGTTGTGCTGAATGAGTTGTGGGTCTGTTTTGTGTAAGGTGATCTGTGATGGGATCTAAGACCCCTTTTGCAGGGCTTGCAGTAAATCATGCACAGCTCCACTCACTACCCTCTCTGCTAATCCTGCCCAACCCTAGATGACACAAGGCAAAAAGGTGGAATTCACCTCTGAGAGTAAGGAATACCTAGAATGGTTTTACTGGAGCAAGGAGAAGCAGAGGTGGCCAGGCACTCCCTTGTGTTGGGGATCTCAGATGGGAGCATCCTACAGTGGGAGTGAGTGGCAAATGGATTTTGGGGAAAGTAACACTCCACCATTCCTGGAGCTCTGTGACTAGCAGTGGCTGTGGCAGTACTTCAGACACCGTCACTGGTGCTGTGTGCAGAGTTTGGCAGTAGGACTCCACAGACCCTCGAGAAAGTGTTGTGGGCTCCTCTGGCTGTTGCTACATATTATCAGTGGGGCCTTTGGGACTGGTGTCTTTCAAAAGTTCTTATCCTCCTTCCAGCAGCTCAGGAACGTAGAGCCCTTTTTGCATCATGTTGTCAGGGCTGTGCTCTTCAACAAGCCTTCTTCCATGCTGTGGTACAATGCCTGGAAGCAGTTAAAGAGGGCACAGGTCAAAATGCAACCAAATAGTAAATGCACTGGGAATTTTGAAATAGCTGCAAAAGGTGTCAGAGAGCAATGAGCCCAAGTTCTCAATCATATGGGCACTTTTGGGTGCCCAGTGACAGGTTGCTGAGGTTAGGGCAGAGTATATTTGTTTTATAATCCTTGGAGGTCCCAGCTGGGATCGAGTGCACAACTGCATCAGCACTCCTGTATCAATGCCCCCATCCCATGCCCAAAGGGATAGGCTCTGCCCTGGTTTAACCCAGGTGAAAATTTGTCAAAGACTTTCCCCTACTGTCATTTCATAAGGCTAAGTAAAGTATCTCTTTGAGCTCCTCACAGGCCAGGTCCTGGCAGAGGCATTGTTGTTGTTCATGCCTATTGAACATCATCAGTTAGTTTTCCCAATGGGACAAAATAGCTGCTCTCAAAGCATTGCCCTACCTAAATTTGCTCAGCTTGTGTCATGAAGGGAACTGGAGCACAATGGCCTGTTTCAGCCTTTGTCAGTGAGGGAAAGTTAAAGCATGGATAAAGCGTAAGAACAAGGAGTTGCACAAAATCAAGATAATCCAATATTTGCTGAGTGGTGCTTGTGTGGCTTTTGTTGGGTAGTGTGCGTGCAAAAGGCTTGCAGCCCCAGTGAACTTTTGGAGTAGTCCTGTACTATCAGGAGGCCCACTGGTATCTTGCCTGAGAAGCAGAATTTCTGTGTTGTGTTTATCTTCTCTTTGTTTGATAAGCAAACATAGATATTTTAAACACTGCTGTATCCATGTGGTTTTCTCATGGTTGTGGTCTTTCATACAGAGGAAAAGGTTCAACAGACTATTTGTTCCCACTGTCAGATAACAAGGAGGGGCTGGCTGTGCATAAGGAGATGGGGCTGGGGTCAGCTTGAACTGGAATTTTCACTTGTTAGGTCCCTGAGTTAAGACAAACCAAAATCACTTCTAGTTTCTTGGTTATAAAATGGGGAGAAGATGGATCTGTCCTTATAAGACTTAGTGTTAAGTACTGCTAGAAACCATCCTGTCTTGGGAACATATTTTCACCCTTGTCACTAAATGATTTTTTTTTTTAGTTCCATTTCTTAAAGCAATTTCATGCTTTGATAAAATATGGTAATTTTTCTATGTTGTGTCTAGTAGAGTAACCACTCTTGAGTAGACCAAATATATTTTGTAGCCTCCCTGTCCTTGCTGCAATACAAAACACCAAAAGTAATTAGCCTGCAGTATGGATGAACTGATTAGCTTTTCAGTTTGGGGAACAGATACATTTTAAAATGAGAGCCTCTGGAGCCACATCTCCCTCCGGAGTAAAAAGTCGACTAATAGTCACAACAGCACTATGTTCCTATTTTTTTTGCTCTTTTCTTTGTGTGTGTGTGTCTTTTATTTACCGTGCAATTTAACAGAGCCCTTTAAATTTACTGGATTTGATTGATCTTGTGCTCTGTCCCACCTGGGCAAAACAGAACTGTGTAGAGCAGGGGTTCATCATGCGGTGAATATGCAGCAACACTTTCTGATGGAGGGGTGTGCTGTGCTTGGGGCAGGATGGCAGGAGAGGAATTAGTCATCAGAACCCCCACAGTGTTGATTCTGCACTCCCTGCTCTCTGTCTGCAGTGGCTGCTGAAACAGCTGGATGTTGCAGAGCAGCACAAAGAGGCACGAGCAGCCTGTTTGAGGGAGACCCAGGCCAGTTCCTTGCTGGTCCTGCTCTGGATTGAGTGTAAGGGGGAATGAACTTCCCAACTGCGCTGTGCAGCTTATGTGATGCCTCAGTACTTAAAGATCTTCGGATAAAAGGTACAATTAAGTCCTGGCATTATTCTGTAACTTAAAAATGGTTGAAACTCTGCTTAAACCCAAATTTAATTAACTTTGTTTTAAACAAAGATTATTGTAAAACCTTTATCCAGCTGAAGCTTTATCTGCCAAGTTTCACTGCGGGCTATGCATTTGCATAGCAGAGTTTTATGCACTCCTGAAATTTGTGGTTTGCAGTGGAAAACCTGGCAGACTTGGTTATATCAGCATTAACAGACATTCAGTATAATTGGAAATATTGTCCTTTGCCAAAAATTGTATCCTAAGAGCTTAATAGATTTTTTTTTTTCTTCAGGTCCTTGTACTTTAGTAGTGAAGTTTGCACCTGAATTTATACCTGGGCCATACATGACTATGAATTCCACCTCCTGCATCTTCTACCCATGAGCTTGGGGTAAGAGCGCAGCCCTCCAATTTAAGAGTACTTCTGCCCAATTTCCCAGCATGGCCATGTGTATGTGAGCAATGGCCAAGGACGTTTTAGAACACCCCATTTCTCAGGTCAAGCAGCATGGTGCCCTTTGAAAATCCCTATGTCAGGGAAGAAAGGCAGAGGAGAGGTGGGAGGGATACTCATGTTTCACAAAGTCCACAAACTGCAGCCAGACTCAAAAGCGCTTAAGTACAGGCTGACTGCAAAAGGAATTCAATATTCCATTCTCCAGAGTGAATGACGCTGATCAAAGAAGCCGTGTCTGAAAAGACAAACTCTCTCCTGTCCCCTTCATTACCAGACTTGAAGGAAAAAGTATGAGAGATCACTATGCTGCAGGAACTGCCAACCCTCATTTCCGTGGGGAAAAGACTTTTTTTTTCTTGCCAACTTTCTTTCTTTATATCATAGTGTTTATTTTTATAAAGATAAATACTTAACTTTACTTGCACTGTAAAACTGGCTTCAAAAGGGGTAAGACAAAGAAGTAGAAAAAAAAACCCACTAAGAGCTGCTAAGCAGCTCTAAGTAGAGCTGCAAGTGCAATTTCTGGATAGATGGGGAAGAAGAGCATAGAAGAGCAAGTCTGTTCCTGTCTCTGAGCTTCCAACCATACCATGATACCTGTGCTTGTCCCCAGGCAGCTGCTGCTGCTGGTGTCAGAGTCTGGTGAGGCAGACCTTTGGTTTGACAGAGGACAGACATCATGTTGCCTTTCCCTGGTAAATGGGGAACAAGATGTTGTTCCTTGTTGCAAGGAAAGTCCAGGTGCACCATGTCACGGTCCTGCCCACGTCATCACTCCCCCTGAGGACTCATCCTGCACAGTTGGCTTTCAGGAGCTGGTAAAGCTGTTAGTGCTGAGCACCTTCCCAGGGAGCATCCTGCTTTTCCTGCAGAGCAGCTGCTGCCTGGGAATGCTCTCTGTGGCTGTGGTCACCTCTGTGGTGGCTTGAGGTGGATGTTTTCCAACTCCTCATCCCCGCATCTCCAGAGAGAAGAGTATAGGAAACTCTTCTGTGAAGGGAGAGAGATACTAATCCTCCAGGCCTTCAGAAGGATCCTCAGAGAGATTTACATTTGAAACGCCAATGCTGAAAATATAAAGTGTAAAACTGCATCAGATCAAATAGTTGTAATTATAGCAAGCATATGAGACAAAACCCATTGTCATTTTATCTCTCTATGGACTCCACACTTTTTGTTTGAGCCCTATTATTGGTGAAGTACGAGGTCTAAAATTATAATAATTAAAATGATTATAAAATCTTGGGGATTGTAATTTTTTTAATATAGCTGGGAACAGCCTGTTCATTACTGAACGAAAGATTTTGTTTTAAATTCACATCAATTCAAAAGATAGAGAGAGGGGGAGTGTATTGCTGTGAATGCAATGAGCATGCCTGAGGGCTGGGTCCCCTTTTACCTCTCTCAGGCATTGAGAAGAAGGCAATTGTGGTAAAGGACAGTCCTGAACAACAGGAAAATGTGTCACTGCTTGACCTTCTGGGAACCTGCTGATGACTTCTACTTTGTGAACACCAACTGGATGGCTCCTGCAGCCCACGGCTGGCATGTGGGAGCAGGCAATACATCATTTTCATTTTCTGGAAAGAGGCTGAAGATGAAAAATTGAAGAGAACCACTACAGGCATCTGCAATTGAAGCAAGGAGCCCTTAACATCAAATGCACCTTCAGCATATTACTTTTACATTGTGTGTTTTATGCTGGTGCTGCTAAGTTCCGTCTCCTTCTCATGGCAGAAGGTGGGGTGTCTCCTGCTGGGGCAGCAGCCTCTGCCAAATGTGGCTGCAAATCTCAGCGAGTTGACTCTGAGCTTTGCAGGTTGCCAGGGCTCAACTGGGTAGCTCAAAGAGAGAACATACTGAATTCCTGATATTCAAAATACTTTTCATTTTCAGATTGGCACATCTTTTGGGATGAAATGACCCCAAAATGTCAACCGTGTCAGTTCTGTGTCAGAAACAAATGAAAGCTGAGATGAGTGTTAGCTTTGGGCACCCATCCAAAGCTGTGGGAGAGAGGAGGAAATCTATACCATAGATTTCAAAGAGCCCATATGTCTCATCTAGGACTCGGTGTCTGTGCTTTGCTGGATCAGGCCCACCTCTGTGAAGAAGCGACGAGGTAGATACAAGGGGATGGAGGGGAAGAGGACGAGAAAGGAAAGGGAATCAGAGAAACATTGATAAATTCTGTTTAGTGAATAACACAATACATGTAGCAGCACAATGGCCTTTTCTGCAGGCAGATTATCCCAGCCAGAGTCTTTGCTATATTAAAAAGGGGGGGAAAAATAGAGCACCAAAGAAAAGGAAAGGCGGGCTGTACAGCAGCAATCAATGCTGCCCTTTGTGCTGCCTGACATTTGAGGGACTTGTTATCAACGATTGCTGGCTGCTTTATCTAAATGTATCTCCCCAGCTGCCAGGCACAGCGCTGATAGGCAGTGGGACGTGCCGATGGCCCCAGCTGATACCGTGGCCGCCCAATTCACCCACCAGCTTTGCTGTCAGGGGCAGGATGGCTTCTGTCACACTGCTGGCATGCTGCATCTACTCCCAAAGGGGGAGAAGGGACATTTCTCCCTTCCCCCCCTCCTCCTCATGTTTACCAGCAGCTTCTTTGTCTTTTTAAAGGAGAAGGAAGGGAAAAGAAACTCCCAAACTGGGCGAAAATTAAAAAAAAAGAAAGAAAAAAAGTCAAGAAACCTGGGATAAGAAAGGGATGTTTTGGGGAAAGGAAAATTTACTTATTTTTTTATTTGTCCTGCAACAGCTCTGTCATCTGCTGCTCTGGCAGAAATTGCCATATATGTGCTTGCCTTCTCTCTCCTGCTTTACTGCAGAGAAGTGATAAGAATAATCTAGTGCTTGGCTGCTAGGCTGTCTCTTAGTGTGAAAAATGCCTGTCTAATATTTTTTGTTTGTATAGCGTATGTACTTGTGTCTATGTAATGCAAGGACCTGTATGCACAAGTTTGCATTCAATTACAATTAGTTTTTATGACTAGAAGATGATGAATGGACATAAAATAAAGGTTAGCTTGTGGCATCCCCTAAATCCTGGAGGGTGTGTGTATTTAAAAAGAAATAAAAGTGTTGCAGTCCACTCCCATCCAGAAACTATGTGCTCTTAGGTGTAGAATTCCTAAAGTGTAGCCAGTTATTGACACATTCTAAAATACATAAGCTCTGAATTTGTGCAGCCTCTTATTCCAAGAGACAGCTTAAATTATTGCCTTTACTGCTAAAAAGGTTTTGAGGTCTGTGTGGAAATGTCAGCTCATAGGTTTGCATGTATATTTACTCTTGCTGGGTGCTAATGAAGCCATTAAAAATGCAATATGGTTCAGCTGAAGGATTTCTTAAAAATGACCATTTTCTGATGTCTGTGACTCCTTCTGGTGAAGCATTTGGAAAACAAAGTAACCTAGAAGCACAATAACAGAGGGCACTGTATTAACTGATCTACTTTTAATGATTCTTTGCCAAAATCTGAAAGCAATTAGAGCTCTCAAAAAGTAGATGATTCCTAGAGAATGGAAGGAATTCTTATCTGTCTCGTGTTCACTGTCTTATGTTAATTTGTACATTAAGCATAAGTTTATTGGGTGCAAACCTGAATTTAAACTGTACACACATTGCTACCTTGACCACAGTTGGCATGTTTCACATGCATATAGTCAAAGCTAATGTTGGTAGTGCATTTTGAGGAAATTCAGGCCAATTTGAAGCATAATTTTCTTCTGCAATCACTTACAGTTACTTGCATAAAAAAAATCAAGGAGGAGAAAAGCAAATGTGCATGAGGGGGTGTTGCAGACCATAAAAATCCCTCTGGAGGGCCAGAGCCAAAGCCCAGGTACCAATATATACACCTGTTAGACAGAAGGATAGCAAGATATTAAGAAAATACAAGATTTGCCTTTGAAAAATGGCACATCTGAATGTTAGCACTTCAAGTATCTAAGCTGAACCTGGAAAATAGTTAGGGGTCTTTGATAAAGCTCTGGCTGAGAAAGCAGCGTGTTAAAAATTTGGTTCACAGGTCAGAGCTGGATGCCCTCACTCACCTCTGCAGGTCCCAGTTTTGTCTGGGTTGTGGACTTCTTTGTGGAGCCAATGCTACTGTTCCGTATAAAAAATAGGAACAATTTTGTTATCAAGTGTGGAGTGATCTTAAACAGAAGCTGTTCTGCCTAGCTTCCTTTGTAAGTTATCCAAAATATAGTAGACGTGCTTTTAGTAACTAAGTGCTGTCCAGCACTGGGTGCCTTTGCCCTTCTGCCTGACAGCACTGAGCAAGGGGAGAGCATTCCACACCCCCTGGTACCCCTCAGCCTTTTGCAGGTGCAGGCAGCACAGCTCCTAGAGCACAAGCTCAGATGTGCAGATAGTATAACCTTCCTGAGCAGTTCTCTTTCTGTGGCATTAGGAAGCCAATTCCTCCCAAGAGCATGTTTATATCAATCTAGAATTCATTTCAGCTGAAATATTGATGATTTTGTAGGGGGGAGGCAGGAGGTCTGGGTGTTGAGTGTGGTCAGATCAAGTTAGCTTCAGCTGGCAAGGTTGACACAAGTAGTAATCTCTCTGTCCCTCCTCCCATACCTAAACGAGCATTTATTCCAAGCCCTTTCTTAATGCTGTAACATAATTCATTAAGACAGCCTTAATGAGCTGGTAATTAGTCTGGTGGGAGGGGGGTGAGGAGGGGAAATAGAAATGCTAGACAGAGAGAAAGTCGAGCAGGCTGGGACACCTTAAAGAGCCCTGAGAGAGCTTTTTGTCAACAAAATGGATCGGGCTTGCAGGCAGTAAAACTTTCAAATGACCTTCGTGTCAAAATATTAGGCAGCTATTTTTTGCTAGATGGCGGTTTCATAAACATAAAAAGCGCACGTATCATTCAGAGTGTCGTAAAATTTGTCTCGAAGATGTGTTGTTTCCTTCCCTCCCTTCTTTTTTTTTCTTTTTTTTTGGTTGCAAAACAAATATCACCTCTGTGAGGGGGGGATGGGGTAAGGGGAATGGCATCTAATAGCAAAAACTTCTGCTTAGTCTGAGCATAATGTTAATAGCAGCTCATCTTTGTTCCAATGGTTTTGAGTGTTTGATCTTTCTTTTTGGGGGGCAGGGGGGGAAGTAAAATGTATACAATAATATACATGCTAAAGACAGATATTAAGATGGCGACATTTTCACTTGTAAAATTCAGAAAAAATTACTTAGATGCTTATAATTTATGGCAAAAGCTAGATGTTAACATTGCTCTGTGATTTAGAAGACAGATGTGGTATAATAATACAGAAGTGCAGGAGTGAAGCATCAAAACAGTTGGCTAAGTGCTTTTTCTTCTGTGAGGTCTTTATTTCCAAGGTTAAATTTTGACATGCAATTGGAGGGTAAAGAGGCAACTGTTTTCTGCAAGGCGAGGAAATGGTTACTCAAAGCATACACTCATTTTGCATTGAGTGTGTCTTTAAGCTCCTTTTCTTTCTGTCCCTATCTAACAAGCCCCAGAGCAGTGGGACTTCTGTAACTTGGATAAGCAGTAGAATGCTGATAAGACATCACTTGAGTTGAACCATAGGAATGTGCAAGCAGAAATAACTGGGGTAAATATCCAACTTAATAAATGCAAAAGCCAAGGAGATAGCAGAAGGATGGAAAAATTGACTTACTGATCTGTCGTGGGGTTAACTATTTCTTTCTCTGCCATCACATCACACAATGCAGAAGTGACAAGCTGTCCCTTCTCTGCCTCCTGTCTTTCAACTCTATTTCCCCTTTGACCACCTGAACCATTCATCACTTGTAAACAGCCATTGCAGGTGATGCACTGGCAGCTAGGCCACTGCCAGGAGCCCAAATCTTTCCCCAAGAAATGGCCATGACAGATGATTCCAGAGCTTGAATAAGGGCTGGGCTTAATGAGCATCAAATCTAGCCAGCCCCCAGCTTGTGACTTGGTGTAATTGCTCAGAATTTAGACAGATATCACATGAAGTATTTCTTATGTGGCTGGAAGTATCAGGACTGATCCTCAGACTTACAGGTCCTAGTAATTTCCCCTCTCTTTGGTGTGCCAAGCAGGCTTGCCTTACGGCCAGTTAGTGGCAGGGGCTGGAGACTGACTGGGTCTGTGCCCAAGTGCAAAGGCCACATGGGACTGGCTGCCTCAGGGATCTGCAGTTTAATGGGCTTTCCCTCTGAGATCTGAAGGCAATCTTTCCCACATAAAACGTAAAATGTAAAGAAAAATTTAAACAAGGATGAGACGATGCTTGACTTCTCCTCATAGAGCAGAGCAGAACAGGAAATTTAACTTGGACTTGTTTAACCCTGTGTGGTTTCACACTGCTCTTTTATCCATTGTGTGAAAAAGAAAACAATTTGGACTTTGTTCTCCTCCCCTCTACTTTAACTATTCTTAAGTACTTTGCTAGTGTTATAGTGCTCTGTGAGAACTGAATGTGGATCACAGTCACCTCTGGAGGACTAGTTCTTGAGTTAATAAATGAGGTCCTTTTTAAAATCTTGTTTTTTAAGCTAACAGAAAATATAGAGATGCTGTAAAATACAGTATTATAATATACAGACACATATTCAGGAAGATTCCAGGTGTGATCAGTTTAGCATGGGGCAAAACATTGGTGTTGCCCTTCGGTGACATTGATTCCTGCTGCCTGGCTACATCAAACCTACCGATGAAACTCTATTCCATGCCTCCTTGGTTTTTTTTTCCTTTCTTTCTTATTTTCTTTTGTTTCCTTGGCTGCTTACAAAAGAGACAATTTCTTTCACCCTTTAATGGATTCAGGGTGATCCAGGCCCACCAATAAAATGCCAAAGCTCAGTAATGAAACTGTGTCTGTTCATAAGGTGCAATGCAATATTTCTGACAGACAACACCCTTACGACATGACCCCCAAAAAAGTGTCTTAAAAATTCTGCTTTTTACAGCACAGTTGAGACTTGTAGTGTTCTGTCACATGGACAACTGTCTAAGCTGCAATCTCTGCTTAGCTCTCCTTATTAGAGGCTTTTCTTTTCATTCCTTTTTTTTTAATGGAATATGTTTACTTTTATTCCCCAAACTTTGATTTTGGGAAATTGATTGAAATTTTCTCTGCTGGGTGCCTGCTGCAGAGTGAAGTTCATCATTCTCAGGAAAAACAAATTTTAGCAGGGTTAAGGGAAAATTACATGCTAAATTCTGGCGTCTTTACTTTGCAAAGACCTACTGTCTCCAGCCAAGACTAAAAGACAGTATTTTAAGAAGGGCCTTACATTGTTTTTAGAGGGATATCTTCTGCATCTTTCTCTCTGCTTTGAAAAACTTAGCCAAATTCTTCTGTTTTTGAAAATCTGCAGCATGTATAAACTCAATAAACATTTCTCAGGTGACAGAAAGATGTCTCAAGGAGAGGAAAAATAAAGTTGGAGGGGAGAGGGAGGCTGAGAGATGAGCTCAAAGGAGCTGAAATGCTGCTGTGAAGGAGGCTGGGGCAGCACATGTTGGGATCAAGGCAGGTTTTGAAGAGTACACAGGGGATGGAGCTGTGGACCCGGCTTGCCAGAGAGGAATTAATTGCCTGTGTTTAAGTGCCTGAGGAATGGAGGAAGGAAGGACCTTGGTGAACAGAGAGGGACTGTGAGGGAGAGGCTGGATAGACTAGAGCAGATGGTGTTATGCTGTGACAGTAAATACAGTTATCTCTGTCCATCGCAGCACATGCCTCCCTCCCTGCTCCAGAGTACCTGGAAAAGTAACTCAGGTGCTTGAATTTCAGGATTTGTCTGCTACCAGCAAATAGCCACTGCATCAATTGACAAAGCCTTCTACCCCCTCTGAAAAATCAAATCAAGTCCCAAATTAGTGGTTCTTTTTAGCTTAATATCCCCGTGACTTGCCTCTGTGTACTGTGGAAGTAAATTAACTGTGAATTAGTACCAGAGCCATGAGGAACTCACACAGAAGTTAATAGTTCTGTCTTCATAGCAGGGACTGAATAATGTGCAGCAAAATAAGAGCTAGGCGAGTACATAGAGGAATACAAACAAAAAATTGTAGACATGTGGTCTCTGCTAAGGCAAGGGTTCCCAAGGCAAAATATACGATTATGCAATTTAGAGTGGTATCCTAATGCAGTGGCAGTGAGGAAAGGCTCTGCAGGCGTCCTTCATTCCACTGTGTCCTAGCTCTGGTTTGCCCCTGAATAATGATCTCTAACTTACCCGTTTTGTGAGATATATTTATCACTGCAGTTTCCACCTACCTCCTGCACAGTGTTGAGTGTCAGAATTCACTGTACACCATCCCTCAGTAGCAATGTTATTTTTCTTGCTCTGGAAATGCCAAAGCTAAAGTTGCCCACATAACCGCAACTCTGGTCCCCTGTGTAAACACATTACAAGACAGTCTTTAATTACATGAGTTGATATTTATTTTCTTTTCCCCTGCTGCATGATGCTCAGAGACATCTGGCCATATCACTCAAAGTGTGGCCCAGGCCTTATTTACCTCATATCATCCAAAGAGTGTGCTGAATACAAAATTATTGATTTGCTCTTGGGTGTTTCAGCTGTGCTTTCAGCATAACGCTTTGAGTACTTAATAGCCACATGTGGATTCAAATTCACGGTACCCCTGTGAGACAAGAAGGTGACAGTATTCCCATTTTACAGATGGGGAGCTGAGTCACAGGGAGATTAAGGTCAAAGGACCCACTGATTTTGGGGCCCCAGTTTGATGTTTCAGAGTACTTAGTGTTTTTATAGCTCGATATATGTTCAAAGCACAGCTCCCAGAGACTTCAATTACAGCTTCCAGCACTCAGCACTTTGCAAATCAGCCCCCAGGGTTTCAAGTCAGACATCCAGAAAATGAGGAACACACAGTTAGTGACCACCTGTGGTTTATAACTTGGCCAAATGTGTGTGGATTTTCATGGTAATAGCAAAAGGCACCTCTCTTATTCCTGGGTGATGCTTTTCTCTCTCAGTTGAGCCAACCAATCCCTGCAGTAAAATACAGAGTGCTGCTAAGGTCTGTCAGTGGAGCCCTCCTGCACCCCGTGGAGGAGAAATGCAGGGGGATCACTGTCATTACTAGCAAAACGATACTGCTCTCTTTCATGTAATTTGTCGCAACAGCTGAAATCTCCTTTGTTAAAGTTTTAACAGCTTTTCAATTTATAAAACACAGCAACTTGCCTTCAAAGTCTTAAGTCTCAACAGACAAATTGTGAAAAGTTCTGGGAGGCTAAAATGTGACCTTAGACTGGGAGGTAGTGGGCATCACACTGCAGGGGTTGATGTCTGGTCTACTTCCAGTGCTCTCTAGCTGTATCCTGAAAGTGAAGGGGTGATACAGTGGGGCCAGGGCTCTGCTTCTGCATAGTACTGGTGTGGGAAAAGAAGTACTTTTAGCTACGCTCAGTCTGGGGCAAATTTTTATGGCAGTCTGGTGAAACCTCTGGAAGTGATAATTTTGATGGAGATCTCCCTGGTAGATGACAATTATAGCTATGCAAGTAGTTTCCATTAAAAAAAAAAAGCAAACAAAAAAACATTTAAAATTTGAGCGACATGGAGCTGAAATGCCTAGGCATAGGTCACTGCCTTTAATAGTATTAACAATAAAACATAATGGTGAGCATGGTAGGGAGGATGCATTTTATGAATGCAATAATAAATATGATTTATTTTCTTAAAATACAGAGAGGTGAAATTGAATTAATCTCAGGATTTTATCTACATTCCACAACTTGTTCTCTGTGATGGCAGATGCTTATTACTGAATAAGGTGAAACAGCTGATGAAATGAGTTGCAGATTGCTTCGATTTCACAAGGAGGGAAATACTTGAAATATCAGTTTATAGAATTGTGTAAATTGGAATGAGCTCCAGTGTGTGGAGAACAGAAAGCGTGATGCACCGAAGGGTGCAGATGGTTTGGACTGAGAGAGGAAATCTCTTGAGAATTGGTCCCTGGGAACTGGCGAGATCCTGGAAAAACTCAGAAATTATTTCAAAAGAAGTCAGTACAGCTGGAAGAAAGACACAAGACACTAGGAATGGACCACTAAGAACTCACAAGAATCCAGTTTCCTTAGAGGAGCAGTACGTGTGAAATAATGGCTGCTCTTAATTTGCTGAGTTTCTTGTTTACTGTGAGTTCACTGTGCTGATGATGAGTCTGTTCCTTAGCAGCAGCATACTTCGCTTGTTAGTTTTTCCACTGTTCCACAAAAAAAAAAAAAAAATGAAAGGGGTTGCTGGTGGACAGAGTTAGATCTCGAGGCAGTGACTCCTCCTGCACTGACAATAGTTAAAATCCAGCTTCTATGTTCACACTTGTTACCGTCGCAGGCCTTTCAAGGTGCAATGGACTCTACAGCACCAAATCTTATTATCATAAAAGCTTGGTTATGAGGAGGAGAACTTAGACCTCAGAGAATGCAGTAGACAGATTTCTCCCTACTATTTCCAAATAATTCCCCTTTTTGTCTAATTTGGAAGGAATGTTCTGAAGAACAGCTTGTGAGACCCTCCCTTAAAATTGTGGAAAAAGAGAAAATATATCCACAAGAAATGGAAGAAGGAAGAAAACATCTTCCTTGCCTGAGCTCAGCCGAATCCTGCTCACCTTTTGTGAGCAGCTACCTGAAATTATTTATACTAGGTAGACGAGCAGAATTTGTTCCCTAGCAATGTTCAGAAGACTTGGAAGAGAGGCAGCCAATACCTAAAGGAAATAAACCCAAGCAAAATAAACTTTTTAACTCTCTAACAGCAGTCTTTTACAGGTTGCCTTTAAAAGGCCTGCATTTATGGCATTAATATTTGAGGTTACTTTCTTTATAATCTATGCCTGTAAGCTGAAGCAAGACTATGAGTGCCTGAAAAAT
Organism: Platysteira castanea; assembly: GCA_013397175.1. Lineage (NCBI taxonomy): Eukaryota > Metazoa > Chordata > Aves > Passeriformes > Platysteira > Platysteira castanea. Next base: position 1,120,121 of record VYXC01000743.1, read on the forward strand.
GCAGAGGCTAATTACAGCGGTGTGAAAGTAAAATAATGAGAGCTTGAGAATGTGACTGATAAGCAGTTAGATAATAGACTAACAAGCAGGATGTCTGTAGTCCATCAAAGGGCTAATGAAGGTCTCTATGTCCTGTGCTATTGCCTGAGGAGAATGTACAGATGGAAAATATCCCAGAAATGGCATATAAGAATATACACCATGTACTAACTGCATGGTGATATAATGATTGGATTCAATGAGTGCTTAACCTACGGATAAAGCAATTACTCAATTATAAAGTGCACACTAGATGCTGATAACCAAGTGGGACATGCTGAAACAAATGTTTACAAAGGAGGTGGTGCTTGGTTTCACCTGCCCCACCGAGCTGGGCTTGCAGCCTGCAGTGCTGCATTGGTTTCAGTGCCCCAGGAAGGTGGCACAGCAACACTGAGGTGGACTGGTGCCTGGGGGCGGCTGCCTTGGAACAGGAAATGCAGCTGCTGCTCTTGGAGTTAATAGGGGCATCTGGTTCACATGCTCACGTGCCACCCCTCGTGTGTCACAGTAATGCAAGAGGACCTTTACTGATAGCAGCTCTGTGAACACTGATGTCTCTGCTGTATTTTCAACCTCTGTCGGACTGGCTGACTTTTCTTAGTAAACAGGCAAATTCTGACCCTTTGGAGCGACCTGTTTCAGACAGGGAAATTGGGGAGCTAAGGACTCAGGCAAGCTCAGAAAATGTCAAGAAAACAAAAGAACAAACAAGCAAACCCATGACCAGAAAAGATTAATAAAAAAAGACATTTTGTCCATTTGGTCATAAATAGTACTGTTCAATAGCACAAGAAATCATGCAGGCTGTGTAGGGAGACATAAAACCACTGAATTATGTATTAATATGTCATATAAAAGGAAAAAGTACCAAAGAAATACTGTTGGAAAAATAAATAAAACCACCATTAAAAGTGAACATGTCCCATTTGGTCCGTTATGCCAAACATAAAACAACAGAAAGTGCCATTTGGAAGTTAACAACACTTTTAATTTTACTACTGACTTTTCCATTGTAAACCATACAAAGGTGTGGTTAGAGCATAGGCTGAGGAATTGATTTTATGCCTGTGCTCATCTAAATGAATAGGCTTTCGAAATATGTATATAGACCATTATCTCTCTGTATATATGTATGAAGGGAGGAAGAAAGAGTTGGAAAGCTAAGGTTGTGTGAGCTGGCCAATGCTAAAGTGGAGCTGTTACCCTCTCAGAGGGATTGTTTGGGTAAAAGGAGCCAGAGCTGAAATCTGCTGGTGGTGGCCACAAGGCCAGTCCTCTCCAGCCACTTGGTCTGCAGAGGTGGGATGTGTGAACACGTGGAAAAGCCATGTCCTGCTTCCAGCAGCCCAGGCTGTCCAGCACAGTGGAGACAACGCTCAAAAGCATCCAGGGGGATGGTGTGGCCCTGCTCAGGTTTCAGCTTGAATTTCACTCTGTCCCTCAAATGTCTCTGGTTTTAATGTGAGATGACAGGTGCCGTGGCAGGCCAACCTTGGGGAGCCAGCTATGGAAGAGTGACCAGGACTGCCCATTTGTCCATACTGGAGGGCAGCTGGGGTAGCTGTGAAGTGTATCCATCAGTCCAGGCAGCTCAGGTGTGGACACTGCTTTGGCCCATTAGCCCTTGTGAGCCTCTCCCTGCCATGAAGGGCAGGGTCATGGCCAGCTGAGGAGCCTCACTGCGAGGGTCACTTGTCTTGCACACACACCTCATGTGGAATTACAATGAAAACAAAAATATGGAGAAAACATTTTGCTGGCAGAAAGTGCAAATGACACAGAAACTGCTGGGCTGCTGCTTCATTAAATACACTGGCCTGCCAGAACTGCATTGCAGATATCCTCCCAGTGTGTTTTGAACAGAAGAACTCCCTTTGGTCAACTCCGCTGTGCTTTGCTTGCTCTTCTCAGCCCTCCTGCCATGATGCCAGTAACACCTCTGTTGGGAGAGGAGAGGCTGGGAGCAGCAGCAGGGACAGCTGGGGCTGGGCACAGTGCTCCAACACCTGCCTGTTCCCCTTCCCCTGTGCCTTCTGCACTGGTGGGAGGCTCCAGAACAACATCTGACAAGGGGCAGCAAAACTTGCTGAAGCTCATCCTTTCTCATGGGGCGTGGGGACGCGTGCACAATGCTCCACAGCTCCACAGTGTCACCTCTGCAGATGGAGAAGGGCCTGGCTGGGCTGTGGCTTCAGTGAGTGGATTTTCAAAGATGGGGCTACAGGGTCACTTTTCAGCAGAGCCCATCTCCAACACCAAGAAAACACAGAGCTTTTGTTTCATTTTGCTGTAATTTGTAGGCCTGGGACAGTGTTACAGAGCATGAGAGGGAAGAAAAAGAAAAAATAGGAGGAAAGTATGTAAATAACAACAATTAATCTGAAGGTCTAATGGCCTGCCTGCCTGCCTTCCTGCTGTAATTTACCATATGCTCTAGTACTTGTGTGAGGTTCCCTGGCTCACGTGTTGTTAGTTTATGTAAGTGTGCACAGACCTTTGGCAAATTTGTATTTTTATTATGTAGAAGCTAACATTTAGCTTTCTTGTTGTGGGTATGTTGTAGCATATGTTAGTGTTTATGTTGCAGGGAAAATGAATCTCTTGACTAGAAAATATCTTCTACTATTCTAGTGATTTGTTATTTTGACCTTTTTTGTAATGTTTTGTCAATAGCAGAGCTGAGTGGGATGGACCAGGTAAAGGCTAGTCATTTGTGTGTGACACACATGGTATATCGTTTCTTCTGGGTCCTTGAGGGGATAATCACATCCAGGTATGATTCAGAAGGTCAACCTGAATTGGAGGGAAATGATTTCCCAGAAGTAGGTATGAAATAGGAAGTAGTTTGTTTTTCCTTCTTTTTTCTCCCCCCTGCTCCCCCCAGCTTAAACTGGAAAAACCTGTGTATGACAGGGATGGTATAACTTTTTTCTTTAGTTTTCTGTGTATCTATGTTACCCTTAGGAAATTTTTTTCAAGACAATTTTATTTTTAGCTTTTTCATAGAAGAATCTTCAATGTTTTCAGTGGGAAATATATCCCCATCATTGATATCTGTTTTCTCCAGGGCCAATAAATAGGATCCCACAATATGTTATTAATGGAATAAGGCCAATATGACATGCTGTGATTTTCTACAATTAGTGAGAAAAAAAATCCCCTTAATTCTAGAAGAAATTAGAAGTGTTACAAAATCTGGGGTCTATTTTTTTCCCCAAAAGCCTGTGTGAGAAATGTAAAAACTTCTCTGAGCTCCATGGTACCTGGATTTAGCATAAAGCTTGAGCTAGCCCTAATGGCTGGCACGCAGCCAAAGAAAGAAGGAAGTCCCTGCAGTGGGCTCCTCTTGTGTCCTGAGACTGAAGCGTGTCCTCTGTAGTCCCACGACTGGAGCGAGTGGGCACAGCTCAGAGTAGCCCTCCGAGGCTGCTCCCGTGTCTGGAAAAGCCATCTGCGTGCTAAGAGGGAGAGTGGGAGAGGTCTGCCTTTTCCCTTGGTTCTCACTGATTTCATTTTACATCATTCCCACGTGCTCTGACCCTTGGTTTGTTTTTGGAAATATCTGTCTTCTGTATTCACAGAGAAGTCTGATTTCATTATCTTCAGTCCTGTGACTTTGTATGCTGTGTTCAGGTCAGATTCAGTAATTATTGCCTATAAGTTAATAGCTGTGGGTTTTTATGACCTCATGTGATGTCTCAGGCAGTGCATTTGAATTCATAATGAACGGTGATAAAGGGCGCTTTCGCCTGTGTCACTATTTGCTTCTGCACTTGTAGCACCATGAATGTTGTTGCTTGTGAATATAATGCAAGCTAGACCAGGTAAAACTGGGGAAACATTTTCAGTTCAGACACGAAATTTCCTTGGACTCCATGGCTGTATGGGAAATTTTCCCTTTGTTTCATGCAACCTAGCTTTGACTGCAACACACACATGTACGTCTAAAGCTATATTCTCTGTCTTGAAAATAAGAGGATATATTATGATGAACATCCAAAATAATTACTACTACAAGGATTAGAAGAGAAATTGTTGAAATGTGCTTTTAAGCTTGATGTGACAGTATTTATAGAAACTAATGTTTCCTGAATCTCTACAAGTCGTGTGGTCCAGAACTGCTGAACAGAGTATGAAAAGACCCTGACACTTAATGATTTATAGCACTATGGTGTTTCTGTATGAGCTGCAGCCCAGTATCTACCAAGTACAGAACATGACCTGGGCAACAGGGAACCAAAACCTCATTTAGTTATACAGAAGCCTAAATTGAACAGTGATTGAAAAATCAACAGGATCTTAAAATGACTCTTGTAGCCGGCTCAGCAGCAAGTGAAAGATTTTGGATGTGAAGAGTGTGTTTTTGACCAGGTTTAGGCTATGCTGAAGCTGGGACAGCTGGATTATGTCAGCTCCCACTCCAGGGAAGCCTGTGAGAAAAGATATGTCCATAAACTAGTAACTGTCCCTCTTTCCATTTTTAGCTGTTTTGTGTCTTTGGATGCATCAGGAACAGGTTTTTGTTCCTTTCCAGAGGGTTTAATTGTAGCCACCCCTTCAGTGCTTTCTGCTGTGATACCAGCAAGCAGAAATACTGCTTCCAAATGATTTGCCAAAAATGGCAAGAAAACAGAATATGTAATGTTCTCTGGCATAAAGCCACACATATGGATTCTCATTAGCTAAGATTTGCTGGGTTTTGCTTTTCCTTCCCTTTAAGTGAAAAGTTTGTTGACCCACTGAAAATAAGATGTCACATACTTCCCAAACTGACATATAATGGAAATATTGATGTGAGCTCTCTGTGTTTGATGGGCAGAAATGCATGGGGGGGGGGAAAGTATCTGCACAACCACAACAACTTTTTGTGTGGCGCATGACTAGCTTTCATTCACATTGTGAAAGCAAGAGAAAGTAAACAAGAGGCTTGAATATTTTGCTATGAGGGTTTTCCTACAGTTTTGCTTTTTCTTACTTGGGTGCTTTCTGGCATGCAGCACAAAGAGAGAGGGATGTGCACCTAGGAAATGCGAGATTATTTTGTGAGTAAACTACTGAGGACAAAGATCAGGTCTTCACTGTGGAAACTGCACTGTTCAGTCTCCAGGGTCTTCTAAGAGCCTACCAGATGCTGGAAGGTAACAGCTATTAATAATACACATACTAATACAGCTTGCTCAGCCCAGCCTGTTCCTCTTGGATATGCATCAGCACATTCTAGGCGTATCCCCCAAAGCGGAGCTACACACCTTCAAGCTGTCCTAATCAGGGCAGAGTTGAGGGATTGGCTCCTACCTGGGTTTCTAGGAATTTTTTTTGTGACATGGAGTCTTTGCAGGACTGCTTTAAAAGCTGAGATCCTATAACCATGGAGTTTTGTTTTCCTAACATCTGCAGCCCAGCATTCTCCATGCCCTGCTCTGTTAGCTTTCCTGCAGAACAAATGGTGCCCTGCAGTACAAACCAATGCCTTCTGATCTCTTTCTCCTGCTTGAGATTTATCTCATCTCCTACTTTCCCTTGCCATATCCTTTTCTTCAAAGCCCTTGGAGAAAAATGTTTCTTTATAGTTTGGTTCCTCCTAGTCAGGGTCAGTGCTGGTGCTGATAGTCCTGACTGAGCAATCTATTCTGAGACAGAGATGTAGACGCTACTCAAAGAAACCACCAAAACCAAAACAACAACAACAACAAAAAAACAACCCAAAGAAACAGGGCAAGGAGTTACAGCAACTATCCACAATGGTTTCAATGTACAAAAATTCTGTGATCTCAAAGAGAATTCACAAGCTGCACCTTGATCCATAGCAGAGATACTTACCCTGTGTCTGCACCACAGTAACTATGCTTTTTCAGAAAGCTATATCTGTTGACAGATAATTGAAGAGGTTTTGAGTTCTGAATAACCAGCCATATCAAAAAACCGAACTGTTACACAGATCTCTGTTCCTGTGGAAATACAACACATGATGGTAAGTCTGACCTACTAGGTGTTATTTAACACAGTTAAAATGTTCCCATATAAGATTTATTCTGTGCAAAATCCAGCTTTCTATGGAACACAATGCATTTGAATTGCAACAGATTGTCCCTACTTAGTTTTGCAGTAAAATCGTTGCACTGGCTGGAAACAGCTTTCTTTAACATCTTTAAACCAGAAAGATCTTAAGTTGACAAAGTGTTTGTGGCATCTCTTGTTTCTTGCTATTTTTCTCGATAACTAGGCTCTGGGGAAAAGACTTCAAATCCTTAAACAAGCTGAAGAAAATCATTCCCTCTGATTTGCACTCCTCAGTGGAATCTCTTCCCTGCTTGCTCCATACTTGCCAGTGGACGAGCCACACAGGGGGCATCCAGAGCTGTTCTGTTTGCAAGAAGTGCACTCGCTAGGGAAAAAGGCCCTGTGGCTGCGCTGGCTGGAGGAGGTACATTTGTCTCCTTGAAGAAGCTTCACTGGCTTAAGCAAGGTAAATGTATATTTCCAGAAAAGCCTGGAAGGATGCCTGGTCTGGAAAAAAAAAATCCAGATTCTGGTTTCTTCCCTTTGCAAGGGAAAAACTGAGGGATTCATATAGCTGATGCTTGACCTTTGCACAGCAGTGTCAGGCGCTAGCAACTCTTCACTCTCCAGGAATAAGTGTATCTGATTTAGCACAAGGTAGGTAAATGCTCCCATTTTTCCTTTTTATGATCCATCTAAATATTCATACCAAATTTGCTACCATGAACTCTGAATACGAGTCTGGTTATGGGCCAGATAAGTACAGCACATATAGCAGCTTGGAAACTTCTACTACAAAACACTTGCTTAACTCCTCACTGCACATGTGCTATTAGAACAAATGAATCACAGTAATATTTTGCATCATGGTTGCACCTGGCAACCGAGGATCTTGAAGCATTTATGAAGTAATTAGATTTATTCTATATTTTGCCAGGCATCTGTTTTTTCCAATTCGTGTACGACCACAGTGAATAATTCTTTTTATAGATTTGAGCTTTTCTTCATTGTGATGAGTCCAGCCCAGCACTTCATCCACTTGCTGGGTGGTTCTTCTAAAGAATTGCTGCTGAGCAATTTTTGATCTTTTACTAATCTTGGTCTTTATACTGATCATCTTTACTCAGTGCATGGTAAAACCCTGGAAAAAGTTTCCCAGAGAAGTTGTGGATGCCCCATCCCTGGAAGTGTTGAAGGCCAGGTTGGATGAGGCCCTGGGAAACCTGATCTAGTGGGTGGCAGCCCTGTCCATGGTGGAAGTTGAAACTAGATGACCTTTAAGATCCCTTTTCAACCTTATCTATATTATGATTCTGTGAATACTTGCCTAAAATTTACCTGAAAATTTAGGATACATCATGAAAACGGAATGCAGAAAATGTGCACATTTTGGAGGTATTTGCATAACAATAGATATGAAACCAGTGTTGAGAAACCTGAGGCCCAATCATAGTAGTCCTTTGTTTTTCCTCATGTGGTTTAATGTCACACAGCACCTTTGTGACAGAGAACTGGAACTGTCTTTAAACTTGAACTGTTATCACTAGATGATAGCTCCTCATCTGGTAGAGCTTGAAGGAGAACAGATGCAAAAAATGTGCTAGGAAAGGTTTCCAAATGTTTCAGTGCACATCCAGGGCTAGTGATGTGTTAGGGGCTCTGCAGGCATTCTCCAGGCAACTCTCCTGCTCTACCACTGAGCTGATCCTCCAGCTCTCACTGCTGAAGGATTTCTTTCATGTTACTTCTCCCCTTTTTCATCTGTGGAGAAGCACAGTCAAAGCACATCATTAAAAACTCTAGAGCACTAGAACATTTCTGCAAAAGAAAAGATGCCAGTTAATAACAATACCTCATGCAAACAGTCATGTATGTATGTGTGCCCTCGACATGTATCAGAAACCTCAGAAAGCCATTCATAATAATGATTCTCATTTTTCCTGGAGGCAGAGAACATAGTGGCAGTTCAGCTTTCAGGAATTGCTTTAAGTTGGAAAGAGCCAGTGGACCAAGCTGCATCATGCTGTGGGTGGGTAAAGCTCCTTTGAAAGACACACTCAGTCTCTTCATTGATTTTTTTTTCTTGCAGCAGTGAATTTGTTCCACTGTCCCTAGCTCATGAGACTCTTTTCCCAGTCTCTCTCTTTCTTTCCTATTTATGTCTTAATTCACTGCTGTCATGATTTATACTAGCAATACAATGTGCAAGACATGAAAATCTATACATCTATCATACCCCTGTCTGAATGCTGGGACATGACATTTCTAAATTATTTTTTCCATATACATTTATCATACATTTTTTTTTTCAAAAGGAGATGCTGTGGGTTGAAACAGGCTGAAGATGGCCCAACATCTCAGCTGTCCTATTTCATGTGCTCTATGTGGTTCATGGTGTAGAAATAGAGGCAGTGTTGTGGTTTAACCCCAGCCAACAGCCAAGCTGCACGCAGCCACTGGTTCACTGCTCCACCAGTGGGATCAGGGAGAGAATCAGAAGGGTAAAAGATACAGAACTTGTGGTTCAAGATGAAGACAATTTAATAGGGTAAGAAAACGCCAGGCACACAAGCGAAGTAAAACACCTAATTAATTGACTGCTTCCCATGGGCAGGCAGGTGTTCAGCCACTTACAGGAGAGCAGGGCCCCATCACATGTAACCATGACTTGGGAAGACAAATGCCATGACTCCAAACATCTCCCCCTTCCTCCTTCTTCCCCCACTTTATATAAGCATGATGTCACATGGTCTGGAATGTCCCTTTGATCAGCTGGGGTCACCTGTCCTGGCTGTGTCTCCTCCCAACCTCCCATGCACCCCCAACTTCCTCATCAGTGTGGCAGAAAAGCAGAAAAGGCCTTGGCTCTGTGTAAGCCCTGCTCAGCAATAACAAAAGTGTCTTGATATTATCAACTTTGTGCTCAGCACAAATCCAAAACCTGGCCCTGTACTAGCCACTGTGAAGAAAATTAACTCTACCCCAGCTGGAACCAGCACAAGGCAGCACTGCTCTGTTGTGGTTCTATGCTCCTTTGGCCGATATTGTGGAGGTAAATATTTTATGATTCCTGTAGAGATTAAGGTACGTACATTTAGCTTGTTATCAATCAGTGGCAATTTGAGGTTTAGTGTCAAAGTAAATTGTTCTTTAGGGAAGAGTAAGGATCTGTGATGGCTTGTACCTGCAACTGACTGCTCTTTATCAGCCTTCTGACATTCCCTCAGGGACAACTAGTTGTAATTAGCTCATTTAATATTGATTAAGTCTTTGGACAATTAATCAGAACTAATCAGGGCTCAGTGGTGTTTTAGAGTTCTGAAAATATGTACATAAGAGCTAGGGATTCCTGAGTGTGCAGAAGGAAGCATGACATGAACACTGTCCCAGGAACTGCATGCAATTTCATCTTTTTTTGAGATTTGAAAACATGTAGAAACTTTCTGAAGATATCTTTTGCTTCTTCTGCCTCACTATCACCTCTCTATACAGTGTACCTCTGGGAGAGGTTGAGCATAAATAACAAAACACGCTGAGACAAACAGTTCTTAAAAACTTTTCAGCCCAATCTTAGATCTTTCTTCCCTGGTCACTCCTGCTGGCAAAGTCCTGCCTCCCAGAAGCTTTAAGGCACTGGAGCCTGAAATTAGGTGTGTGATCTTATTACTGAAGCCCTTGTGCTTTTTTCCACACATCCACATATTGGTAGTTACTCTTGTTCTTTGTAATTTAATTTTAGACATAAGATAATCTTGTTGGAGTAAATGCTTGTGTCTCTTTGTGTGGGTTTATTTTTGGTTTTTTTTGTTGTTGTGTTTTTTTGTTGTTGTTGTTGTTTTTGTTTTTTTTTTTTAAATAAAACATGAACTGTAGTGTCTAGATGCTAGGCAAAAAAGTTGTAGCACAAGGACCAGATTTAAATTTGTTGTAAAACCTTTTATACTTTTAATGTGTGTTAAAAATGATGAGGAATTTTGAATGGAAAAACAAGCATTTAATACAGCTGGAATCTAGATAGAAATAATTTTCACTTTTTCTGGTTTTAATTCTTTTCTATCCAGATCTTCTGAACACAGTAGCTATCTATATTTTGTTTCCTTTAATATCTGTGTGTTTTAGAAATGAAATTTTATTCAAGTGTAAATTGGTTTTTGAGTTAGGAAAGTAAGTCAATCTCTATATTTTAGATTGTCTCTTGCAAGACTTTGTAATTTTTATTTTTCATGAAAAAAATCACTTCCTCTTCTCCCCATTCCCAACTATTTTTTGACTAAGTTTGGAAATATTATGAAGAAATAATTTGTGATTTTGCAGGCAGTGTGATAGATAATCTGGAAAGAAAAAAGCCAGACAATTGATTAATGGTCTAAAAACAAGATATAGCTAAATGCTGAATATCTCCTGGATGTGCATTTATTCTGTTTATATTAGATCTAAGCTAAGTACTAATTTTATTAGCAGCAGTAAGTCCAAAATTCAAATAATGTGGAGCAAGTCAATGACTGTTATTGGAACAAGAATAATTAGGTGAGTAATTAATTGAACTACGCTTGAGGTTTTTTTTTCAATCAAGGTATTTAAACTAAATATGCTCCTCTTTATCCCATTACAAAGAATTGTTCACAGAATGTATATGCTACATTTTGCCACTGACATATGGCTTCTACCTCATGTCATTAATACAGTGGTTAACATCCACAATTAACTACATACTTTTGGCATGCTAGCCTCTCCAGGTCAACGAGCAAAACTGGATATGATTTGAAGATTTAGTGCATTGCCTCCTCTGCTTGAATTTTCTGCTGAAGTAGGCAGAGATACCTGGGTTAAGAGGCTGAAGTTTTGTTGAACTTCCTCCATTTTTTGGTTTAAAGTACCCTGACATGTAATTAAGAGTGAGGCATTTGTGCATTTTAAACATTTTAAAATTATTGCCAAAGACATGAGTTATTTGAGATTCATTTAGCCATAGCTCTTATTGTCTCAAAGATTTAAGAGTAACTTTTAAAATTAGAGTCCTAACTATGTATTTAGATTAGGTTTAATATGACAGTTATCTGTTCTGCTAATAAAAGTCCCATGGTATATTAAAAACATATTAATTGAGGATTAGCACAAATGTATTAAATTTAGAAATCTTTGATGAAAACATTGCAAATTGTCATTTGTCATTTGTGATTACTGTAAATATAATAATAACATTAGTGTGACCATCTACTTATAAATCCAGCAGATTTTGTCCAATTCTGAACAGTTTGCTTCTGGGGCTATGGCCAGCCAAATCAATTGAGCTTTTTTATACAAGGTTTAAATTATGGCCTTTTCAGAACTGGTTGTAGGTGCTGTTACTGCAGACATACAGTCACTTTCCTGGTCTGTGAATGGAATGGGTAACTGTGCACTGGCTGTGGAGATCATGTACACCAAGGGATGTCTCCCTGCAAAATAAAGGTATCTCAAAACAGACATTTCAGCCTCTTTTGGAAGCCTCCAGTGAGGAGGTGTTTGCGTATTTGCACGTGCATAGTGACTGTATCGCTCAGCTGAAGGGGTCATATGCAGAAAGTTGCTACAACTTCCTTGCTCAGCCTGGGGAGTCCCACTTCCCTGCCTCAGCAACATCCTCTGTGCTCTGCAGGGAACATAATTAGGCCTTGGGGCAGCTATCAGTGATGTGTAGTTCATAATTTTCTATTAAGTATCTACTGGGGAAAGCCTCTGCCTGTGCTAATTGACAAGGTAAGGCCAACTGGAACTGTTGGTGGTGTCCCATTTTGGACTGTGCTAAACTGATTCCCTGTGCTCCTGTTCTCATCTCTTTGGGCAATGTGATTTATGACACAACTTGCTCAGAAGAGGCTGAGAAGTTTGACCTCTGAGGCCAGTCACGGAGGGATGCCTTGGCTTGAAGGCTGCTGGAAGGAAAAGGAAAGGAAAGAACTGGACTGGGCTGGACTGGTCTGGACTGGACTGACTACATCTCTTTCAAAAGATCTTTTCGTGAAAGACTGGGAAATGGAAAGGGTGGGCCCAATGATTTCCTTCTCTGTGCATACGTGCCATTGTTTCAGTTGATTGACTTTTTTGAGATTGGCAGTCAGTATGAAGAAGGATCTGCTTTGCCAGCACCATAGTCTTCTTCTTGTCTTCTAGTATTTTAGGGAGATAAGAGAAGAGCAGACTTCAAGGTTATGCTCCTCTGTGTATCCAGCCAAACTTGTCCTCTGCTTTCTGCCTCAAACAAAGAGAAGCCCTCTTTGTCTCTGCTGATCAGTTAATGCCTCAGTGATACTCTGTCATATTATTATTCTCCTACTATTCCTGCCAATTTCAGGCTCACCAAATTTTTTCTGATGACAGGAGAATTCCCTGGCGTGCTGCAAGGAACTGGACAGGCAGTACGCATGGTCTTGCCTTGAGGGCTGTAATGCAGCCTTGTAGTAGGATCTAGTAAGTATGTATTATTATAAATCCTTATCATGTTTATTTCACTTTTCATTCACATTCCTTCCAATCTTTTGATATTTAGCCTTGAGGCAGACTCAGCTATATATCCAAGGATGCAACTTTACATTGAGTTAATGTGTATCTCTTTGCTGGTTAAGAAGTTAACAAAAAAGGAGTAGGTGTCACTATTTTGCTTATGGTGGGAATTTGACGATGCACTGAACCAAGCACAACACACTTCCAGAATCTTAACTAGTTTGATTGCACCATCGACACTGTTATTTCGACAGTCCCACTCTCCGGCATCTGGCATAATTGGAAGCAGCAGCCAGCAGGTATCAGATGTCAGTATGAATTGTCTCCTGCTGCGTGAGCACTGACTATGAAATTGATTTGCTGTCTTTTTTACACAGTTTTGTAATGAAAGTAATGTAAAGTCCCAAACAGACAAATTCTGCATTTGTGTACATACAGTTAAAATAGGCATATGTCTGAAAATTAGAGAGGGGGAAATATATCAACAGAAAAGCAGTATGGCACCATCAGGCCCTGTTTCCTCACAGGTGGTTGTGGTGGCAGTCCCTGCTACGTTTCTGAAGAAACTGAGCTAAATCAATAGGTGGAAACCAGCACTGGGTACTTGTATGGATCAAAAGCATAAAACATGAGAAAGAAGAACCCTTCGGTGAGTGAATTTATCTCTCTATTTTACTCACTGGTGTTAATAAGGCAAGCTAAAAACTGTGGAAACCAAGTCTCCAACCTGGAGCAAATTTTTTCCTTACTTGTTATCAGGATGATCAAGGCCCCTAAGCTGAAAAAAACCAGCCTGAGCAAATTCATTGGTAAATTTCTGTTGATTTGCTATTGCCAGGGTGTTGCCTTAGGGCACATCAGAAATAAACAAGTCTCAGTGTGTTCAAGATGCTGTCATGCAGAACAATTTCATGTATATAAAAGTAAAGTTTCAGTGACTGGGCTCTTGACTACCAATTTGAGGAACTATAAGGGAGAATTAGACCAGGTATAAAAGAAGTACTATCATCTCGAACCTTCAGAAAAACCTTTGGACACTCCTTAGGGATTGCTGACATCTAGATGATGGCAGTAGGAGCACAGAATGCTGGGCTTCACTGGCAAGAACTGGTGCCTTTTCTTAGGCAGAGTTAAAAGTGGCTGTGAAACAACCGTGTTTATGGGTCTCTTCCTCAGCTTGATGCAATACTTGGCTTTGATACTAGAAGGCTTAATCAGCTCCTACAGTAATCAAATTATTCAAGATTTTTCAAAGAGAAAATTGTGGCAAATTCCCATCCTAAGAAGTCAGGGTCAAAAGCCTTTTTAGAAAAGTCAGCTTGAGAGCCAATTACTGAATGTGGCTGCCTTTTAGACAAGTACAATGGAGAAAAACATTCCTGACATCTGGTTCAATGAGGCCCAAGACCAGTGTTTAATTGTGTTTTTGCTCTGACACCCAGTTGCATAGCAATAAGAGGGAGCATATGATATAATAATCTATATATAGGATAGGTGGGGCTGAACCTTTGACTTGAGGCCAGATAGTCTGGTATTCCAATCTTGGTGCTGACATGAAGGCAGCCAGTAACCGTAGGCGGGTCGCTTGAAGTTCTTCCTGAATTTCAGACCCTCTGTTGATGAAAGGACTGGTCTGTAACTGTCTTGGGATTGACAGCTGTCATTACATGATCCAGCAGGCCATTCCATACACAACCAGGGGATGGGTACCCAGAAAAACTTTCTGTCCATTCAGGATAGGCACAACATAATTTACAGGCTGCTCTACTCAGAGAACAGTTTTCCTATTGAAGCAAAAATATACTGCAAGCTTCTTCCCTGCAGAAGGAAACCACCCTGGTTTGAATCTCACCACAGGAGAAGATGGAGGGCAGCCACTTGAGCAGCTGGTCCTCTTCTTTTTTCCCCATAAGGCCCAAGCAATGATGCTATGGCTCATCATGATGCCAGGACTGCTTCCTTTCCCCAGCCATCTCCTGCCCTAGGTAACACTTTGTCTATTTCTGAGGCTAGAAAATAGAAGCTGATTCCAACAGCAGGAAGACAATCAGGTGACAGACTCAGGGCCTTTTCCACACAACCAGAATTTCTGTCAGATTTTTTGACCACAAAGATGAGTTGCAATTCCACCTGCAAGAGGGTGTTTTTATAAGGATGGTCTCTGCAGCTCACTCCCCAGAAGGATGTGGTAGAAAGAAATCCTCCCACCTCTGTGCTGGAGCACTGTGTAGGCTTGCTCAAACAGGATGCTGCTGACTCAACCAGCCAAATTTGCCGTTATATTCTTCCCTTTATTTTCTTGGGAAGATTTCCTAAGTTGTCATGGCCTCCAACAGCAAGGAGGAGGAAGAGGACCCTATTCTTCTTACTGCAACAGAGAAAAATTGTGTGTTGTACTAGAGAAGCTGTTGCCTTAGTACTCTGTCTGTCACTGAAATTAGAAGAACAGGGATGTGACCCAGCACCATTTCCTCTTCTTAGTTAAGGAAGACAAATCCCATCATTTATTTAAAGGATGATGTTACCAGAATCAACAAAATTTTTCATGGTGATGCATTCATTGGTAAAGAAAAGAATTCCTGCAAGAAATCATACAAAGCTGGATAAATTAAACTACAGTCTATAGCAATACATTTTATAATGCATTTAACAGACTCTTCCAAGCTATGTTCTTTCATTCTGTTTCCTTCCCTTCATTGTTGTGCTGTGAAGGCAAATGAGTGGTAATGCTGGGCATCATGGTTTCTGAGACCCTGCTCCCTCTGCTCTGCACAGCACGCTGTTGTCATTTTACAGTGACTTTTCCTGCTTTCCAACTTTCTCAGACCCTTATGAGGATTCAAAAACCTGTGTTTTTCAACAACGGTTGAATAGCTAAATCCGGCATGGTAAGTGAAGTCTCTTCCAGAAGTGGCATTTCCTCGCTTCTTTCAGGTGACTGTTCAAGTTTAGCTTTTTTGTTCAGTTTCTTTCTCTTAAAAGGAATAGGCTGGTTCAGACCTTCACTCCTGGATTCTCTTAAAGAGAAATTTCAGGGAGATTAGTGTGAGAAGCATGGTTAAAATCCTGCCTGCTGCTTGCTGAAAATGTAGTCTTCAGGTTTTGTTTCAGTAGCAGTAAAGCTCTTGGAACTGCATGACTTTTTTGGAATGTTTTACTGTTTCTTTTATAGCAAGTGTTACAGTGTGCACATATGATGTCAAATTCCTCTTAAGAGCATTTGATTTTTAGAGACATGAGTATGACACAGAGGGATATGAGAACCGGCTGTTGACTCAGCCTCTCAGTGCCCTTTTGTTTGTGTCTGTGACCTGGTCACATAGTACAAAGAGTTTCCTGCTGAACTACATGCAGCTGCCTGGCTGAAGAGCATGTGAGAGCTTTATTTGTCCTGCTTGCAGCCCCAGATCTTCTTGGAACAGGCTCCCAGATCTTTCTTGATGTCGAGGTGGGTGATATCACTGCGCAGCCTTCCAAAGGATCCTGAACTCTCTGGAATCCACCGTCAAGGATCTGCAGGACATTGCAGCCTGCATTTAGGTATACTGCTCCAAACGGACTGCCTAAGTAAGGCTCCAGGCTCCCTGGGACTTCAGAGCACAGCCACCTATTTTTGTCAAGGAGAACGAATGTAAGTGGGGAATATAAACTCAGGCTTGACTGGTTCATATCCTTTTTCTAAAATTATTTTAACATATTTACACTCTCCCGCAACAACCTCCCCCCAGCCCCCCCTTGGAATCCCTTAGGCTGTTATGAAAACTACTTAGGCCTGCTTTTCTATTTTCCCATTTTTTGGTCATAGGACAGACCTACAGATCTGTATTGATCCCTCTGTTTCTTGAGATGGGTGCACCACATTGCACCCCACCTGCAGCATGGCTGGCATGCAGCCTGAGACCAGGATGTGTCACACATTCTTGGGTCATACAACAGTCTGCAGGTCTGGGGCACTGGCAGGCTTAACTACAAGCAAAATGCACCTCGCTCTGGCACAAGCTCGGGTGCCCAAATGGCAGTGCTGTATTGCTTGGATGGCACGGATGTTTGGTTGCATATCCTGAAGCTACCTCTGTACCACTGAGCGTCTGGCCGTAATTCCCAGGGCCCAGGACTCACCCTGACAGGTGAGCAGAGTCACACTCCTTGGAACAGAGTGTCAGTGGATGTCCCGGAATAAGATGAGGCTATAGCTACAGACAGAAGAAAACATAAACACCCCACCAAATCATAAAAACTATCTACACACTTCTCAACAGCCTTAACTGAAAGGATACGCTTTTCCAGTACATCCCATTGTTTTGCATTATCTGTTTTCTTCCTTAAGTGGGAGTCTGGTTGTGCATCTCACATTCTCCTGAAGTCATCTATACCTTTTACCATCTCCTGATGTGTGGAGCACCACTCTTCCACCTCTCACATCTTTGGGTTTCTTACATCTCCATTTCAACACTAGCTAGTGATCACATGAGAATGCAATATTAGGAAACCATTTGGCATATTTTTAGCAGTGCTTAAGCTGAAATAGCAGTGAGAAAGGACGAGTGCCAGCCACACATGACCAACCAGCTGTCTATGGCCCACATTTTGGAAATCACTGATTCAAGTAGCTGGCAATAGGTTATAGAAAGTTTCCCTTTTAGATTGCTAGTTCAAATTGACCCCAAATTATATAAGGTAGGAAGGTCATCTTGGATGTACACAGCTTTATGATGTGTGAGCAGTCTTCATCCAGTTTCTTTGCCTTTTCTTTGCCTTCACTTTTGGAAGTGAAATTTCCACTTTTGTGACTCTTAGCTACAGGGGCAGCTGAAACAAGGGTATGGCTGGAATGGAGAGGCTGTGTGGCTTTGTGCTTCTTCCCTACTCTTTGGCACTTGGTCATACTGTGATAAGTGCTGAGATCTTCTCTATTGTATAGGGATAGGGGGAACCATCTAGCAGGTCTAGCTCCATAAATTGTAATGTGACAGACATGTAACAAAAACCCTCACATTAAAAATGTGAATCTTCCTTTTCCAACCTCTGTCATGCATATCTATTGGCCAGGACTTCTAGTTTACCTCCTTTCCTCTCTTCTTAATCCATGAGTATTTTAGGAGCCAATAACTCCTTGTCAGCTGGCACCCATTGCTATATATGCATCAAAGGCAGCTGCCTGCTGGAGTTCTGCATGCTTCTGGGGTTATTTAACTACACATATGAGTAGATCTTGCATTCCTTGTATGTCACCCATATGTGAAATTCCCCGCACCAATTTCAACCAGGCTTGCTTTATCACATTCCCTCCTTGCCAGCCTAGCAACCTGCTCTAGTCTGTTTCCTGTCCCAAGGGGGAAGGGGAGATTGTGTCTTTAATGTAAGTTGCTTGACTTCTAGTGGTTTTCAGCTTTGTTTCTCATGCTGACCCTCAGACCATGGCTGAGCACAGCAGAAAGTGAGATCAGGACCCTTCCAGGCCCCAGCATGTGCACAGGGTAGAGTGAAGAATGACTTCTATGTGCCAGCCACCCCCAAATCCTGAGACTGATAATCAGCCAGGTCTGCTTAGGAGAACAAGACCCCATTCCCCAGCTGACATGGGGAAGCAACCAGAGAATCCCAGTGGGTACCCTGCTAGGGCTGCTCCATCCGGGTGGGAGATTTGATCTTCCTTGTAGATCTGAAGCCTTTGCCAAGCTCCCTGATCTTCACTGTCTGCCAAGGAGGGGACAGGCACCATGGACCAGCTGTGATGGACGTTGTGGAACCGAGTGCTATGTGTTTTGATTGGACCCACTTTGACTCCAAAGAAAAGCCCCCAGAAACAATCTTTCAACCTCCAGGGAGCCTATATATTTTGGTTTTTTAGGAATGCGTTTTGTAAATCATTCAGGTGATGGCAAGTTTATGTATTTGTATGGCAAATTTATGTTGTGCTATTAGTATCAAGGAAACCCAATTGAGTGTGTAGATTTTAGACTCCTGACCTCTAAGTAGGATGAATTTTTTTGAAGGGGTGCGAAGTAACCTGCTCATCTCCATGAGCTGTATGCTCTGTTGAATGAAAATGTCCTATGTAGAGACACAGGAGATGTGAGGGGTGGGAACTGCCATCCATCTCAGTCAACGGTGCCTCCCTTCCCAGCTCCTTGTCAGTGCCTGGGATGCTGTGCTGAGCACTGACCCAGTGCATTTTCAGTCTTGCATTTTGTGTTTTGCGTAAGCTACCAGGAAGGTGGAAAGGGCTGCCCTATTCCTGGCTCCCATGAGGAATGACAGTAACCATCCTCTGGAGATGGGACTCAGGGCAAGGGTTGCCCAGATCCCACTGAGGACAAAGAAGAGGCAGAGAGGAGAAGGAGGCATTTGTTTACTTGCCTTGGACTTCATTAGGACTGGGAGCACGTCTGTGTCAGTCCAAGTCTTGTCCCTTTTCTCCTCCTCTGCCACCCATTACCCTTTTCCCAGACCTCCCCTGCCTCCCTACACAGCTCCAAACTTCTCCCCCACTCTCACCATACATGCTATTTATTTAACTTCAGAGCAATCTGAGCTTTCTGCTCTGCTGGTTTGATGTCTATCAAACTACAAACTCCTTTGACAGAGGCACACCATGACAACATGCTTCGCTCCTCTTGCCGTTTTTTCCATGCTTTCTGCCAGCGGTCAGGTTTGAACTGACATTGGCTGGTTGTAGGTCAGGTTCAAAAGCATCAAGCACTGTCTGAACATCCCCTTGAGCTATCAGCTCATGTGAAAACGAGTAGTCTAGGAAACCTCTGTGACTGCACAGAATAATCCACTTTATGACTGAGCTCCTAAGGTTGGCAGACTTCTCATTTAATACAGGGTTTCCCATATTTTAGCTTGAAATCCTGCATCCTGTGGTAAAGGACAGGCTTACTAACTTCCCTGGTATTTTTTTTTTTAAATAAATCATGTCCATTTTTAGCCTGAAATATGGAAAATAGTTCCACCTTACCCTTTTCTTCACAGCTTCCTTGGTTGTCTGAAAGTTGCTACCTTGCCCTGCAAGTGGAAGCGGTTATAAGGTGGCAAGAGAGGAGTGTGTACATGAAAGATAAACGGGGAGCTGCACGGAGAAGTGCTGTGGCAGTGTAGTGGGAATATCCCATATTTTTAAAATGCTGATTTTAAGAACACTGATTCCCATTTTATTTTTCAAAAATTAGTGGATGTCTTAGGTGATTAAGACCCAAATGTGGAGGGAGAGATCAGAGCTATAGCCACAATGTGTAGCCACTGAAACTGGCCCCAGCGGTCTCCCCAGTTTGTTTTAAAGTCCTCGTAGGATTCATTTACATAAATGTTCCCAAATCCTGTGCACATGGCCTACACTGTTGCCCACAAAATTCCTAACCTTTGTGAGCATGAGGATTTGAAAGCCTTTGTAGAATTGAATATTTAAACAAAGATGAGCTTCTCTGCTGTAATTGTGGGGGAGAGATTGTTCTGCTTGAGCCAGGGCACACATCTTTAGCCTGTTTAATTCAGCATCAGCTTGAATGAGACTCTGCTAATTGACAGCAGCCAAGGATCTGGCTTTTTTTAAAGGAACTTGTGGGCAAAAGGGAAATGATGGGCAGTGGCATAGAATTCACAATACTCAGCTCCTGTGTGTTTTCAGTATGCAGCACTCATAAGCCATCACTTGATGAATATGGCCTGAAGTAATGCAGGCAACTTATTGTAATTTTTTGCTGTGCTCTGTTTGGATTTATTTCCTAGTCAGTCAGGTGGGACACCCTGTAGATTAAGACTTAGCACATGCTTTTTGAATCTGTAGACTAGTACTTAATCTGAAATAGGAATTCTTTATGTTTCAGAGCAGAAATGACCTAAATTGCCAGAAATAACCATAATAACAAACTGCTTGTTTCCTGAGTCAGGCACATAGAGCAAACAGCCGCAGTCTCGGTGCACCCAGTTTTTAAATGAAAATAACAGGGATGGGAAACTGTCCAAGAAGAGTTTGTTCCCTTAGCTTGTCTGATATTCTTTTTAAAACTATCTGCTGAAGAAATATAATTACAGAATCATTTAAAAAGCATAGATCTTCTGAAAAGGAAAGTGTATGGGTTGTATGTAGACATGGAGCGGTAAACAGCACTTAGGCAAACCAAAAAGCATGTGGATGCTGAAATTTCTGTTTGCTGGGACGTTTTTGGTTGACTCTCCTAATTTTGTTGGACCTGATATATAGAATATGACTTTCCCACTGACAGTCCCTCCCTTACTTGTGTGTCTCTTTCAGACATCCTCTCTTCCTGTATCCTCCTTCATCCTGTCATTTACTTCACAAGGAATTTTCAGGGTGCTCTCTTCAGATCAGCAGCTTGGGTGGGTTTGGAGAAGTCTGCCAGCCTTCTGTAGAAGAGTTCACATCAGACGCTTTCATTGCATTTCTCTCTTCAAAGTCCTTACCTTACAAGAAAGTTCTCTCTGATTCTGTGCCTTTCCTTTCTTTCCAGGGTCTTCTGCTTTCCTGTCTCATATTGCACACAGGCTGTGAGACTTCCTTCTTTGAACCACCGAAATGTCTATAGTGGTCTGCTTAGAAAGGCTTGTGAAGACACTAATAAAGTACAGGTACAGCTATTCAGGCCTTAGTCTCCGCTGACAAGTGTACAGCCTAAAATTGTGGTGGCAGTGATGGAGTTGTGAGCAGCGATGCAGAGGTGTGATATCCAATGTGTTTATCACTGTGGGGTAAGGGCTGTGTGTCAAAGCACCTCTCAATCCCAGCAGAAGCAGGGCAGACCTACCTGCAATTCCCTAAGCAGCTAAAGACTTGCTCAGTATGCACTTTGCTGTGAGGAGATTTTGACTTCACTGGTCTCTGCCAGCTTGAAACAGGAGTTTTTACTTGCCCTGCGGCAGACTGTAGCAAACAATAAGTCTGATTCCCCATGAACATGAGTTTGTGCCAGGCAAACACATACCACAGGCTCCCACGACAGAAGTGGTGGCTCATGTTGACTGAGAGCGAGGGAGGGAGGAACCCCAGGAATGAGCCCTCTTGTCAGCCCTCCTGTCAATTGCGATCGGTCAGCTGCTGCTTATGATGAAACCGGTCTTTGGGAGATTTCATTCTGCATGGCTGGCCAGCTGGTATGTGTTTCTGTCTGGGCTCTGCAGCCCTGGCCCTCATTTGAGAAGGACGGTCTTTGTTCTGTATCAGGCTTCAAATAGTTTGGCATCTGTTGGTTTGTGTTGTCTGCTCGACCATTTGTTGCATTACAGAGCTTCCTTCTAATCACAGCTCCTAAACAGTCTGTTTTCCTGAATGGTTTCTGCTCCAAAAAGTAAAAGTAGATGTGTGCTTGCTGTAGACACCCGAACCTGCTCTCATTGGAGAGGTGAGGATATCTGGCCACAGGAGATTGAAACGAGATACGAGGGTTTGCTTGTGATTAACTGTTTGGTCACACTACAGTTTCTTACCACCAGGCATGTTAGTGATGAAAAGTACAAGTTGTGTAATCCATACTTGCACTGCTTTGCAGGTGGCGGAGCTGATGGGCAGAAGAGACTGGTAGAGATTAGATCTGCAGCAGTGATTCACAGCCCAGGATTATAGTTTCCGCAATTTGCTTGAGTTTGTACAACCCAAATATCAGATAACATTACAATTTACATTTTCCATGGAATGCTGTCTCAAGAACATATTGATTTATACTGCATCAGATTACTCAGGGGTGGGAGAAAGCCAAAAGGAGAATTTTACTTTTTTCCTGCTGACATTTGAAAAACAGGATTATACAGCTTCACACCTAGCCCTGTGTAACCTTCAGCAACCAGCCTTGGGAAGTCGTTCAAGAATTACAATTTTTTAAGCTTTCTTTAAACTGTTAAGAACTCGCTTCAAATCCCTTGAAGGCAAGCATTAGTCTTTTCCTGCCACCTTTGCTGTAAGCACTATGTGGAGTGAGGTGGGGGAAAAGATGAAAAATTCACCCTATGGGTTCAGCGTCACCCTCTCTGCCTCAGATGGATCCAGGTTTCCTCATTTGCATCCCTGGACTCCTGGATAATCAAGCCTGACTAGAAAAGCTACCATCTTTAGTGTCAGTGAGCTATCTGTAGAAGTGAGGGTAGTGATCACCTGGGGTTTCTGAGATTTGGGGGAGATTAGTCATCCTTTGCCCTTCCTACTGGTACTACCTGTTGTAGTGTTTGGTCTGTGCCACATCAATGGGAAAGTGGTTCTGCCATTGCACAGCCTGCTGCTCCCACACTCTCAGTGGTACTCAATGCAGCTACAGAAACCAGACTTGCAGTGTTTGATTTTTAAAATGATTTTATTCGGTATTCATTTGCCCTTACTCTCAAACGAAACAGTTTCCAGAAGAACAAATAAGATTGAGCCATTAAAAACCCTAAATGTTAAGGCACCTGCTCAAATGTATCCAATTTTCAGAGGAACTGAGCCTCTGTGTTCCCC
Organism: Platysteira castanea; assembly: GCA_013397175.1. Classification (NCBI taxonomy): domain Eukaryota; kingdom Metazoa; phylum Chordata; class Aves; order Passeriformes; genus Platysteira; species Platysteira castanea. Next base: position 1,143,093 of record VYXC01000743.1, read on the forward strand.
GAGAAACAGAGTTTTGAAGCAGTGAGGTCCCTGGGCAGCACCAGTGCTCAGTAACTCCCCAAAATCAGGTCACTCTTGGTTGTATGCCTAGTTTAGTCATTGGATTTTGGCCTCAAATCTAACATGTGTGTGGAGATGAGTGGGGAGGGGGAGATTTTTTTTTTTTAACTTCTCAGCTGCTTTGCTTAGAAGCCACAGACTGCTCTTTGTAAGAGTGCAGCTGTGGCTAGTCCGTCACACAGTATTTTATTTTAGGATGAGACAAGCACTGAGTCAACGTAGCTCCTATTGTTACTTGTCTGTCACCCTATGTTAGCAGAATTCAGCGCACGCAGTGTTCACCAAGGAGATGTGGCATTAGAGACGCATATGCAGATGAAGGCTCTCCAGATGTGTTGCACTGAAAAGTTCAGAGCCCAGAGCATGCAGCAGTTACTTTTCCTCCCCTCGGAATCTGTATAATTCGATGCGGCACCACAGACTCGATAATCTCAAAAGAAGTAATAGCCTTTGCCACAGTAGGTCACTCTCTGATGCAATGGGAGGAGACATCTTTGCAGTGCTGCGCCAGGAGTTATGCAATCTAAAATGTCAACTTGAAACATGTCCAAGCAGTACTCAAGAAATAGCTGCAGCATTGAACACTCAGGTGCTAGAGTACTCGGAGAGTATGGAAGCTCAGCAAAATGACTTTTGTCGTGCCTGAGAAAACAATGGCACTTGAAGAAATTGAGCTATTGAGAGATTCAATTTGCAAGGAAGGAGATGGAAATTACCTAATTGTTTCAATGTACTAGAAGAGGAATCTATTTCTTGGTAGAGAGAACTCTTTTCTTCTTGTAATTTTGTTGTTAAGTCCCAAATCTCTCTTCAAGGAGGGATGCCATGAGTCTGTCTGGGATCCGTGAACTTTCTGCTCACTTCCCAATGTTATTGTGGGGTACGTATGCCATCCTTCAAGAAGGATGGTGCTGTGTGGGCTCTTGTAGCATTAATCTCATGTCCTCTCTTGCTTCCCAGTTTCACCTCCTCAGCATACTCCATTGCAAGAACAAAGCATGGGGATCCTGTGTGAAGAATGATTTTGGGGTAAGATGTACATTATAACGAGCCCAGATTTGATGCTCTCAAGTATTAGTCTCAGTTTTGTGGTGTAGGCATTTTCCTGGCTACAGAGGATTTGGCAGGGTAATGAAACTGCTCTATGGGGAAAAATGTTTCTGTGATACTTCCTTCTGTATACCAGATATTTCAGCAGCAACTCTCACTAGAGTAACGATATCCAAATATTTCTTCTCAGGCATTTGTTACCCTTCACCAGTTCTTTTGCAGGGTGCACAGAACTATAGGCAACATTGAATTGCTAAAGAGGAGGGCATGTACAAAAGTCACTTTAAAGTCAGCAAAAGCCAAGTGTTAAAAAAATAAGCCCAGGCTAAGCAGGCTACAGCTGGCTCAGGAAACCAGAGGAAAAGCCTCAAAAAGTCTGGACTATGGGAGCCATTTAGGAGATGCAATGGTGAACCCCAAATATGGTGCCATGAATCTTAAAAATAGTCACCAACTGTGGCTGCTATTCCATGCACTGCCACCTCATTCTTGGTAATGCACATAGCAGAAAGTCTGATTTTCTTTGGCTTATTCACAGAAAAATCAGGGAGAGGGCCCACAGCCTACTCCTGACAGTCTTGCAGCCCAGAGAGTTGCCCATCTTTGGAGGAGGTCTATGTAGCCTTGTCTTACATTCAACAGCTCCTTTTCCAAGCTTATTTAAGAGCTAAAGGGAGCTCAAGCTATCACAAACCAGTAACTAAAGAGGATTTCTGGAGATGGTAGATGGTGGAGGAGGAAGACCATCCGGGACAGTTCATGTTATTCACGGGTGGGTATGTGAAACAGTCTGTGGTGCTGCATGGTGTAGGACAGGCAGAGGCAGGTCTCCTGATGTTCTTCCAAAGCTCTGGCACAGAAACCTGGGCAATTAAAGATGCCAGAGCAGAGTTAGATTGTGTCATTGGCAGACAGGTGCTCACCAACACAAATGACTTGGGAAGAATGTGAGGGGAAAAGAGAGGTAAAAGCCACTAGTCCAAAGATGTAATATGCCCCTTCTTCTATGACGAGTTATAAAGGGGTGCACTACTTGGGGACTGGACTGCAGGTAACAGGCTGGGAGACAAGGGGTTTTGGTGATTGTGAAGAAGGACATGCAAAGACATGAAGTGGCATTTAATTCCTCAACTTTTTTGTCCCTTTTCATTACTCAAAGTGAACCTGAGAGATTCAAAACTCTGGTGGATACTTTTCGACTTTGCAATTCAGGGAGCGAATTACAAAGCAGACATAATACATATGATTTTTAATACCAATTGATTGGCAACTCACAGTAGCTAAGTTTTTGAATGATCAGTCTGTAAATTCATTGTCTAAATTTGTTTTCAGAAACAATCCCTGAGGTGATTAGAAACACGGAAATAAATTCATAGTCAGAATGACCTATTTGCAAATAATTTCTTTAATTAAAAAAACAGAGTTGATTTAAAGAAGAAACAACTCTCCTGTAGTGAATTATTTGAATTATTTGTTCATATCTGTTTCTGAGATTTCTCATCTCCTTCCACAGATTTCTAAGCCTTTATGCATGAGTCACTAGCAATATGATGAAACAAGGGATTTGCATTAAATAAAAAATTCCTCCATCTTTTTAAAATATGTTTCATCACTTCTGTTCTTCTATCTTTTCCTCTACAGCAAATCAGAATAGCAAAAAATGTGTACAGACTATATACCTAATGATATCCTGTGCAGTTGTTTGTTCCCACCAGACATTCATATTATTCATACTGTTATTTCTAAAGCTGGTACTGATCAAGAGATTTTTAAATAATTTTTTTTTCATCAGCAACGTGTACACTGTTTTAGGGACATAACATTTAGAGTTTGCTTTCTACAGCAAGGTTCCTCATCAGCGGATCTTTTTAAAAACTGTAATGTGCGATTTTTATTCTTTCCCAAAGTGTCTTTTTTTTTTCCCGTAGAAGACTGACAGTAACTCAGTCTGCAGTTATCTGTTTATGTAGCTTCCAACTGCATCACTTTCATAATGATATGCTGTATGTGCTATGCATGGATCCAAAAATACAACAATACAATAAATTAGAGAAAGATGATGATTGATTTAAGAGACCTACTATTTTTATCACACTCTGCTACTGGCATACCAGGCATGCCGTTTTAACCAGGCGTTCCACTGCTATCAATATCTTTTAGATAAGCTTTAAATAACTACTGGAAAAACACTCTGGACAGCTTTATGAAGATAATAACAGCAATTAAATCATGATTCTTTGGGGAGAAACCCTTAGCAAACCACAGATGAAAATTTCTCCATGACATCTCCTCAGCCATGTGTGCAGAGGCAGAGAAACCCACCACACGGGCAGCATCAATAGGGCTTCTTGTTGGGCTGCAGCTGGCATCGCACCCCAGCAGGTGTGCAGGATTTGGGCCACGTGCCTCTGTCAGATCCCTGTGCCCTCTTGCTCCATCCTTCTGGCAGCTGGAGGGCTCTGCCCTGCTCCTCCCCCCGGCACCTGGCAGCTGTGCGAGGGCTGCAAGGAGCCCCACTCCTCCCGCACACAAGGATTGCTCTTTAGGGCAAAGGCAGAGAGTGGCTGCTTGGGGATGGACAGTATCCTTGTGCCAAATGCTCTGGGCTGGGGCTTAGGAGCACCCCTGGCTGTCCAGCCAAACAGTGTACAGAGCCTTTCCCAGGTACTGCCTTGCTGAGTGCCAGGGTGTGGACGTATTAACTGTTTTCTTTTTGCATAGTTTATCTCATTCAGGAATGGGTTGCAAGTCAAACAGCTACAAATGCCCCACTGCAGTGGTCCACCCCTTGTTTTCTGATGGGTTATGCTGGGCTTAAGGCATGAGAAACTCTGAGTTGTAGGCTTGAGGACTGTGCAGCAGGACCCACAGCTTTGCAGGAGGCTTTTTCTTCACAAAGTGTGAGGATGGGCACTGACATTTAGCGCCTTTGGGTTTTCTCCCTTTATCGTCTTTGAAGGGTTGCCCCTACTCAGAGCTAATTGCAGCAAACATGTGGTGGTTCCAGCCTAGTGACAGGGAATGGACTGGCCACAGGAGTCTGTGCTAGCACTGGGTGCCACACCGGCTGCAAGAGAGGCAACATCTCCTTACCCTCCACACACAATCCCAGTGGAAGAGTGTTACTGTGAGCAGCAGGTGCTGCGTGTATCCTAAAGTGCCTATTGGACTGCCAGGGATGAGGCATGGTGGAGTCCTGTCTTTGCCTGGGACTAACAACCTGAGAGCTTTACCTCTTGGAAAGTACTTGGGACTGTTCCTCCAGGGATGGGTGAACCCTGTCATTTTCTCTTTATTCTCCTTAGGACAGTGGTGGAAGGGGGACTCACCATCTGTCTAATCTTCCAGGTTTCTTAGTCTCTGGGTCCCCCGCTGTCCCTTGCAGCCACAAGTTGAGTCCCAAGTCCAATCCACATTTCTGTTTGGAGACTTCCAAATGTGTGTCCTGCAGGCAAAACTTGATGGCCCCTGTTGGTTTGGCACCAACCAACCAGGGCAGTAGCAGGTTGAGCCTTGGTGTTAATGTCCTGCTGTTCTTCAGCCCTAAGAGGTGCTGCCTATTTCAGCCAGCAGCCTGGGCTGCAGACCACTTTCTCTCTGCTGCCAGTCAGTAGCTAAAGAATGGCTGGAATTTGCACAGAGAGAAAGTAACAGCACTGGGAGTGGACCCCTGACTTTTCCTGCTCTGGACACTGCAGCCCCACAGAAACAGGGAAAGCAATGACAAACTGCAATCTTTTTTCAGGCCTTATGTGAGCACTGAGATGCAGAACTGTCGAAAGAGGGTTTGTGAACCAGAAAAGCTTTGGTTGAGAAAGAGGAGAGAACATCATGAGCAGAGTGGGAATACCCCAAACGCATGAATAGCTGTTCCTGGTGGGTACAATTACCCAAGTCATTGCTTCATTTATATTCCTCCCATACCTAGCTGAGTGCTCACCACTTCATGGTGGCCTCTCAAATGTCCTAAAAGTTGTCACTTTACTAGCTTCCTCCTGGAATAAATAACCTAAGCAGCTAACATGGATTTGTGGCTATCTGAGGACTGCTATTTTTGTGGGAAAAAGCTCGGCATTATGCATGTAGACAGCGAGCCAGCAGTGAAGCCAAAGTGAGGAATAATGGTGCCTTTAGAGCTTCTTTTCCAAATGCCTGCCATTAGGGTTTTAAGTTCTGAAAGGAGCTTATTGCTTTCAGGCAGAACTGTTTTACCACAAGAAAATTGGAAAAAGAAGGAAGAAAGAAGAGGGAGGGGAGAGGAAAAAAAGGAGTCTTGTATTGTATAAAAACAATTGAGACAGTGGAAAGTGGAATTGGTTACTAATGATCTGTGGCTAAGAAAGCATTAAACACATTCAGACTCCAGCCTCTGTGATGATAATACTCGGTGGGTGAGAGGAAGGCAACGTGAATGTCAGAGAAGTAGGAGAGAGCTATAGTCCTGCTGCAGCGTGGTGTGACTGCCACCCTGGTTTCACTGCTCAGCCGGAGCCTGGCCGCCTCATGCCCACTGGGCACCAGTGATGCACTCCTACATCAGCGACTAGCAACTGCTTTCCCCGCTGTTCTTTTTAGAACAGCAAACAATCAAGTTTTTGTCTAGTATCTGTCCGTTTCCTTTGGAGTCCTGCCAAGAGTTCGTCTGAAAGTGGGTTGTAAGGAGCCCCACTGCAGCAGGGAAGAGTAGGTGTTACTACTGCAGAAACTGCTGGATAAAATTCTGTGGTTTGCGTTACACAAGGGGTCAGGCTACGTGATTGTTGTAGCAGTTCTTGCTGCCCTTAAGATCTATATAACTGTCTGCTTCAGCAGGGCTGGCGTTCAGGCTAGGGGCTGTAAGAGGTTGGGGTTTTTTTGTGAAATGCTGATGTTTTGTTCTTCCTGCTGCCCACTACTTGTGACTTTAATTTACGCTACTCAGAAGGGTCTATTTTATGCACTGAGCTCATAAAAACTGCCTTATTTAAATCTTGTTTTAAATATTTGTAATGGTAATACTTTTGTGGCCACAGCCTCTGTGGATGGAGAACACCGAGAACACCTGTGACATGGTTCTTTGCACTTCATGTCTGTGGGACATGTCCCTCATCCTTTCAGTAGACCCTTTGCCCTGCACAGCTCTTCTGAGTAGTCTGTCCCGAGAGTGTCCCTGCCCTGTCCCGCTGTCTGTGCACTGCTCACCCCTGCAGCCAACGGCAGGGCAGCGGGAAGAGCAATCTTTCTGGGGTCATCATGTTTCTTGCCTGCAAATGCGTCAGTCAGCAGTGAGGAAGGTGAAGGCAGAGGTGTCTCCTTTCCCAGCTGCGCAGACAGGCGTGGCTGCCCTGGAGTTGCGCAGGGATAAGTGCAAAACCTGGCTCACATTGCCGTGTCAGCCACTGCATCCTCACGTAAGAGAAAAACTCATTAATAGGGCCCGATAACGCTTCACAGTGCACACAGTGAGGTGCTGCCAGACAGACAGGTTTTGTGTCAAAAACTCAGTCCAGTCCCAAAAATGGAGAACATCCAGATGATTTCCTGTCCAGGACTCAGCCCTGCAAGGCAGTGAGGCTGGCTGCATTTCATGAGCCAAAAGTGAGAGAATACAGCAGTTAGGTAACCAGGCTCCATTTGGAGACACTCATTTTATTATTTTTCTAAAATATCCTTTAGTTTGATGACTTCAATCACAGTCTGCCTTGTTTATTTGCTCTGCTGCTAAACTATGATTTCTGAAATCACTCCCTGTTGGCCCTTTTATAATTCTCAGCTTCCCTAATAACCTTAATTTTCTGTCACAATTTTCTTTTCCAGTGTTAACCTGCTATTTTATTTTTCTTTGTTAACTGGAAACTCCTATGGTAAACCTCTCTTTAGAAAAGTGGTATGGTGAACTGACATATCCAAATAAAAACCTGTGCTTATATGGGGCTCAGATACTGGGGAAGTTTGAAAGATTTGCACAACAATTTTCTATTAAAACAATGAAAAATCATTCATCTTCAGTAATATTGTATAGGAAATTTAACAGTAAAAAATGTAACAGTCATTCTAGTCAGACTACAGCTTTTGATCTTGCTTATATATCTGAATTATTAGGGAAGAAAAGGAGGAATCCACTATATACAAATTTTAATGTAATTAATATAAAATTTTTTTTTCTAGTGTGTCAAATAATACAGCTATATGAGCCAGTAGGCAATGGCCTGTTCTTCACTCACTAGGAAAGCACTTTTGCTGGGAAATCTCCTCCTTATGCTGTCTCAGATATGTGAGGCCTAGCTGTGCTTGTTCTCACCATCACACCAGAATAAAAATTTGTTTTTCCTTAAGACACCTGACATTTTTTGTGTTGCAGATAAAACCAGCATCAGCTTATGTACTGTACAACGTTTCTGTGTGAAATTGTCACCATCTTGGTCTCATTTGCTCCTGTTTATATGTAGTGAAAACTGCCTGACGGTCCCAGGCACCACTCAGTTTACAGTGAGGATGCATCAGTCAGAACTGGCTTCCAAGACAATCCTGCATCAGTGTAAATCTTGGGATGACAACAGTGGCATGACTCTGGATCTGTATCAGATTCCTCTTCTTTGGAGAGGTCTCCCATTCTTCAACAGAAGTGCAGTCCCATGGGGCACTTGTTTAATGTCTCTTGTTAGCTCTGAGTTAGGAAAAGTAAATTATTTCCTTTAGGTAGGGATTTTATCTGGAGCAGATTCCCTCTTCCAGTTGTTTTTTACTATAGCCAGTAGAGAAAGAGACTTCCCATGACATCTTCCACAATAGAAATATGATACAAGAAACTGGAGTGCAGAGGATAACACAAAAACAAGACGTAATGAAAGTAGTCTCTATACAGAATGAAAGTTGCTTCTCTCCAAGCAGGCACCTTGGAAACAGCTACCTTCAGCAAAGCTCAAATGCTCCTACTTCACATGTCTTTTCTTCATGTTCACAGGCCCATCATTGATGTGCATGCATTGCTTGTGATAGAAGAATTTACAAGGATTTATGACTCATCTTTTTATCACTTGTTTCTACCTTAGCCATTCCTGTTCTAAACTGAGACTGATATGTTATGATGACTTTGAATTTGTGCAAAGAGGGAGCAGGAAGCTATGACTGATCTAGTGCTTTACTCAAGTGAATTTCCCTATTACAAACTGACTCCTAAGAGTGTAACCAACCCATTCATGAGGTAGGCTGCACGTATATGATTAATTATTTTTATCAGTAGCTTCAGAAAATCCCATTCAAGGACTCTGGACCCGAAGAGGTAGATACAGAACAACATGAAGTCATTGATCTACAAAACAAACCCTTCAGATACTGAACAAGATATGCTAAGTGGTACAGATCCCTCTTCGGAAAAGGTGATCTCTTTTTGTTTAAGTTTAGCTCTTATAAGCTTCCTTTGACACTTTCTGCTCCTTGCAGTGGAAGGGCAGTGAACAGTCATTTCCTATCCACTGACTCCACACCATTATGAATTTTCAGAACTGTAGAAACCACTCCATAGTTTATCATAGTTGGTCTTTCTCTGAGATTTTGTCACCTCAAATATATCCTTTGCATCCTTTTGTTGAGATGAGGGGACCCTAACTTAAAAAAATATTCAAGATGCAGATGAACAGACTTACAATTATGTTTTTTTCTTGTTTTCTGTTACTTGCATTTGAGTTGTTTTTTTGTCTGCTGCTGCACAGAGCTGATGCTTCTGTGGAGTTGTCTATCGTAACCTCAAGCTGCCACTACCAAAATATAATTGTCACCTCAGAGTCCATGATTTTATTTCACTGTGAAGGGTATTTGTTCTGTTGTAAGTGCAGACCTTCATTTTCATGAAGGTTTCGTGGGTTTTGGCCCTTTATTTGTCCCTGCCAGGTCCTTCCCACTTGTGCTATGGCTGCTCAGTTTCTTTAAAAATCATTCATGAGATACTTCAACCAAAGCATTTTGGAAATCCAGTTGTATTTTATTTGACTGTCTCACCTGACCTATATGTTAATTTACTTAAGAAAACTCAAATGGATTTCACAAGTCATAGTGTCCCACTACACATCTGACATTAGCTCTTCCATATAAGTTGCATTCAGACATACATTTGTCCTTTGTTGTAGCCTTTACAGATTTGTGCACTAGAGTTACAAGCTTGCAGGCCTGTAGCTCTCCAGATCCTCACTGGCGTCACATTTGCTAACCTTCAGCGTTCGGTGCCTAAAAATCAACATGTGAGTTTGTGTGCCCCTATCTGTGATTCAGCTAATACTTCCTTGAGTTTTCTCAGAACTCTTGGTTAAATACCACCTAGTCCAGACAACTCATTAACACTTGTGTTAACATTACAACAACCTCTCCAAAGTCAGTTATATTTCAGATGGATCGTCTGCAGCATTGCCTTCCAAAAAGGCTTCTAGTGAGGAAATTTCAGGAGTTTCTTCAACAGTGATTCTAGAATACTAGAATAGTAGAAAGATTTGGATCTGAACCTTAGAGATCATCTAGTTCCAACCCCCCATGCCATGGGGGCAGGAACATGCTTCGCTGGATCAGAATGTCCAGGGCCCCATCCAACTTGACCTTGAACACTTCCAGGGAAGGGCCATCCACCTGCTTTGGTGCCTCACCACCCTCACAGCAAAGAATATTTTTCTAATATCTAATCTAAACCTGCCATCTTTCAGTTTGAAGCCATTCCTCCTTGTCCTGTCACCACATGTTCTTGTAAAAAGTCTCTCTCCATCTTTCTTGTAGGCTGCCTTAGGGTGCTGAAAGGCTGCTATAAGGCAGGTATTCACTCTGCTTTTCTGCAGCAGCCTTAATACCCTGAGTGTTCAACCTGTCAGTGGGCTCCACACACTGCCCGGCAGGCTTTTTTCTCTGATATTGATGATTCCTGTGGGAGAGGAATTTAGTATTATGTTTGATTGCTCCAGCCAAATGTTCTCCAAACTTTTTTTTTTCCCCTGGCCTGCTTAATTATATTTTTGCATTTCATCTGCCAGGTTTTATGATCCTTTTTATTTTCTTCATTTGGATACAGCTTCTGCTTTTTGAATGATGCCTTTTCAATTCTAATAAACTCTTTTACTTCCCAAGTCTTTAGCTCCCCGCTCCATCACGCCTGCTTCTTTTTATTGTTTCTCAACTTTTTGAGAAACAGAGTGTGCACTGAAGCTCTGCTTTTAGTGGGATGTTCGTTGGTAGTCTCTGTGCTATCCATAAGGATTTCATTCTCTCAGATAACTCTTTTAGCTTCTTTTTTAACAAGTTTCTTCATTTTCATATACTTTGATTTATGAAAGTTTAGCCCAATTGTGGTGGCATTTCAATCTTTGATGCTCCGAAGAGGTTATTTGATCTAAGTATGTTATGGTCATTGCTTTTGAATGGTGGTTTTTCTATGAAATTTTGAACCAGAACCTATGTAGTCTTTATTGTCATGACACAAAGTATTTTGAAATCCTGAGATGAAAAGATCTTTAGGTGATAAGGAGACGGCTCAGGTACATGTACCAGTGTCAATGGGATTGATTTGAAAGCAAAATAGTAGAAGAGGTTTAAGAATATATTTTGAAGTATTCAGCTATTATGGAATTTATCAGAGATCAGGAAAGAAGGTAGTGTGGAGATGGAATGACTGAGGCTAATATCACTGGGGGAACAGAGCTGGGGTCAGTAAGATACCATAGAGTGACTGCAGGCAGTATTGAGAACAAGAAGAGGAAAGGAAATGATGGACCAGGAAGATAACTTTTGGTAGCAGCACTTAGAGTGGATTTGAAGAATGACCAAGCAATATTTTGGCTGGATAGTGTGGCATGAGTCGATAATATGACCTTTCTCCACACTAATTTCTTCATGCAAACAAAGCTGCCTCTATGCAAACTAGGTCATCATCTTGAAGGCATTTGGACAATTGAGCCCCTGCCTGAAGCAGTTCATATATTAAAAACTGATTCAAACCTCAGAAAATGTTAACCGGACTAATATATGATAGAAATTAAGGATTAGAAATGGTGAGTAGGGCTGATGATCTTGAAAATATACTGGAGTCCTTTAATGCCATATTACTTGTGCTATACTGCCTAGAAGATCCTCTAGGAAAATTAGCAGAAGAACCTCAGGTCAAAAATGGTAGCAAAAGGCTAATCCTTCAATTAATCAAATCATTGCAGATGAACTTTCTTTATGCAAAGGGAGCAGGTAATTTTGCATTACTGTTTTGCACATGTAGGCTTTATTCACCGAGGAAATGTAATCATCAGTCCAGGCAGTGCTTTTCTCCTTGCCTCCCAGCTGCTGGCTTAGAAATAAATGTGTGCAGAATGGATGTGTGTGGTAGTAGCTATATTCTTTCCCTCTGATTTATTTGGTCCCATACACGCTGAATACATCAGGCATTTGTTTAAGTGTATCTTTCTGGGTAACTGTGGACTGGAGGAATATTGAACTTGGTATAATACGAATCTCTCAATAAATAAAAAGTCTCCCACTAAATCTCCCTTTATAAAGGCTGAGAAGAGAGATCTGTAGCATTCCACCCGTGTATGAATCGATTTCAATCAGCCTTTAGGAGGTTTCAGGCTGTGTTAGCTGTAGGATAGCACAGCACAGCAACGAAACTGCCCTCACGTCCCTTATTGACAGGTTTGTTATGAAACATGGAATATTTAGATTGAGGAGATTCATCCCAGTACTACAGACGCCCAGCCCTGTTATCTTCATTTCAAGTCTGCTCTGATGCTATCCACAAGCACACCAGCTTCCCCATCACATGCAACAGGACACTAACTTCTCCAGACAGGCCTTTTTTGGAAATGAATTAGTTTTTCACGGGAGGGAGACTGAGGGGGATATTTTCTGGTTACTCTTTTTAAGGGCAATTTCTCTATTTAGGAAAATGGGCCAACTTTCCCATTTCAGAATCCTCTGATTCAGATGTGGGCAAGGTGAGAGGTTAGAGGCCTCGTTGTTAATGAGCGAGGCAGCCTCTGATTTTTACACTAATTGAAGCATTTACATTTTTCAGCAGAACTAAAATGCAAAACTAACACATTCCTTGGAGATTTATAACCCCACAATGGATTCTCCTATCCTCTCTCCCTTAATTATCCCAAATTATCTGAACTCTCATGAAGAAGAAAGAAATTAATATTAATATTCCATTTAGAATATACTCTAAAATGCAGTAGAAAATGGAGGCAATAATAATGATAAAGAGGGTAGCTAAAATGATTTGGAATATATAATCTTTCTTCTCTTCATTTCAGCTTTCTTATACTAGAGTAAGCCAGGAAAACTTGGTCTTGCATTCATTTAGCTAAGCAATTTTTTTGCTGCATTAACTTCCAATAGATAAGTAAAAGCTTAGTAAAATATTGTTCTGTCTGTTAAATGTAATATTTTGGCTCTGTGCCTTGATCAAGAAAAAAAAATGGGATAAGAGAAATTGAATAACTCCTTTTGAATAGTGTTTATACATGGGGGGCAAATATACAGGTGTGACTCCTCACTGGAGAGTAGACAGGAAAAATAGCTAGAAGAAAGAGCAGCTATAAACTGGACATGAAATGAAGCAGAAATTATAGTTTTGTTGAAAGAAAGGAGGAAATTACAGTTGTCAGAAGAGGAAACAGTAGGGTCAAACTAAGCAAAAACTGCAAATGTTGAATTTGTGGCTGTGGACTGTAGGTCAGAGAGAGAGCCTACTTGCATGAAACTGGCAGAGAGGTGCCACAGAGAAGGCAGAAAGGAAGAATGTCTCTTCATTTGGGTGGTGAGACCAAAGTACCTGGTGAATGTCCAGTTAGCCACCGACTGACTGCTGTTGTGAGTTACAGATTTGTGATTGGCCTTTCCTGCTCTGAGAAGGCTGCCAGCTGCTGTGCCAAATTCCTTGCTTCCAGCTCTAGGGCACTGGCTACAGGGCTCCCACTGCCCTGGAAGTTTGCAGTTATACGACGTGAGTGGAGGATTGGTTTAGTTTAGGTTGACAAATGTCCCAAGATGGAAAACAGTCATGAGAAATGGTCCTTGATGGTGGGATACCATTTACACTGAGTGCAAAAGTTCAGCTTTAAACTTGAAAGCATATTATAAATCTGAGTCCCATAACCACTTCTACATTTTGTTCCGTGTAAGTTTGTTTGGTGTTCCCACTCACTGAAAGGAGCCAGGAACTTTCAAAGGACCCACCACTTGTGAGGGTCTTGGCTTACACCTGCCTCGGTGTTGCACTGTGGGCTGTGATTTAAACTATGTTTTCCCATGAAGTAATGTTTGATTTCTTGAACAATATTTTATGTCAAAACTGTAACTTTTTAAAGGAGGGGTGGATATGGAGTAACTCTACTCTCCTGTGCTTATAAACCCTTTTTTTCTCACTGTCTTAGTACAATGTTGGCAAATTGCTGTAAGGGTAGAAGACATCACTACAGTGAAGACCATCTACAAAGCTGTTGCATACGACATCACGTATTGGGCTTGAGGATGGATTGTGGGTGAAAAGACTGTCATATTAAAAAAAAATACCAACAAGAGAATGACACTAAAAATAGTGAGCAGACTTGAGATCAGCTGTGAACTAAAAAATCCATTATACTGCTTCTTTTTAGCTTGAAAATAGTCTTTACTGTTTTTGTAACAACTTGCCTGTCTGTTTTGTTTGCTCAGCTTTCAGAGGCTCAAGACATGTTTTTAAGAAACATTGAGACATGGAGCTAGGTCTAGAAATGTATATGAACTGGTCATGGTCAACATGCAATCCAGCTTCATCACTGCACAGCGTGGCAGTGCCGTGTGTAGGTACAATTGTAGTGTAGCTGGGGTGTGCTCTGGGTTGGATATTTTGGGTTCATTTTCAGTATAGAGCTTCTGTGAAAGGAGCTTATGTTTCTCAGCCTTCTCCAACAAGCCAAAATATTTGGGAAGGAACACTAGGTCCCAGTGCAGTGTTTTGTTGTTCTGTTCAATTCAGCAACATTCAGTCTCAGGAAAAGCAATTTTGTGATCCTGCCTCCTTGGTTTTATTTAAAAGTCAGAAACAAACCCAAATCAAACCAAAACTCATGGCTAAGGGTATTAGTTGTAGCTACAGGTTTTTGGTGTGAATGTATGTCTTGAATAGTTACTAGCAAATATGTGACCTTTAAACATAATAGAATGGGGAAACTAGATTTTATTTCATTTAGTCAGATGTAACAATTTCAATGTTACGCATTGCAAGAACACTTGCAATCCACCATTGAGAAACAGTAATGTGATGGATAAAGCACTGAACTGAGATTTTAATCTAGGCATTGCTGTAGAATTGCTACATCAATTTGTCCAAGAAAATTAACCAGACCACTTAGGGCTTTCTTATCTGTGAAATGAGTACGATAATCCCACCAGTCTGTGGCAAATCCATGAATATTACCTGTATTTACTAAACAGTTTCAGATTAATTTGTTATCTTGTTCAATTATTGCAAAAAATAACTTCTAAAAAAAACCTGATTGGAGACATGAAAAGTATTACATTACATGTGTAATATAAATTGGCTGACCCATGCCAGTCTGTTGAGCGTCCCTGGACAAGAAATTAAAATAATTTGTTTAAATTATTGAACAACTGGTTGCCAAAACTATCTTATGACCAAAGATATCTCTTACTGACTTCATGATCAGTGAAAATTTCTGCAGCAGTCATAAAATTTATGCATCTTAGTTACATTCCTCATTAATTTTTTTCATTAAATAAGAGATATGAGACTAAAATGACACAATTTTATTATTAAAAGTACGGTTTGATTTCTAAATGTATATTTTTTTTAATGCAGCAAACATTTTATGGATTGTTTTCCTGTTCATCATTTAATAAGCAGCAAAATATTCTGCAAACTGCCACAGAAGAAGATAACACACACAAAAGGATGAAGAAGGAAATAGAACAACACATGCTATAAACTGAACAAAATAAATACAAGGTATTTATGCATGCTTTTTATTACATGTCTTTTTCTCTATTACTCTAGGTTAAAAGAAATACTCTACATTTCTTCATAGGAATAGGATAAGGCACTGAATTCCGGAAGCTGCCTGGTACCTTTTCCTTATTGGGAAAAACAAGAAGTGTGGGTTTTTTCCATTCTTGTTTCCATTTCCTTACGGTTGTCACCTGTGCATCAAATCTGCATTGGTGCTCATTTGCAAGAAGAGTGCCACATGTGAGTGCACGATGGTCTGATTGTGAAACAATTGCCTTCTTTCCCTTTTCTGGAGACCTCAAAGGCCACATTTGTCTTACAGTCTCTTTGCTATGAGTGTAATTAAATGTAAAGCACTTTGGGATGTTCAGCTATATAAAGTATTGCCATTGAAATGCAAGGGTTTTTTTCTGCAGAAAAACACAAAAGGAAAAAAAACCAAATAAACAGCAACAAAAAGCAAATGAAAAGGTTTCCAGGGATAAAAATGTGAACACTGTTAGATAAATAAAACATTAGAAAGAAGGGAAAATACTTCCGGAAAACAAATCAATAAGATAAATAAAAAGATTTATTTGAGAAAGTTGACAGGCTTGCAGAAATTTCTAGCTTACAAGGTATTTGCAGAGAGAAAATATGATGAATCAAGACACCATCATCAAAGTAAAAAACCCAGGTATTAAAATTTTAACTCTAGCTTGTAGAGAGTCCAAATGTTTTCCTCTGTGACATAAATTTGCACAGGCAGTAGAAGCTTCCAATTACAGAGTTTCTTCTGTATTTTACATCCTTGGAGATAGTGTTTGTCCTTTTGTAAAATGAGCGCGAGATTCTGTCCTTCCCAATTTATGACTTCTACATGACACATTAGGAACTGGAATTATTTATAAAAGCAGAAAAAGATACGGCTTAACAAACTCATTGATGGTTAGTCCTATTTATTCACTGCAAAAGGACACTTTTGCCATGGTGAAGCAGTGACAGGACTTACCCTGAGTTGTCATTTGGCCATGGACTAGACCCTGGGTATTCAATCTTTCAGGTAAATGCCCTGATAGCAAGGCTGTAGAAGTACAGGCATAATCATGTATTTTTTTTCTCTCCGTTGATTCTAGTGGTTCACGTCCAGCGCAACAGAACAGATCCGCATGGAGGCCTCCCCTTCCAGGGCAGCACCCCAACCCTCACATGGCTAAGTCACAGTTCAAGAACAAGTACCACCACATCCAACTCCTCTTTGCTCTTTTTAGAAAGGTAGCCTTTGTCTAAAACCAGGAACACTCACCTGCTTCTTCTTCCATCCAGGTTGTTTTAGGAGGTCATGGCTCTACCTCCTTGTAACCTTCCTCATAAGAAGTTCCCATCCCCACATCATCTTCCAAAGGAACTTTGCTGGTGAGGCAGCGTTTGAAGCAGGGCAGAGGTACACGTCGTCTTCTGGCTCCAGCTGTGCTGAGCATCTCTTTTTTTTTTCAGTTGAAATTGTCTGGAAAGAAAGTGAAACTCTAACCAAAACAGTTTTGCTTTGCTAGAGACCTGGTGTTTGCTATACACATATTTTCCAGATAACTTAATAGCCCCACAAAAAAAAATCAATAAATGTTCTCTATTAGACTTTTAACTTTGTTTCAGTCTTCAATGATGGCTTCTCATCAAAATTCATGTTCTAAAGGTCTTGGGTTTGCTTTAGCTTTTACAGCTTTCCCATACCAGATGATATTAACTCCTCTTATAATCTACCAGTCTATGCTGAACTGAAACTAATGTGTTGATGGCTCTCTCTTTACAGAATGTTCATGCTTCTCAGGTTTGGATTGTTATGTGGTGAAGGACAAGGAATAACAGAAGTGTGAATTGCCTTTCAAATTTGCAGTTATCCTCTGCATTTCAGTTATTTCTGAAAAAATGTCTTGAAGGCGTCAATTCACTTTGTCTTAGAAGTATAATTTGATGAAAATTTGGTCTTCTCTGTGGTTTAAAGGATACATATCAACAAACATTTCCGTGCTAGATGTACTTTCAGATCAAGAAGTTGGACTACTCTTTCATGTTTTGCTTAAACTTGCTCAGTTTGGGCTAAATTGACTCTACTGACATTTGATAGTTAGCCTGAGTAATTCTGTGCACTCCTACTTTTTTAGTGGGTGTCTGAAATATTTTAGGTAAGACCTCACAAATTCTGAATGTTAGTTTTGCATTTCCCTTTGGAGAAATAAGCTAGTGTATTTGACTTCCTGAAACACGTATGTTAAGAAAACACGTCTCACACAGTTGCTTTACTTCTGGCCTGGACTGAAATGCAGGAGACAGGAGGGAGAAGGCCTCAGATGAGTTGAAACTAAAGAGAAAAAGAGAAATGCACTGCACTATTGCAACTTGGATCCATAGAAGATAGTTTTTACAGCAGCTTTATTTTTGTGGGATTCTAACAACCTTCTTATTTAATCTTATTGTGAATAAGGGGAGAAGATGCACTGCCATGAATGCTAACGCATGATCTAAGCTCCAGCTTTCTTTATTACTTCCATTATCACAATGGATCTTCATTGGCCTGAATTGCTTACATCCTTATAGGAATGATAAGACCAAAATGGTTCTACCTGTCATTCACTGATGTGTGAATCGACAATCAAATGATTGATCAATTTCTCTGTGCTTCAATAGCTTCTTTCATCCTGATTTACTGTGTAAAATGCTGCAATTTCAGCTAAGTTTTCTAAGGGGTAGGTAAAGTAAATTAGGCAATTAGACATAATCTTAGATTTAAAAATTGAAAACCCATCAACGTCTCTGTCTTGCAAAGAAAATACATTTCAAAATCTGAAAACATGAAATCGTTTGTGAGGAAGCAGTATCCTTACAAAAGAAAACTCCTGTAGTCCTGGCAGTCTGTCTGTGAATGGCTTGCATGAATTTCTAATATATTTTTCTTTTGTTCATATTTAAAAAAAACTTTGGACTCCAGAAGCTTTTAAGAAGGAGAAGTTTTTAAAGTGGAGCAATGTGAAGTGCTAAATATTTTATTAGTGATTTGCCATAACATGCTTTTCCTTTATTCCTTTAATAGAAAAAAATCATAACAGTTAGCAAAATGATGAGGATTAATGTATGAAAATGTATTGCATGGCAGCCTCTGAATAATGTATTTATAAACAGTTTCTTAAAAAAAAAAAGTATGTCAAAATAGATTACAAGAAGACTAGGAAATTATTGTAGTCAGATCAAACAGAATACATGGTCCATGAGTTTTTTCTCTAACGTCTGCTGCATCCTGACTGAGATCACGCAGTCTTCATCTGCTTCCCTCTCTCACAGGAATATCATGTTGCTTTTGTTCACCTCTTTTTAAAACAGAGTAAAACAAATGAATCTCTCAAGAGTCAATGTAGGAAAAATGCTTAATGATTTAAGTGAGGTTTCATCCCAAATCACTTTTCAGTTTATTTAGTCCTTTTTGCTGCTATTGGTGAACCTGTGCCCTTCACGGTCTACACGTAATCATTCACTTTTAAACATTAATAGGACCAGAGCTTTATGTTCTACACAATCTGCCAAAACTAGGAAACAATGAAGAGCTGCAGAGGGAAAAAAACCAAAACCAAACACCCAAATATAAAGATAAAAACTGAGACAGAAACATCAAAATAGAAAAGTTGGGGCAGACAAAGGCTGAGTAATAGTTTTGACAGGCTGACTGGAAGCCAGTGTGCTTTATGCTATGAGGGCTTCATCCAAGTTCCACTGGTGGCAGTAGAATGGCTTCAGCAGGCTTTGATTCAAACCTAATTCAGCCAATTTATTGAATGATTTCTTCATTTTTGTCACACCAGTCTTGTTGCCGAGCAGGAATGAGGAGGAAGGGGACAAGGGGAGGCCAAAGGAAAGTTGACCACACAAATGTAATGTTGGAAGCATTAGACTGCATGGGGTTGTTCAGTCTCCACAAAGAACCAAACTTATTCCCATGGAAACCAATGTTCAAAGATGAATAACTAGCCTGGCTCTCAGCAGCTCCCTTTCCTTTTTTCTCTTTTCTTCTCTCTTGGGATGTTTTGTTGTTGTTTTTGGTAAAGGGAAAGAAAGAGTCTCTTCACCTCCAAGCAGCTTGAGAAAAGACTGGCAACATTCATTCCACTAATAAGGTGTCAATTAATGCAAAGAGGAATGTCCTGGATTTCTCAAAGAGGTGTATTTTTCAACAGGAGCTAGTCAAGATGTTGATGAGGTTTTGTTTCTCTCTCTTTTTTTGTTTTCTTTTATTTAAATGGAACATACACTTTCTCGAAAAAGGGGGCTGCTAAACTGATGTTGTAAGTCTGCCCTCACGTGTTGGATTTTAACTCTTCAGGAAAGAAAGTGTAAGTGAGCTCAAAGGAATCCACAAGATGTATTGTGGCACCACCCAGTACAGATCCTCAGGTCTGTTTTTCTGTTTTGTTTTGTTTTGAGGTTTAGATACTGATGTAGGTTTAACAATGGGTTACCTACACAGGAAATGCACAGAGGTATGCACTATCCACTCAGTGTAGCAGATATGGGTCATTGTAATTCCTACACTAAGTAGATAATGAATTCAAAGGGAATGTTACAGAGGTGTTGCTGATGGTATCCATGTTATAATGTGTTGCAGCTATTTACTGGTATCAAAAAAGATGAAAGGTGGGCTGAAAAGCAGAATTATCAACCAACTTTTAATAAGTAAGGAAGATAGTCTCAGAAATCTGAAGGAAATTCTTTGCATAGGGCTTCTTGTGAGGAGAGTTTCTGAGAATAGGAAATGCCATAGGATGTTGTGTCATATGGGAAATGTCCAGTGTGAGTCAGCATGAATCAGTGCTTCGATGGGGGACAAGTGGTTCTGCAGGCTTTGGAACCAATGAAGCCAGGTCTCCTGCAGGCTTCCACCTGGGCCAACTGACTCTGATGTCTCTAAAAGTGTCAGTGCCCACTGAATTTTTGGTATCATAAACATCTATAGAAGAACTTTTCCATCCAAAGGAGGACTTCTTCTGTGTAAATCTTCTGATACCTAAATGATGATCTCATGCTGCAGCCTTTCCTTTAGCAGGGAATAAATTTTGATTGCTCTTCCTTTCCCCTCTCCAGACATCTGTTTCTATAAAATTTATAACAACATAATTGTCTGTCCGTCTATTCCACTTGGCTGACATCAACCAGTAGGCTCAAAATTATTGGGGAAACCAGCCAGAAAAAGTGATTGCCTAAGCCTCATTTCCTTAGGAAACTCAGCTAAAAAGTTAATATTAGCAAGAACTTGTGGATTGGAGCTACCACTGGGGGAATGCAGCGTGGCACTGAAGCTGCGTGTGCCCAAGTGCAGTCTGGTGCGTTGCTCCCATTGCACTTTTGCTGCAAACTTTCTCCTGGGCCCTGTTGGCAAACAAACCTTCCTCCTGCTGCTGTGTAGGTGAACGGTCACAGCAGAGTCCTTGGCAGGGGAAAGTGAGAGCCTCTTTGCTTCTCGTTTTACCCTGGTTTTTTGGGGTATGGACACCTGCTCACCAGAAAGGGATAGAGACCACACATCCATTTAATCTAGGTTTTCCCTGGCCTTCTGCACATTTGGAATCTGCACTCAAATCACCAGTTTGCAGTGGGTTTCAACTCCTGTTGCTGAGTAATTAATTTCCAAGGCATTTTTTAAAAAAGTCTTTGAAAAGACCTGCATATTCTTCTCCTCCTGAATATATGAGTGTCAGTTTGGTTTAATAAATCTATCTGGAGTCCTTAAATTGTGTTTAAATTTACTTTTAAAAAGTTTTGTCTTTTCTTTCTAGATAATGATTCATGGATGTGAAGTGTGAGAAATATATTTTCTGTTGCAATAGGTAGAATCCTGGGTCTCCATTTCTTTACTGCTGTCTAGGGTCTTCATTTTTACCTGCATGGTGTTGTTCTTGCTGTGTATCCTACCTTCCCTGATTTCCCTTTCTCAGAATAGTGCTTATTAAATTTCATTTATCTTTTCAGAACACTGAAATTATGATCTCCATTAAAAAAAAAACACCTTAAAATTTCACCACCACATTTCACAGCATCTCACAGCAGACTCTTCCTTCTCCATCTCTGTCACATATGGTCAGTGATAGTCACCTCACTGTGATCCCTTCAGCTCCCAGTGTGTTTAAGAAGTTCCTTATATGCTAAGAAAGGCACACAGCCAAAGCTGCTTGTGCTGAGGTTTTTTTCTGTGTGAATATGAAGCAGGGCAATGGCATTGTAACTGCTTTGCAGTGTGAGCTCATTTTCAGTATTCTCTTTTATCCTGAGGCGATGACCTTTCTATTATCAGCCTCTCTGAAAGGAAGGAGTACAACCACGTCTTGTCTGTGTCTTCTTGTTTATGGTTTATATGTGGCTCAAAGTTCTGCCAGAAACTTAATGCCATTTTACTGCCTGGTTTTACATTCTGCCTGTGATGTACTAATTATCAGGGTGTGACAGCACTTATTTCCTATCATAAACCAGGGCTGTTACCCAGGAAGGAAATTTTGTTTGAGTCATGAAAGGAGGTAACAATATGAAATATTCTCCGAGGACCGTATTCTGATCCTGTTGACATTGATGGGAATGTTGGTTTTGTCTTCACTGTGAGAGCCACATAATGAAAGACAAGGCATTTCTATGCCTGCTTCTATTTTATTTGGAGAGCCAATTCCCCACAGTACTGTCAGCACTGGACAGTTGTACACCTCAGCTGAATACCTGGTGCAGCACTAGCATGCTAGGATACTAGCACTAGGATACTTAGTACGCCAGAGAGCCACAGTCTTTGTGGATGTAAATTAGTGTGGCTCCTTTCACATCAGGGGCAGTGCACTGCTTTATATGATGGGGAAATCTTGCTCTCAGCTTCAAGCTGCCATTTCCTCCCCTTTTTAAAAGGGAAAGAGCAAAGAGTCTGCACTTTTAATCCATTCCTACTGGGGGGGGGAGGGGGTGGGAGGAAAGAAATAAAACAATTTGGAGACTGTGTAGCAGTTTCCTAGTTCCCTACTAGTAATATACAGTTAATGCCCATGATTTAATGGGAATACACTTGCACTCTGCCACACTTGCCTACGGCAAGAGAGACAATGAAGTATTTCTGCTTATACCATCACAACGCTTCACTTGAGCAGCAGAAGCACAAGTAGAAACCAGATTTAAACCAAGACCAAGGGTGAGCAGAGGGCAGCCTCCAGCCTGGCCAGGGCTCTGAACGCCGTGCTCAGCAGCACTGGCTGTTGGGCACCTGTGCATCAGGTTTGAGCCTTGTGCTGCTGTTGCCATCAGTTTTTCATACATTCACTGGCTGATGGCTATTTCTTCCACCTCTGTGGAAGAGATGATAAAATTCAAACATAAGTAAGAAGGTTGGTCTTTTTAGACAATTCCAGCAGACTATACAACCCACGGTGTTCAGAACATGTGCAATACTATATTACAGACATTTCTGTTTGTAAGAGCAGAATTCAGCACTGAACTAATTTACATGATTAACATGAAGACAGAATGTCCCACCATACTTTTATAGCACTGGAATGCAAATTTTGATTTACATTCCAACTCAGTTACTTTTCTGACTGATATACTCCCCCTTCTTATCCTCCTCCTGAAAAAAAAGGAAAAAAAAAGCATTTTCATCTTTAACTTCTATCTTAAGTATCTCTTTCTGATCTCCTGCGGACTGAACCTTGACAGTTTTCAATGACAGAGAGGGCCCCTTCTGTTCCACATATCCCATAATTTATTGGCTTCTTGCACCTGTCAAATGCCACATTTCCTCCCTCTGGGAGCATGTCCCCGTTCACGTAACCCTTCTTTCCTTGTAACTGAAGAGAGAGCTACAGGTGTCAGTTAAGCCATGAATGTTTCTTTGATCTTTCCTAGGTTTTTTTATTTAATTGGAATTTTTCTTCCTAAGGGTTTTTTCCTGTAGTTCCAAGTACAGCAGCATTTGTGTTGTTTTCAGTAAGCCTGGATCCCCAATTCTCTTGGTGCATCAGCGAAAAATGGAAGTGATTCCCCTCATTTCAGAAGATCATTCTGCGTTAAACCTTATCCACAAAATAATTTTGATCTCCCTTTCATCTTTCATTTCTTGTTCAGAAACAAGATCCCTACTTATGAATAGCCCTTCAATGAGTGCTTCAATTCCACCCCTTTTTTAAGAAAGCACTCAGATAGTTTCCCAAATCAGGAATATAGAAAATATTTACTTATATAGAAAATAGTCCCCTCTCCAACTGGAAAATTTCATTATTAAAAAAAACAAACATCTGGTCTACTAAAGAAAAAAAGAGATCCTTATTTATTTTCTGTGGAACTGATATACCCTTTGTCGGGACAGCAACTCTTTCTAACTGATGTTCTGCAGCTCAAATGGAAGATGAGAGTCTGAAGCACACCTTACTGGGGAGACCATTTCCTTGTGCTATCCAAGAGGCTGGATGTAGTCACTGCTGGCTTTCTCTGCACCACTGAAATTCAAACAGTTGGGCTCATCTCTGTGTCTTCTTTCAGACGTTTTAGTAGTAATAAATCCTTAAAAGCACATTTTAAAAACTAACGCCATCACCCACAGCTGGAATTTTGAACAGCTCAATCTGGACATCTAACCTGACCACTTTCATTTTTGATTCTGACCCTTCCTTCTCCCTCTGGTGTTCCTGTCTTTGCAAAAATACTCTGCTGCCTGTGTGAAACGGTTGGAGAGTGTCTGTGTTTCTAAAATAATCCTGTACCTTTGAGGTTTCCAAAAACTCTAAAACCATTTCTGCACATATCTTTGGTTTTTTATTTCTTGGTAATGCTTTCCTTCCTATGCTGCAGCATTCATGTTAAGGCAGAGCCCAGACCATCCTGTTTCAGGCTTTCTTGTGCTGCAGCTAGAGATCCTTTTACTCCCTGCCCTGCCGAAAATGCCCCCGGATAGTACTGCAGACCCAGAACAAGCCCCCTGGGCTCCCCCAGCCCCCAGTCTCATCTCCCTTACTCACCCCACCCCAGCCTCTGTCCCTCCACAAGTCAGAGGGACCACGCAGCACCTTCTGCCTCTGCCTACAGGAGCCGTCCAAGGTATATATGTATGTGTGTATGTATATGTATGCATGTATGTTCTAAACCTCTGTGTAATAAATTTGTCTGCTTTCAGTGTGACGTGATAGCATTTAGAAAATTTAGAAATTAGTTCAACTGCATTTCCCAATAATTTAATACCCCTCATACAACAGGCAAAATTCCTGGTAGCATATGCTTTGTCATCTCAGCCTATTAAACTATTGTCTTTAATATATTTCTTGTAACATCTCTTCGGAAGAACATGTTTTAAAAATGTAAGGAGGATACATGAGCTTTCTGCTATGTTTATTCAATTCTCAACCCTCCAAACACTTGAGAATTCGAATTATTCAGCTAGGCTTAATGAGGCTGACTCGGAGTGAAGTTATGTGCATAAAAGTCAAGGATAGGAGGCCTTGATGTTATGCATTTTAGGTGGTTATGGGGTTTTCAATATTAATGTTTATTACTGAATAGTCTGAAGGAGAACGCAGGCTGCACCTTTTCATCAGTGCTTGCTACTAGTTACCTTGCTGCAAAGGAGCTCCTTGGGGGGTGTCTGGAATGTGGAAGTTTGTTCGTGGAAGCACTACCATCTGTCAGTGCAGATCTGAGGGCTTCATGGCAGCCACTCCAACCTCAAACCTTGCCAGGAGCTGAAGCTGCAAGATCTGTGGGTTTGTGACACTAAGCTCTTAGATCGATGACTTTCCCTTTGCCTCCATTTCCAAATTAGTAGAATGGGAAAAACAATTTTGGATGTTCAAAATGACCAGCATGCAGCATGACTATGCTGTACTGTGATCCCTAACACAAAACACAAAGAAATGGGTAAGAAAATTTGACTAGTCTAAAAGCCTGGCCATTTCCCCATCCCAGCTTCTTTTGGGCTTAGAAGATTGGTTCGAGTTTTGTGTTTTCTCTTGAATTGCTTTTAACTCTCTTTATTTATGATCCCACAGAGTATGAGAAGGCCAATTTGCTTGTGGCCTCAGCCGTTTTAGACAATGGGACTGCAGGAAGGACTCCTGGCCTCATGCTGGAGACCTGAAGAAGACAGGTTGCTATACAGCTCTGGAGAAGAGATTGTTCAGATAGTCTGGCAAAGATGCACATGAGAGTGGGGACTTTTTAGTGCTGATCTGCGTTAAACATCCAAGGACCCCTCACAACTAATCTTACAAGTTCCTCTGGGGCTTTATCCTGACCTCATCCCTGCTCCCATTCATAAGAATGGTAAGAAAAGTTCCTGTAGAGTCACCCTTAGGAAATGTTCAGAAGAAAACTCCTCTTTTTTTTTCCTAGATGTGCTCTTTGCTCTGCTAAAGCTGGGCAAGGCCAAGTGCCATCCTAGTCTTTCTAAGTAGTAGATTCTGCTGAACGCAGCCATGAGAGCAGAGGAGCAGGTAGCTTTTATTTTTTTAACAATTTTTATTCTGATTTTACTCAGACCTTCAGGTATGCATATTTGCATATCTGTCTTTACAGTTTTGAGCTGGTAAAGGGATTTGGTCTGAACATGCTAACTGCAGGAAATGGAAGTCTTTCTCAGAAATATCTCACTTTAATGAAGTAAATATTATGTTATACAGAGATCACTCTCACAAAATTGAGTATTTGTCCTCTACAGCATAGTTTTGGGTTTTACGCCATGTTGCAATATTCATACTACAATTATAAAAAATGCATAGCCATAGAATTGCTTTTGGAATATTCTATTTCACAGTAAAGGTATGAGAGTTTTGATTTTTTTATCCCCACTCTGCTTGAAGGAATATTGAAGAATCTGACAATTCCCCAAAAAGTAAAGATTCCAAATTTTAATTAGCTTTACTAAAATAAATGTCATCTGCACCTAGCACTATGGGATTTTGGAAATAAAGTCCCACCTGTTTCTTCAGAGCATGTTGGGGAAGAATGAAAAGTGGAAGTACAGGAGAGGGAGGTATGCCCGTTGGTGATTTGAAACATAAGCAGGACCCTGCATTCCAATTTTATCTATAAAACTCTCCCTGGTGTGAGAGAGTTGTTGCCTCTGAAGCCTTCTACATATCTCTCAAAATCCCAAGGAGCCTTCTTTTTTTAACCTGTATTGTATCCCCACTGCCCTTGAGATCCTATATTACAGCTGCTTTCCTCAGAATGATTTGATAAGAATATCTGTTTTGGACCATGTCAGTGTTAGAGAATTGCTGTCAAGCATCAAGAGATGCTCTCTCTCTTCCCCTGGGGCTTTAAAGATGCTATTCTAAAATTAAAGTGTTTGGTATAGATAAGATGCCTAGGGTTATAATGAGGTCAAGAGTTGCTGGCAGTTTCTAACAAGATTTTTTAAAAATTAAGTTGATCAGATCTCTTGCTGGGGTTATTTCCCTTTTTCAGCAGATAAATATAGACAGATCAGATAGAGAAACAATCAGGAACAGAAAAGTTTGGAAAAATATTTGGAAATTATTCTGATTACATTGTCTAATTCAAGTTGCTCCATTTTATTAAGCTGGCATCCTCTGCAATGCAATGTGACATGGAATATGTGATGTAATGAGACATGCCCGCCAAAATGCAATGTGCTTTGTTTTAGTCAGAATATATTAATCCACTTACTGAATAATTGACCCAAAGAGATTCTGTCAAACAGTATTAAATTATTCACTGGATTTCCAAACCAGCAGGCAGTGTCCTTTAAATATTTAAGAATAACGTCAAATAATTTTCCACACCTAAATTATTCTTTGTGTGTTTGTTGAGGTTCCCTGGCTGTTCTCTCTGTTGTTTAAGGAGGGCAGGATAATTTAATAAAAGCCAGTGTGCCCTTCAGGTGCTCTCTCACCTACCAGCACCCTGGAAGGGGAGGTGGGTGCTCACCGGGTTCAGCTGTCAGACCCGGCCTGATGCCATCCCATTAGCACCTTTTATGCCTCACCCATGCATTTTAAAGGAAAACCCGGACTCTCCACATACACATACACGTACACATACGCGTACACATACACATACGCATACGCATACACGTACACGTACGCGTACACATACTCGTACACATACACATACGCATACACATACGCATACACGTACGCGTACACATACGCGTACACGTACACATACCCGTACACATACACATACACATACTCATACATGTACTCATAATCATACTCATACACATNCATACTCATACACATACACATACTCATACACATACATATTTCACCATCTAGCCTGTTGCCTCGGCAGTGACTTCCCCCAGAGAGGATGCAGCACGGAGGCTGTGGAGTGTCCTGCTATTTCCTACCCTCAGGCCTCTTAGTTCCTCTCTAGGTGTGCATTATGAGATAACAACCTTGCCGGATCAATTTTGGTGTGGAAAATAGGTTTCCTTAAAAAAGGGACACCAGTACAGCAGCATTCAAGTTCTACCAATTACAGTGTCTGACACCTTTCCCCTTGAAGGCTGCATGCTGAACGAGTGCAGGGTATATTTCTGGCTTGTCTAAAAAGGATGAGGACAGGCATCTGATAGCTCACCTTAATTATTCCATTTCCTCCTCCCTATATACATTTCCAAAATCTAATTATAGTGCTCATGGCCCCTGCTATCAGCCAGTACCCAGATAAATATAAAGCCATGGGAAGGACAGCTACCTCCCTCCACGCTTTCCACAACATTGCAAATCTATTCCAGCAGTCTTTTGATACTAATATTTTGATCCGTTCATCATTGTGTTAGCATCAGCAGTGAGCAATATTTACAGTCTATAAGCTCTTCCAGGACCAACTGTTCATATTACTCCTGTTAAGTCCATTCAATTTTCCACCTGAAATACCACATTTATCTAGTCAGAGTTTGACATCTATTTTCAGGGGGGGAGGGGGTTGCTTTTAATAACAAGTTTTATTTAATTGTATATTTTGCTTCTCCTAAAGAATTCACTAAAGCAATCTGTTACCTATTGTCAATCAAGATGCACTTGGTTGCATTCTTGGGTTTATTATCTAGGTCCTGATATGGGGACGTTTTTGTGCATATGCATCTGTGTTGAGGCAGAATTGCTTATCTGTTCTGTGGCTTTATTTGAACTGGAATTTGCTGCAATATCCTCACAAGTGCAGGAATGTTGTCCAGAGTTGTGTTCTGTGTGCAGTCGGGGGGCAGTGGGCGGCCCTGCTTGATAAGATTGCTATTGCAAGCCACAAGTATTGCCACACTCTGTCTCTTTTAGTAAACAATCAGACTCCAAACACACTAAATAGTCTTTATTTGTCAAAATAAAGTAAGGATTATTTTGCAACTGCTCTACCTTAAAGGCATTTAAATCTAGTTTTAGGAGACAGCAAACCCTATGACTCTGCTCAGCCACATTGGAAGTAAAGCCCAAATGGAACAAAAATATATAGGAAATCCTTATTTTCTTCTTCTTCTTCTTTATTATTATCATTATTATTATTACTACTTAAGGAACAAGGGTGAAAATTATAGCAGCATTAAAAATAAATTTTGCACCTCCTGCAAGGATTTACATAGGTCCCTGAACTTTAAATTCCAAGGGTGCCACAGACATCATGGATTTCAATGTTCTGGAACTTTGGAACAGCGACAGCAAACCAAGACTTGGTCAAAGAATGCACTGGTCCATTATTTTGTCTGGTGGACTCCCCTGCCATAATCCCCATGAACTCCCCTGCTATAATCCCTACACGCTGTGCAGGGAAATTTACCCCTGGAGTAAGAGCCTGTGAGAGACTTCTTTTTGGTATAAAACTGACACTATTTTCTTGTACTTCCTGTGTGCAGAAACACCAGGGTTTGTGCATAGTTCTGGTGTGAAAAGATCATGTCCAACGTTCCTATTGGCAGTCACCAAATGCAGCAGAGGTAGTGGATAGAGATAATTTGGAAGGAAGTTGCTGTGTTATGAGAAATTCTGCATTAAATTCTGTTAAATGGAACAGGAACAAACAAACCCACAATAATTTCCAGGAAAAAAAAAAAAATTAGGGTCATACCAAAGGCTTAAGAGAATCAAAATCTTTGATTCTAGTTTCAACCTTTTAAAAGACCTGTATAATAAATGTGCACATATAAGGAATTAAAAGCCATAAACTGAAACAGAAACTATAAATTTTCTTTTTTAGAAATGACATGCTAGAGCACTCTGATCTCCCTTGGATGATTAATTTCTCTGTGCTCCAGGTTTCACTTATTGCAACTTTCTCCCTTGTTGGTCTATGATACCTCAGGTGGGTCAAGCCCAGATTTTTCCCCCAGCATGCTGTTCATACTGTGACTGATGAACACGGCAGCACAGAGCAATGACTGCTGTCTTGAGAGGTAATTCCTCAAGCAGCATCCACCACTGTGGAAGATCAAGCAGCCAGAAGAGGAGGTGACCATGTCCCAGGGACCTGCCGCAAAGAATGTGTCTTCCTGCAGGATCTTGTCAGGGTGGAGGCTCTCCTTCAGACACAGCAAGGAGAAAAGTGAAGGAGAAAAGGAAAAGTAGGGCTGACGAAGGCCTGGATATGGTTCCATTTACTGTTCCTTTGGGTAGAGGATTGTAGGTGCTGTGCAGACACCCGGCCCCTCCAACGGAATGGAAGGGGAATTTCTCCTCTTCAGCACTGAGGGACAGCCCTGGGGTAACAGACGCTATAACCTTGCCTTGGTGGGATTCCTACAAGTGTAATTCTGTCTTTGTCTGAACACAGAGAGGTGGAATGCCCTCCCCAGATACACAGCTAATGGCTGTTAGAGCTAGGGTAAAAACCTTTCCCTTCAATTTCCCACCTGAAGCAACAAAACTCATTTTCTCCCTGGTCTGTGACAGTGCCTGATGCGCCCGCTCTGCCGGTAACATTCCCTGTGCTGTGGGACATGACTGGATAGCTTACACAAAGCCAGTGAAAGGAGTGTGAGGGGCTTGCTTTGCCTTGACTGCAGTGCCAGCAGGATGCTGGCGTTGCTGACTGTCTGCAGTCCTGCAAACTAAGCTTTTTGGGAGAAGGGCTGCCAAAGCTTTACAGAAAAGCATCCTAAACCTCAGGTGCTGCAGCATTGTCAGGCAGGGCAGTGCTGGGCTGGGATGTGCTCCACGCGTGTGTGCTGGGGGCTAACACCAGTGTGAAGCAAATGTCTTCTGAACGAATTGGTGCCAGAGGGGACATGCACAGCATCCCGAGGCAGCCTCAGCGAGACACTCGACTGATTAGATATTGAGGTCAGGCGCTGAGATACCAAGGTCGTGCCACGTCCTGCTTTCCTCATCCAGCTGGTCCCCGATAAAACAGCAGCTGGTAAGACCACCAATCAGATAAGGTGGCAATTTTCAACAGTCTCAAATTATTGTTGCAGCCAGGGAGGTCCAGATAAGATCAATCAGATGCTGGAATGATTTAACCATTCCTGATTTCTCCCCCACCCCCTTTTTTCCTATTCTTCTTTCTGAAGACAGTCTTGTGAATGTGAACACAGGGAGAACTTGCACAGTCCCTCACCATCCTCAGAACAAAATGTGAGGGTTGATTTATGGGATGGATTACTTGGAAATGGTAATTCTTTGCTCTTTATGATGTTTTGTCGGAAAGTGCAGTACCCTCCAGTCAGAGCAGCAGGACTGCACTGAGGTTTTTGCAAAAGGGGTGAGAGAAGGGGGGAGGTGGTGAGTACAGCAGCTCCTCTAACACAGCAGTTAATAAGACACCAGCACATTAATCATGTGACAGATATTGAATCTAACAGGGCAAGGCAATAGTTTTTTAAAACAGCCAGTTAAGCTACTACCTGGTAGAAAAAGGCTGACTGAATGGCACAGGTTTTATGCCACTATTTGCAATTGAAGTTATTTTTATCCCATCTTTTTTTTTTTCACCCTCTTTGAAAGTTTTAAAATGCCTTTTTGGACCTGTAAGAAAATAAGAGATAAACCACTCAGGACTGTAACAGAGGGCTGCACAGTCCCTTCCCCCTCAACCTGCTGTGCCCTGGGCTATACCCCCGGTGTTTGCACAGGACCCTGCTGTGGTCACTCCCCTGAGCTGTACTGCCAGGGCTCAACACATGTGAAAGGCTCCTGAGGGTCGTGGCACAGAAGACAGACTCTGATGCTGCGATACAGCCAGGATAGACTCCTGATTAAAAGAGACCTGACTATCAGCTGCAGCCTACCAATGTGGCTCCCTGCTTTCATGTGGCTGTCCAGGCAGCTTTATCCTACCAGACCGTGTACACCTTGATCTCTTTTATGACCTCCTGCCCGACTAGAAGTGGAAAGACAAAGCGGGGGAAGAACTGGGGTAATTCTGGTGCTCGGTTACAGATAAGCCCATATTTCCTTGGTGTCCTTTACTTAACGGAGCTTCAGTCTCTTCAATCCTGTGGTTACTGTTGTTATAGTGAAAGTTATTTTTCATCCCTAAACACCAGTTGTTATCAGAAACACTATAAAATGAAGAAAACATTACTAAATGAAGTATTCACATGATTTTTTAGGCTTTCAGCATGTGTGCATGCCCTTCATTTTGAGCCTTGGTCAAACTGCTTTCCATGACAAGTTGGGAGCACTGGGCAAGACCAAAGAAGACAGAGTAGTCATAAATAGAATCATAGATTTGTTTAGGTTGGAAAAGACCTTTAAGATCATCTAGTCCAGCTGTCAACCCAGCACTACCACCCTGTTCACAATTAAACTCCATCACTTCCCTTGGCAGTCTGACTAAGTAAAGTTTTGTCTTGCTTCCCATATGACAAATACAGATTTCCAGGGACATGCCTCTTGGCCACTACAGTATGATGAAATGGGCCCTTAAAGTAGGATGCAAACAGATGTCACCACTGTAAATGAATCATAAGAATTGCCTTCCCAGAGGACATCTCATGTCCATCTTGCTCATTAATCAGTCCCTGACAGTGACCAAAGCCTGATGTTACAGGGGAAGATAAAAAAATAATTGTAATAAACAGAGACAAAAATGCAACTTGCTTCAAGCCAATGCTATGGGAAAAAAATGTTCTCTTGACTCTGGAATAATCATTAGCAAATGCCAAGCAACAGAAGGTGAATGGGTGATTCTGCTGCAGAGAATAATAAAATGTAGTTTCATGGTCAGTGTTGGCAGCAGCTACAGTCAGTGCAGCTTCCAGGGGCGGCTGTGTTTGTAAGATGAAGTCCTTAAATTTTGGGGGTAGATCATTTAGGTAAGACACCTGACTTGCCTGAGAATCACCAGTTCCAGGAAGGCTTGGGAGGAGCTTCCTTTATTTCATTAAATACAATAACTGGTGCAACCCATTACAGCTTTTTGTGGCTGATGTGTGGGAACTTTGCTTCACTGGACTCAAGGAAACCACAGTGTTTCTCAACAGCTGAACACCTGACCCACAGTTTTCAGATGTGGTTTAGTTTTGTTTTGCCTTTAAGAGGTTGATTGACTTTAGAGGTCTTTGTGTTTGGTTTTATGGACTTAAGGCATTTGACAGTAGCAGTGTTGAATAATGTCTGCATGGATTTCCTGATGCTAATCAGATTAATCCTTTTTCTTTTTCTTTTTTTTTTTTAGCATAATTTTTGAGCTAAAGAGTTGAGCTGAGACTAGGAGAGATGTTCATAGGAAATAATTTCTCTAGCAAGTTCTGATATATTTTTCTGAAAAATAACTTTAAATTTATCTTATGGTTTCCCAGCTGTTTGCTCTCTGCAATTTCTCTCCACGTCATAGCATCAGAATATACTGCAGGTTACAAGGTAACCGAGGGAGATGCCCTAGCTAGTTCTAACTGAGTGGGAGTTTGAAATAATGCTGCTGCAGACATATTTCTTCTGGTATCTAAGCCAGTTTAGAGCAGTTAGCTATCTCCACTTCACTCTGCTGTCTGGGCTGTAGATATATGTTTCCAATCCTTAGTCAATTAACAGAAAATATTGACAAACACTCTCACACTTTGATATTTGTTTGTCAGTGAAAAATCCTTCTCTAAGTACATTATGGTGTAATTTCACTTGTAGCTGGCTAAATACAAATATAACTCATGCAGTCGTGTTTGCCACCCACCTCTGTCTCTGTAGAGCTCTGTGGGCAAATCCAGGGACACACCAGTTCACAAGAGCAGTGTGGTTGGCTGAAGCTTCTGCTGCTGCTGCTGGCCAAAGGAAAACCTTTGCCCCATTGAGCTCACTGGCAAAATTCTTGTTGACTATTTTTGTGACCAAAATATGTACTGCAGCAAATACTCAGCATGTAAAGAATAAGACTGACTGTTTTCTCTCACAGAAGCCACTGAATTTGGCAGCTGGACTGTCACTTTGAACACTGGTGCTAAACAAATCATCTCCCTGTGTCATTTTCTGACTCTAGCGGAATACAGGTGTTTTTTCATTGTGTTGTTCTAGAATATGATATAATTACTATCATTAAGGTAGGTTTTGTTTCTTTTCCTCAACACTTGATACTTGGATTACATCTGCTTTTAGGTGTTTGGGGGTTTTTTCCCAACACAATGCAGAAACACAAGGAAGCATGAGTTCGCTTTATAGTTGCCAGAACACGTAACTTGAAGAGTTTAAGCCCGCCTAACTCCCACCCATACAGTCTGCATGTCATCTAGGATCCCTGTCTGCAGTCCAGCACTGACTTCCTAGGAGTCCCTTCCCTGTGGACACTTGCAAATGTTAGATAATTTCCTCATTAGCCTGAATGCACTACGATGGCTCTGTTTTAGTTGCATATCTATTCTTGGAAGCAGATGCTCTGGGGCAACAAGCTCTTTCTGTGAGCCAGAACTGTGAAAGCAGAGACAGACAGGTGTGTCTGGGAAGACACAATAAAGACGGTCTCAGACCTGCCAGGTTTAGCAGAAAGGAAGGAATTAACCTTTATTTTTTACATTATCTCATTCTTATACACGTCCCAACTCCACAAGGGATTGGAGAGCATGTCACTTCCTTCTCAATCCCACTGGAAAAGAAAGGTGCTCATCAAAGCTCTCATATCACAAAAGGAATGAAAACCAGAAAATACCGTTAAGTAAACACTGGCTATTATTTACATGAAATTATGTAAAAGAATCTAACTCCAAAGTTAAAAACAGAAGGCTTACAAAAACCAGGGCAACAAGACAGGCAGCTCACTTCCACCTCCTTCCCCAGGGGTGTCTGTGAAGCTTCCTGAAGGACCATGCTGCGACACCAGGCAGGAAGGCAGAGCCCACTGCTGCAGGACTGAACCCAAAAGGCCAGCGAGCACATACTAGCTCCTGCTCCTTCAGTCTCTTCCCTTTTGCAGAGGAATATTTGTGGCTTAAACTTCAGGAATAGGGTCCTCTATGGTCAGTGGAGACTGAATGGGTGATTAAGCTGTACGATTAGATCACCCTCACCTGTGAAGGTATTTAATTATTTGTACTTGTTAGAAAATGTAGGAGTCATCTGACAACAGACACCTAGAATTTTCAGAGGCAGCGCCTAGACAGGACACTGAGAGTAGATGGATTGGGGTCCACTTTTGGTTAGTAGGCTGACAAATGGTCTATAAAGAAATAATAATAATAAAAACAATAATAGATAATAGCAAAAATAAAATAAAAATAAGAGAAGAAAAAGAGAAAATTAAATCTTTTAGCAACAAAAGCCACTTTGTCTTTTGTCATTCTCAGCCCTTTGAAAATGCCTCAAACTTTCTTTCAGTAATTGCTATGCAAACATTTTTGATGTCTGTGCAAAAACATCTGGAAGCTTACAGTAACATCTGGACATAAATATTAAAAGATCAACAAAAACATGATGTGAATTAGCCATGTGGATAGCCATAAAACCCACAACCACAAAACCCTGCTCCACATCTTTGACATCAAAAGTGGATGCTTTCTCCCTTGGTTTTAATGTGTTTATGAACTCACTTTCAAAAAAGTGAGTGTTCATGACTAATGATTTGGTTTCCTTTCATTTTGACCACTCTTAATCATACTAGAAATGCCCTTGCCTAATTTAATAGGAAATAGGATAGGGAATGTCCCTCATTCCTTCCCCAAGCCCTCTGTTAAATTTTTGGTGTTCTGTATGAAAGTTTTGATTCAGTTTGTGAAATGTGTGCTTGCAAGGCTCCTTCTCCTGCAGGACACAGTCTGGACTCCCACTGCTTTCATTCTGCGGTGGGCAGGGCTACCTGAGAGTGATTGCTGTGGGCAGTCAGTGCTCTGTGTTACAAGAACACTTCTTTCAGTGTACTCAGGTCTCACTCTAACATGCCCACTGGTGAGATGTGCTCTGACGAAGGAAAGGTGACTCTAAGGTACATCTCACGTAGGGCAGCTGAAGGAAAAGGAATACCTCCATGCAGCTCTCACAAAGTCAAAAAGCAAAAGTGGCAATTCCATGGTTATTTTTCAGCTTGCGCAGTCTAGTCTCACAACTTTTGAGGCCCTCAGGTTGGCAGCATTGTGAGTCGCTTTTTCAGAAGTGGCAAGGACATGAAGACACACAAACCTCTTTGCTTTTTAATGAGTCTGCAGTACAGATAATCAAAGGTTTTAGAAGATGACAGGAGTCAAGCACATATATGGATTTGATAACTCAAGTCTTATTACCTTGATTTTCTCTTGGTAAAAACATATATAATAGCTTTTTGCCTCCAGAAATGAATACATGAGAAATTAAGCAGTGCTGGTACATTAGAAGTCCTTTAAATTTTCCAAAGAGAACTGGAAAATGCAGTTCAGAGATATGGATCAGGTAAGCAATGCTGTGTCTTCTAGGTGCCATCACTTGCTCTTATGCCATCTTTTTCACATTCTTGCTGTTTTCTTCCTGGTTTTTAGCTTTCATTCCTTGCAGGCTTCAGTGCTATTCACCACATTCTCAGGAGAGTGTTCAGCTACAGATCGTACATATCCTACTACCCAATCTGGACTGCTTATGGGGTGGACTTGCTTTTAAATGGTACTTCCATTTCTTAATTTTCTGAAGACAAGCATAGTATTTCATGATGGAAACAGAAATGCTGTAATTGGCTGTTGGCCTCTCCAGTTGCTAACCCACTGGGATATTCTGGATAGGACCAACTGCAAGGTGAACAAATTGCTCTAAAAGGCTCTCAAGAATGGAAACACACAGATGTTTGTATTTGATTTCTGCCCTAATATTTAGTGAGGACTCTATAATTTAAATAAAAGGGCTCATTTTTCCCCAATTTAATCTCCTTTAAACAGTGTGGGAGTTATAAACATTATAATAATGTTACCAATTTCATATTTAAAAATATGCCCTCTAAGCATTTGCGTTCAAGATTTGTTTTTCTTCAGATGTGTAAATAACGCATAGCAATTTGCATCTCATGCATAAATCTTTCTCCTGTTGAATGCAAATTAAAAAATGAAAATAATCTGGCCCCCAACCCCTTTCATTTCCTTCTTTTCCCACCTCCTCATATTTACAGCAAGTTAGTTGGCTAATGCTTCCAATGAGAATTTTAAGAGTTTATGTGTGTTTAAAAAATTATCTAACTGAAGTTTTCTTCCACTGAGTAAAAAGAAGCCTAGAGCTGATTAATAGTGTTTCCTTTTCCAGTCCTAATGAATGTGTTTCAGGTTTTATGCATCCCAGATGAATCTATTTTAAATGGTGTGTGTCTGTTTGCGTGCATGAATGTAGCTCTTTCTTGGGATTTATCCCAAATGAGTTTAGCTTCTCTGTACCTTGTAGGACAATATTGATGCTGGCTTAATCAATTTCAATTTGCTGTTAAACCAGAAACGAAGCATTTATCAGGATGAGCCAGGAAGGGCTGAATGGACTTTTCGTGTTGCTGAGGTCTCTGTGAAATCTGCTCCATGAAGTTTCTGGAGCTCAGGATTTACAAGAAGCTCTTCTCTGACTTACACTTACCACCTAGTCTGGATACACCCTCAGGGTGATTTTACTCGACATGTTTCCTGCACTGGCAGTGTGTGTGTGCCTACTGATGAGTATCATGGGGCTCAACCCACTAAAAATAACTTCTCTAGAGAGTCTTGCTGCCTTCGTAAAAATGCAACCAAAATATCTCATTGAATCATCTTCCTCGGCTCAGACCGGCTCTGCTATTTATGACTGTAGAGTCACTTCTGCCTCCCCGGCTGCTTCTCACCGAGCGCGGAGCCAGCCCCGGCAGACGTGAGGCGGTGCCAGCAGCAGCAGCAGGAGCGCTCTGGTGGGTGAAAGCCTTCTGCTCGCACAGCAAGTCCCGGCCCCGAGCTGCTGGAGATACGGGGTGTTGCAAGCTCCCCGCTCCTGGAGGCAGGTGCTGCTTTAGTGATCGGCTCCGAACGCCGTGGCAAGCAGTGGGTGAGCATTTCTTCCGCTGCTGCCTGATCACAGCGATGCTAATTTTAAAGCGAGGAAGCGCAGGGAGGTGATAGCGGGATGGTCCCAGCTGTTCATCCCAAGGACGTGAGTGGCACTTTTATCCGAGAGGGAAGGCAGGAACTCCCATTTCACTGCACAGACTGGGAGAATGGGGAGAAGAGAGTATAACCTTCCCTAAATTCCTATTTCACTTCAGAAAAGTGTTTTCAAAGATTCATCCTCTCTTCCCCTCCTGCAGGCTATATTTAGTTTTAGGCTCTCCTGGCTGCTGCACTGATAGCTCCTTACCACTTCCACTACAATTAATCAGAGCTGGGCTGATTATGCTTTTGTCTCTGATTGTGAAAATCAGGATCCATCTGTCTAAAATGAGGAGACCTTTGCTGCCTGGGTACTGTGCCTTCCATCCTATTGCATCCCAAGCCATCCCATCTTGCCAGCATGGCCAGGCAGCCAGGCATTCCTGGATTCACCTGGAGGATATGGCTCCTGTGCTGAAATCATGCCAAGGAGGACTGAGGCGAAGGACTAAGCAAGCATCATGGCTTTGGTGAGAGGAGCTGTGAGATGGGTGAAGTCACCATTTCAGGGGGCCTGTTAACCCACTTTCATGCTGTGGTGCAAGGCGGAGATGAGAGGGGCTAGAGGGCTCTGGCCCACTTGCTCTGCAGCACAGCCAAGCTCATCACTTCAAGTATGCTTCTTCAAAATCTGCTTGAATAGGGTGGCACTCATGCAATATGCACTGAGAAGAAAAAGTAGGTTTAGATAGAAAAAAATCATAGTAAAGAAAGCAGTTCCAGGTCCCAGTAGTCTCTTCTAACAGCCCACAGGCTGCTTCCATCCTTGTTTCACAGAAAGCAGCATAAGGGCTCTGGCCCTCCCCAGGGGCCTGCCTGGGTCACCTTGAGGCAGCCAGGCTCTTCTTGAGATCACTGGTGGCATTGGGACAGCATGAGGACAGGAAGAGCAGTGAGGATGTGTGACACCTTCCACGTGTTTGGAGAGGTTAATTGAAAGAACAAACTGTAATTGTAGGAGTCCCCAGCACTGCAGACATTAATGGCTTTGCTGGCCATTCAGCATTAGCTGTTTGCCTTGCTATCTCACAGCCCATGAGCCTGGCCAGAAGATTTCTTCTGTTTTAGAGTAAGTGCCTGCAAATCAAAAAGCTCTTTAAAAATATGTATTTATTAAACTCAGCACTCCCGTGGGAGTGACTGCTTCACAGGTTTGTAGTCTCAGGTGCAGAAGGGTTAAAATTATTTGCCCAAAGACTTAAGATGCAGAGCTGAGCAGGCAAAAGGATGGGGGAGTTGCAATCCTTAAGGGACCACTCCAAACACTTGTCCATAATCCCTTCTTTTCAATTAGTAGCAAATGATAATTTGTAACATTGCCTCTTAGGAAAGCAACTGCAGTGTTGCTCTCCAAACGAAGCCAGGTCAGAAATCTTCCAGTTACACTAGCTAAAACTGCACAAAGTGTTTCTGAAGGACAGACGCACTATGCATCTTTTTCTTCCACCTGCCTAAACACCGGGCTGTGTGTTTCTGTTCTCGTCTTAAAAGAGGACAGATGAATTACAACTCCAATTCAGCTTGCAGGGTGTAAACGTTTGATTTTGAGGTATCTGTGGTTAGCAGATCACATTCTTAGTACACCTTTACTTGTCAAACAACAGCTCTGTAGGCAGAGATCAAAGGAGCTGGAGAGAAGATGAGAGGTAACATGATCTTGACCTCTGAAAGTCAGGGACAGCTCTGAGAGTGGGTGACTTGAGCCAGGACTTCTGTTGATCATATAACAACAACAAACACTGGTGCCATAACACAACCATGAATTAACTCTTTGGAGGGAGTAGTATTTTTGGGGATCCTAACCCCTGTAAAGCTAGAATTAACTGGATAAGTGTATCCTGTATTGTTTTTAATTTTAACTATTTTTCACTACATAGATATGAAAAAGGCAAGCTGATTCTTAGTAGATTGCGTTGTTAAATTTTTGGGTGGAGAAGAAGCGAGTAATTCCTTGAGTGAATTACATCTTCAGATGATGTCACAAAGACTCTCTCTGCAGGGTTTTATTGCTCCCTAAGTAATGTGCCGTCTGCCCTTTCCCAGGAAGGTTTTATACCATCAACAAACAGTGGGGGAGTAAAAAATATCATCTGTAGGACATAGTAAGCTCACACAAGTAAATGTGGCTATAAACTATAAGTAAGTTAGCACATTTACAGATGTTCTTTCTAATCCAGATGCAGCTACTGTACCTCCAAGGTCTCACAGATGTAGTGCAGGAGCTGCTTTGCCACATTGCATGGAGAATTGATGAAGTCACATGATGCTGTTGTTGCCATCTTTTTTTTTTTCCCATGTTTGAAATTACAATAAAATGCACTAAATAGGCACTCAATATTTTTCTTATATAAATTTATCATGTAGCAATTATTGCAGTTAATCTCAGTGTGGGTATGTGACTGAAAATGGGAGGTGTCAATCAATGTAATTAGAAGAGAAAAGATGTGCCTGAGAAACAACCTCTGCATTACAATATTGCCCCCACTATAAACACTCTACCACATGGTGTGTCCCTTCTTAGTTACACAGTGTAAGTCCTGTGTTGATTCAGGCTTGAATTACACAGTAAATCTTGTTTGTGAATTTATAGACTATCCCTTTGAAGGCAGAACTGTGCCAGCCTATTTATTTAAAGTCCTTTTTTCACTGCAGCACTGTGCTTTGGAGATGTAATACCTTATATGCCAAATCCTTGAGTGACAGGAGCTCTGCAAGCTCATGATACTTATAATAAATTACATATTATCAATAAAATGTTGCAAGACATGTCATAGATCTTATTAACATAACTTTAAATTATGGGTACAAGTTTGACCTATCTATTGATGGATTAGAAGCAAAGCTTAGATTGTTAAACAGAATTAAAAGGCTCAGGGCATCTTTAAACAAACTGTTTCAAGCAAAATATCTGTACTTCACCATAAAAAGTCAAAGCATACCTGAAAAGCTAGCTGTCCCCAAGGCAACTTATAAAGTTTAAAGAAATCCATAACTAGCTTCCAAGTATTTTTTTTAAATTACTTTAATTTTTTTTTCAAACCCATTGCCCTCATATTTATTATGATCCAGATTTCTCCCAGAAACTTTGGCTGCCCTAAAACATTTTGATCTATGTCTCTCCCAGTCACCCAAAGCAAACCAGAGAAAATAAGCTCTGAATTGTCAGGAGATCTAGACAGCATCCAAACCGTTGGTATCAGTGACACATAGATTGCCTGCCTGTTGTGTCCCGTTTCTCAGCTGAGATTCTTTGTGTCAAGACTGGGGAGTGCAGTGACAATGAGGCTCCAATCAGAGATTTACAAGTGACTCCTCAGACATGCAGGAGTCTATGCTGGCAGATCCAGCTGAAGACTTTGGTCGTTAGGTCACAAATGACTCTTCTGCAAATTTGCAGAGACATTACTAGGGTTTGCTTGTTTGTGCTTGATTAGGTATCTTGACTAATTTGAATTTATGGAGCAGCTTTTGGCATTTTAACTATGTATTCGTTGCCACATCTTTTTCTGTTCTCTTTGTGTTAGCACTTTGGCAACAGGGAAAAAATTAAGGCAAGTCATTGAAGTGACTTGCCTGAAGTTATATAGAAGAACAAGGATAGGGCCATAAACAGCTCAAAGATGTCCTTTTTCTTAGCACCTCACCTATATCTTGGAAATATTATTTTTTTTCCGAGTGTCATTAGGATTGACCGTCTATAGCAGGATAAATAAGGCTTCTTCCCTCCATACTTTAATTGTTTAAAACATTGAATTTTATTTTTAGATTGTGAACTTCTGTGAAGGGGGGTAGTGGGGTGTGCTTAGTCTAGTAAAGATGGGAGCTGGAAGGCAAGAAGCCCAGAAATTACTGCCTTTCTTTCATTATTTCTATAATATAATTTCTGGATCAAGTACAAAACCATGACTGAGAGAGAGAGAGCTTTGCCATTGACTTGAGAGGGAATGGAGACAGACACTTTAAAGAAACGTGTCCAGCTGATGAGTAAGCTGGCATGCACCACTGAGTCGTTAGTAATGTTTATTCTATTAGAGTGGACAGTCTTTTACTGTTGATAAAAAAACCTAACTCAGTCCATTACACATTGAATTAAGAGAACATACACATGCCCCATAATCACAACTCTCTCTCCCTGAGCACTGATCAGTAATAGTGACTTTTGGGTAGGGGGTGGAGGGTGATAGCCTAAATACTTTTGTGTTAATTATTACTCCTCTGTGCTCGGGAAAATCCTAAAATTTTAACAACTTTGCTGTGCCTGAGGTCCCTTGAGGCCTGACAAAGACAACAACAAAAGAACATATATATTTAGACAACAGTGCTATAAGTAATTTTGCTGCTTTGTGTTTGTTTTGATTTAGTTTTGTTTGTTTGTTTGTTTTGTTGTAATCTTTCCAAGAGTGATAAAAACCCCCTTTATTTGACAAGTTAAAAAAACTTAGTTTTCACTCCTATTTATTCAGTCTCATATACTGAATAAATAAAGGCACAAATAAGAGTGGCTTGAGCTCTGCAGTGGACTTCCCTGCTTCTTTCAGTTAACCTTAAAGTTCACTGTGCTGAAAACTAATAGCATTTAGCTGTCAAGAAGCCAGAATAATGACATTTTGTGCCATTATTCTAATGCATTTTTCACTGTGCATTTTCTTTAATTAT
Source organism: Platysteira castanea (assembly GCA_013397175.1). NCBI lineage: Eukaryota > Metazoa > Chordata > Aves > Passeriformes > Platysteira > Platysteira castanea. Next base: position 1,185,284 of record VYXC01000743.1, read on the forward strand.
TTCCATGAGTAATATCATTAGGCATTCATGCCAATACAATTCTGATAATTAATTTACATGATGGCAATTTCTTAATGATTTTGATGTCAAAGTTAATAGCAACATCTGATAGTTGATCTGTTTGAGCTGACATAAATTTAACTTTTAACGTATTGATGCCAAAACCATCAGCAGCATCAAATTACATTGCAGAAAAATAAACATCCACAGGGTAAAATCCTCAGTAGAAAAGTCTTGATCCTTAACCGAGGTTTATAGGTTCAAAATAGAACCAAGGCCCCTAGACACAATGCATGTCAGATTTTTACTTCATCTTGTTTTACTTATTTATTTACACCATTAATGGTATTGGTGCCTCATATTTAAGAGATCAAATTATATGCTATTGTATAAAAGATGTTGTACTCTTGCCTCCAGCTTGGTGCATATATACCATATATTAAAATAAAAAAATGCATTAATTAGGCTTTTATCTTTCTGGTTCTTTAAGCATGAAGTTTAAACTGCTCTGTAGGGGAGGAATTTAGGACTGGTGTCTGAACCCAAATTTGTGTCTTGGTTTGTGACTTCAGTTTGCACCATGCGGTAATAAAATCAGCAAACCAGACTTTATGTGGAGGCAAATATTGTTAATATCAATAAAACAAGAAACAGCAATGCAAAATAATGTTTGAGATCAATATTTTTAGTACATTTTTGCTATATGGAAGTAATGCATAGATAAAGAGATAATTGTATGTGCTCAGGATACGTATTGGATATGCAGGATAGATATATATATGTATCTATCTTTTTTATATTGATTCATGTAATTATTGCAAGACAATTAGCATAAAATAAACCCACATTCTTCAAGTCTTTGTCCAGGAGATTTGAAGATCTCTTTACAAGTCTATAGGTATTTTTATTTACCAGTTAAATATTTTAGTACACCTTAGTATTGAAAAAATGTATGTGAAACAAATTATGATAGCCATAAAACAGTGATGGTTGTTTTCCCTTTATTTTTTTAATGAAAAGCAAAGCCTCATTCCATGACACGGTCACTAACATAATATTTATTTCCCCCTGCTTCAGCCTGTTAAATGTATAGATGAAATGTTAAAAACCATTAGAAATAAAATTGATCCTGCTGTATATCTCAGCCTTTTCCCAAACTGTTTTTTTGTCAATGACATCCACCAAGGGAGTGCACATTTCATTTTATATCGTGAGGAGATAATTATACAGCCTCAATTAGACCTTTCATTGCTGGAGTATAAAGGGCTGCTAGTGCAGACCCAGATCATTCGCCTCTAAAATGTGCTGCCTTTCCTTCTCCACACTCAAAAAGCAAGGTGTCTGTCCTTACCTGCTGAACAAGAATCTATGTCTGATTGTTGTTAGCCTGCCTTTAACTCGTCTTAACAAACGTGAGGACACATACTTGCTTGAAGCCAGCCCCCCAAGATTCAGACATGTCAGTGTCCATTTTCTGTGTCCATCCTGTGGAGTTGAACACTGCTCCACCCAGAGACAAAGTTTGTTGAATGATTTTAAGTCCCAGTGGCGATGGTGAAGGTGCAAACCACAGCAATAGCTTAATTCCTCACATATATTTCTGGGGAGCTGTACTTTGGAAGAAGCCTGTGGGATGAGAGGGACTTGGTTTGCTCAGAATTTTTAGCTTTCCTGCCCAGTGTACCATGAGTGCACATGTTCAGGTACACACCTGCAAGTCCTCATAAGTGCAGTGCTGTGGTGGAGTACATGAGAAGAACATGGATGGGAGGAGATGTCTGAGAGCCCTCGAGCTTCAAACACCCTTGGTTAGGACACACACATCTTCCACACATTTCGACATAAGCTAAGTCTACCTTAGCCTTTTGCTCTTAAAAGAGCATTGGTTTGAGGCAGATACTAGTCATACAAGTAAGGACAGTGAGAGAGAAGACTGGAAAAGAGTCTGATGTATGGAATGGGAATTTTTTTGTTATGTAGTCTTTCTCAAATGCTTTTCCTGCTCACACATTTGTCTGTGATGAAGATCTGGAATGCTTTCCTCTCACAAAACAATTTAATTTCGCCTTTTTTGAGGGGGTGGAGAAAAGGGTGATTTTTTTCTCGGTAATATTTCCCTATATTAATTAAATTTTATTTTAGCAATAAATTTTTAAAATAATAACATTTCATATTATGGAGACTGAGAAAGGAGTAGAATATTAACTGACTGTCCTTTTTCCTTGGCCTGCAGAAGGTATGGGTTTTAGCTGCTCAAGTTTCCTTTGGAAATAGGTTAGTCAAGAACACATCTTGGTTTTAAGAATAGCTGCTCAGCGAGAGAGAGAAGTGTAAATGTTATCTTTATTCCAGGTGAGTAGAAAATCTCTGAAAAGCATTTCTGAGGAGTGTTAGCTTTGTGGGTTGATTGTTGGAAGGTGTAAGAAATATGACTGTGATTGTGGTCTGCACACTGAGAGAGTCTCCCCCACAACCCAAATGGCTTTCTTGTGTGTGGCATTTCAGAAACCCCTTTTTTCTGCTTCCAAGCATGTGGAATGCCTGTGCAGAAAACATTTTTTTTTTTTGTGTAGGGTTTGTCATGAGTTGGACATAACCTGTTTGGAATGCAACGTAGGAGTTTGAAAGGGAGGTTTTAAAAATTCAGAGCTGCCTGAGGACTGTGAGCATTACTAATGAAAATGTGTTTGAGTTTAATGTTGAAACTAAATGTCCCATAGAACAGAATGAAATTAACTTCTTCTCTCCCCAAAATTCAGACTGAAGTTTCCAGAGCCTTAAATCTGGCCCAGATAACTTAGCCTCTGAGTCAAAAACTGCTCCTTATGCCTCATATAAACACCCACACCCAGGCATCTCGTATTATCTTCCATTTCTTCAGTCCGCCAATTATTTGCCACACCCCGTTATTGTAGGCTATCTTAAATTAGCTCCTCAGTGACTCAAAGATTCATTAACTGCTCAGGAATCAGGAGTTCATCATGTTAAGAAGCTCCTGGGCCTGAAATGTTGCAATATAATTCATTTAGGACGCGGATAGTGGTCAGTGATGAATCATGGCAGAGGCAGCAAGGGTACCACCTGAGAACAGGGCTGCGTCTCCCAAAGCAGGGGACGTTCTACTCATCCCCTCCACCACAGAGACACGGGGTGCTCTAGAGGTGGCGGGATGCATCTTGTAGCAGTGTCCCTTTGAGTCATGAAGCCTGAGGGAGATGGCAGCAACAACTCCCTCCTCACTTTCTTTAATCAGGTGTGAGCTCAGAGGTGTGGCTATGGATATGATGTAACTGCCTTGGTCCTTAGTGCAGAGCAGAGAGCTCAGGCCCTTTCTGCAGGAACAGTAATTAGTCAGGAGGCAGCCTAGCTACCAAGTACAATGCTCACTGTTTCTCTCCTTGACAGCTAGCTCAGGCTGGTTATTAACACAAAAAAAAAAAAAGCTTTCACTTTGAAAGTAATTTTGTTCCCTCCACCCTCCACTGCTACATTTCCTTTGCAAAAACCATGCTGAGCCACATTACACGGTGGCTAAGGTTGTGGGGCCTCTTCAAGGTGCCATTTTGACACACCAGTTCAGAAGTCTCAGGCTGGACTAAGACCAGGAAAGCAAGCGGTGGGGGTGGAGGTAGCCTCTCAGTTCCCATGGCATGGACTGCTGTACAGTGAGCTGGGCGAAATTTTTGTGGGAGAAGCTCCACAGCATGTTGCATGACAGCTTTTTAACAGGAGGGAAATTATGTCCTCTGTTACTTGTTGCAGTGGGATTGATTACACTGAGTCTTGTAACCGCCTCAATGTCTAAAGTCTGCAGAGCACAAAGAGCTTTGACTGTAACTGGACAGTCACTAATGTCCATTTACTGCACTTTGTCATCCGAATCTTTCAGTCATACAATTTACTGACTAATTGTACCAAGCAATGTGTTTTTAATACAATGGGTATTTACAATCTGTAATAGTTATATATAAAGCCTTAAAAAATATGCTGTCTGACTACTAAATCATACGATTTTACAAGAGGTTGTGTATATTTTTACATCCACTTTAGACTTACACACATAGAGTATTTCCAATTGTTTACATATGTTAGAATCTCTTGCATTTAAATAGCTCATTATGCAAATATTTACAAAATACATGGATATTTATTTTTACTGTACCCTCTATTCAATCACTGAGCTAAGATTTAATGTCTAAACATTGTCTGCAAAGTCGCATGTGCAGTAATGTATTATGAGTAATTATGTACTATATACAATTATACAACAAAAATAACAGATTCAAAAAATATTAGCATGGCAAAGACAAGCACGTAGATTTATGGAGCATCAGAAGTAAGGTGCAATCCTGTTTCAACCCCCAGTTATGCACATGTGCCTTATACCATGGCCTTCACTAGCCATGCTCCAATTGTCCCCCAGCTGCCTTCAGCTGCGATGGGTGCACGTGTCCCACGCTATGTCACAAGCCAAGGCTCTGACCAAGGCTCCAGCCAAGACTTGGGATCAGACCAAGGCAAATTTATAACGTTTCCCAGGCAAGGACTTTTTCCTGGATTTGGTCACCTAAGCAACTGACCTGGCTCAGCGAGCATGTTTCTGATTTTCCCACTCCAGCACAAGAGCTTGCAGCAAGAGAACGCCCTGCACTGATTCACCTCTCCGGCTGGAACCATACACCAAGCAGGACTAATTTTGCATTTGAGACATTTGAAAGAGCACTGTGTTCTCATATAATCAAAGACTGAGCCTGAAGTACATTGTGTTGAAAGGTTTTCCTGACCAGAATATCTTCCACCAGGAAATGCTTCTTTGTCGGAATTGAAATACTTCATAGTAACATTTTGCTTGTGATGGTATTTTTGACAGAAAAAAAATGTGAGCAATTCAAAATCTGAAGAAAGTTTTTCTCACTTCTGGTTGTCTCAATGTAGGCCTCATTTAATTTCTTTTGGTTTCAGAGCATATATTATTTATATTCGCTCTTCATGAGTTAAATATTATCAAATCCCCTGCACAATGTCCTTGAAACATTTCAATCTTGTTAATTCTGACATTGACCAATTTGATTATTGAAGGCTTCAGTAAGTCTGGGGTTTAACAATTATGTGTTTATTGGCCCTTGTGCATGCACAGTGCTTTCCAATATTTTAAGAAAACAAGGAAATTCCAGAAACTTAATTTCAACAGAATTTATAACTGTTATGAGGATGACATCAAACCTAAAAAAAAAAAAAAGAAAAAAAAATCTGTTTAAGTGAATAAAGTTTTCCCAAGTCATAAGCAGCCAAAATAAATCTAACGATTATTGAGTGATCTCAATAATAGATGGCAATCTTTGTTCCATCTATTACACTGCAAACAATTTGTCCCTGGAAGTTACTCTGAAAACACTAACTGTATTTCATTTTTTAAATAATGCGATTTATAGAGAATTTGTAGCACAAAGAGAAGATATTTGAAGCCAGCTTTTTTAGTGTTAGCTGAATCAGTGATGAGTATGATGTATACAATTGCCTACAGTTAAAATTTCCTAAAGCTAATTTATAGCAATATGCATCCTGCATATTGATAATGTCCTAATGAAAAACCGACTAAATAGAAGTTATCTTAAACTGAAGACAGGTCGGACTACAGTAATATCATTTGGATAAAGATTTCTCAGGGTGATTAAATTAATGTGATCCCAAATCTTTTAGTTCAAGTAACATAAACGTTTTGTAACTTCCTGGGTATTTATATTAATTGACAGGTGTCTCACTACATTCTGATTATGGAAAAAGGTAAAGCAAAACAGTGATGAAGGAGAGTCTCACACAGACAAGTATCAGGAAATATTAAGAGTTTTATTAAAAAGCAATGTTTTCATAGCATTTCCTACTACATAAACAGTGTTTGGCCAGTGTCTGACATAACGGATTAGAGTTCTTCAATTCATTTCTCAGTTGCTCTCTTTGGAGACATTTGGAAACAGGAGTGCTCACAGCAGGTGTGCTCAGAAGAGTAACGTGGGTAGGGAGGAATCCACCTCCATACAGCGCATTGTAACAAGGACTTGTTTGGCTGTAGGCTTGACTGCTTTTCCTGTCAAACATTAATGGGTTGAGTAAACGAGATCACCCTGGTTTTCCACAGGCCCTTAGCCGGAAGTGGCCACAACTCCTTCCAAGCTTTTTTAACATTTAATTTTCTACTAGCAACTTGTTGGGGATCTTAATAGGCAAATCAGCTTCTGATCTTTCAGGGACTGAGATTTTTGAACAACTTTCTTACAGACATACTGAGGGGCAACAAAGCCAAGAGGGATTATGAAGTGGATCTCAGTGTGTTTATGAAAGGGATTATAGACCAAGTTTTCCCGCAGCAGCAGCCAACTGTGGTTGGTGGCTCAGGAGCTTCTTTTGTTTACTGAAGCAGACTTTCCAAACTCAAAAGGACTAATGGTTTCTCAAAAGCTTCACCTTCTTTCTGGAGGCCAGCAAAAGCTGTCTGAGGCATAGGTTCCTGCTGCTAAAATCCAGGGCCAGAACTCAGACCAGTCTTCACTGAAATGTCACTGGGGTCCTGTCTCTTCTGCTGGCTTCCTTCTTCTCCTACTCCCACCTCTGTCTCACAGAGTGGTCTTAGGAGAGCCAAACAATGTACACATCACATTTCCTCATCTAAAACAATGGGAGAAACACTGCATAAACCACTCTGATGAAGGCGATGATGCTTGATTAAATTATGGTAGATGTGCCAATCATTACTGCAGTAAGGCTGCACCATAGAGTCCACTGCGTGGTAGGCACCAACCCAAGCAGCTCTACAGTCTCTACAGCAGCTTGCTCTGCTGTAAACTTAAGACTCTCATTCTGTTCCCCTGACCCCCTCTTCCATCACTGGAGATATATTCCATCACACCAACAGTTTCAGGTGGAAAGCAGAATGCCTTTAAACAGAAAGAGAAAAAGGAAGGCAAAAAAACAGACACACCTCTGCATTTCACATGTGACTTCCACCCACCTCCTGCCATATAGCTACAAAAATGTTGAGTTTATTTATATATAAATAAATACAATTTTTCATCACTGCAACTTGTAAATAGGAAATGAAGTCACAGTCCTCGAAATTATAATGGCAGGCACACAAAGACACAGTTGCTGGCACAGAATTCAATTAGCAGATAGCAATCACCCTTGGGTGACTGTGTGAGGTGGAAATATACAGGCATGCTAATAAGTAATATCTTAAAGCCAAAGCTTTTATCAGCCAGCAGCCAGACATGGGCATAAGTGTGGGCAGACAGCACTGCTCTGGGATATTTAATAAAACCTGCTCTCTTCACTTGAGGATTTGTGTTTAATCATTTGGTAACATTTTAGAAACATCTAGCCTGGGAAGCTTCTCAAATGGAACTGCTTAGGTCAGAAAACCTAGGGAGTTATTTACTGATACTAAAATAGCCAAAGGAACAGAGTGGATTCTAGGTAATATTAACAGAATACTTTGTTGCCATCTTTTTTGACCTTTTAAGTTTCTGGGGTATGCCTGCTACGTGAATCACAGCCTTATCGGGGGAAACATGCAGGAGGCGTTCATTAATACTGGGAAAGCGAATGATTGAACTGCTGTTTGAAATAAAATTTTAACTCTTTTTTGCTGTGTTGAAAGCCTAAAGCTAAAATAGTTTTCTTCTAGGCTCCTTGAACTTTAATTTACATTGCATTTTGGCCTTTCAAAGGCTTCAGGCAGGCCAAGGTTTGTCATCTGAAAGATGTTCAATTTAAACTTTTTCATCAGGACTCTCTTTGTGCCACAGCAGTCGGATGAACTCACAGGGCTCTTTTGCATGGTTAAATACCACTGCTTGGAGGAAAGGCAAATCCAGTAGCAAAGTCATGAGTTTCTTTAAAGTAAGGCAGTTCAACTTAGGGAGATATTTGTTAGGAGCTTCATACAGAAGAAATGTAAGGGATGGTGCTAGTACATTCTTGGGTAACTCTCCAGGGTTAAAGGATTCATCAAATGGAAGTGGTTTGGAGCAGGACACAGGAGGCCAGCCTAGTGATGGGATGTGCAGGAAGCAGCATATGTCAGCCACTATCAAGGAAGGCTGGAGGCTGTTGGCTGTGAAGCAGATGGTGCTGCTGGTAGCCGATGATCTCACTGCTTTTGGTTCTGCCTCTGACCTGGGTATGCAGTCATACTGACGCTTTAGGTTTTAACATTTATATTTTTCTAATCCTGTACTGCCTAGTGGATAGCTCTGAAGTTTATTGTAGCCTGTTAACTTCTGTTCTCTCATGCTAGTTAGACATAACAAACCTCTCCAAGCTTGCTCTTCAAGGACACTCGGTACCAGGCCCCGAAATGTGTAAACTAAGGCCTCTGAAGAGGGTAAACTTGGGGAAGTTACATCATTAACTGGAGTTGTAATTGGAGAATTGATCCTGATATGCAAATGGACCAAACTTATAAAAGCATGAAGAACCTGTGACCCAGGGTCCATCTTGGGTGTAGCCTTTTGACTGCCCAGGGTGTACCTTTGAAGGCCCTTCAAATAAATAGCTACTTTTATTCCCTTACTCTTGTCTAGCCTCTGTTTTTAGGTGGCCACCCCAGGCATCAACACTTTTTGTGGTCATTGGCCCTGCCCCTGCAACTGGGCAGAAAGTCTGCAGTGCCTCCACTCCTTGCCTGAGAATGGGGGGCACCCCTCTGAGCACACTGCCTCAGCAGGCTGCATTGTCCCTCTCACTGGTGTGGCTGCCTGCTTTGCTTTCTTTGGAACGTTTCTGATGCCCATGCAGATTCTGGTGGCCACCAATATTTGTGTAGCAGCTGAAGCAGTGGGATGATTGTCCAATTGGCAGAGTTTTAGTCATTTTGCTTTGTCAGAGGAATCATCAATAGGTGGGCTGAAACGAATGTTAAGATGGGCAGTGACATGCTGCAAGCACCCTCTAACAGGTGGTCTCAGTACCTGTTCCCTTTTCCCCTGGAGATTCACACGACCTACAAATCAGTGGCCAGAGCCTCTGCCAGCCATTTTCCACACTGCTGGCATGAAGCCCAGCCTGGGCTCTGCTCAGGAAGCTGTAAAGTGGCTCTGAATAGCTGCTGTGAAGCTGTGCCTGTGCTGCTCCTGTCACAAAGACTTTTCAGTGCCCGCCTCCCTAATGGATGGGTTTCTCCTATACAGAGTGCCAAACAATGCAGTGATACATTTGTGTTTTATTAGCGTGAGTTTAGCGTGGCTGCATTATTCATAATGGAAACAGCACCAGAGAACTGCACTGTTCATCCTAAACGCGAGACCATAAATCCTGTGAGCCACGCAGCACCATCGAATGGTGTGTTTTCACCACTTATTTAGCAGGAAAGCTATTTGTAGTCCCTCTGTATGTAAACCCAAGCTGTCTTAATATTGCAAGCCCAAACTGTGTTGGAGGAGGTAATAGCAACAAAAAAATAGCAACCAGTACATTTTAGAAAGCTCAGTCATGACTCTAGGATAGCAGGGCTCAGCCCCTGCTGCCAAGCGAGAGGGGAGCAAGTGCTGTGGGTGGGTGCTCTGCTGAGGGGCTCAGCCCTTGCCCATCTCTGGGCTATGAGAGTGGAGTGCTGCTTTTACTTCAGGACTGAACATGTATCTGCTCTGCTGAGGAGTGTGCGTTTGTGTGGCACACGGGGAGACTTTGTGCTGCTGCTGGCTTGGTTTGCTTTTACAGAGAGCAGCTGCGGTAGCAGGGTGTGTGAAGTATGCCCGGGGGAGGTACATTAATGGCCTGAGTGTGGGTAAGCTGGTCGGGAATTCAAGACAATTGTAAGTTACTGTGATGATGACACATCACCTGCCTAACATAAATCAGGCTTTTAGGTGTAAGTAAGCAGTTCAAACTATATGCTGATTTGCTGTCATGCAGTCCTCGGGAGACTGTCCCAGAGGGAGTCAGCCTGGGCTCACGATGAGAGCAAGCAGTGGCTTGGGAGGAGCTAGGCTGAAACCACTGCCTCCCTTCATGAAAGCACTGAGTGAGTGTGAGAGAGATGAAGCTGACTTTTGTGTGCTTCTGCATTCAACCTAGTGACCCAGGAATGAAGTGCTACAGAAATTATCACCAGCCTTTTCCACTACTGCCTCTTGCAAAACTCTTGTCACCCTGCTTCCATCAGCCCTCACCAAGCCTGGAAGCCAGGCAGTGGCAGCCCCCAGCACCTGTGGCTTAAGCACGGTTTCTTTGATGCTGCACAGCACTCATCGAGGGAAATGTTCACTAGAAGATTCATGTACATTCTAGATGTGAGTATTATTAGTTGGCCCATTCGCAATGGCTTGGGGAAATTACTGAGCAGGTTCTCGTTACTTTTGCAGGAAATATTGCCTGAACTTGTGGAGACACCTCCCCTTCTCTCCTCCTCCTTTCATGCATACCCTCTCCGATATGGCCATTGAAGCAATTCACCCTGGGCTGAGAGAGGAATCTCTGATTTCCTAAGCCTCACCTCTGAAGCAAGCTCTCTGCACTCTTCCAGCTACTTTGTTCACTGTTGGTATTAGCACTGGAAATGCTGACAGCAGCTGCTAAAGGTTAAATGTGTTTGCAGAAAATCAGTAGTGTGGTGCCCTCGTTCTCCCTCTCCCATCAACTTCTCAGGGGGAAAATGGCCCCTGGATATATGAAGAGTATAAGTTCACATTTCTAAGAACCCATGCATTTATGCAAGAGGCTTAAAGGATATCTTTTATGATCCTGGTACAGAGACGCTTCTCTTAATTCCGTGCTTGGAAGAGTGACAGAGGCTTCTGGAAGTGTTGGTTATTATGCAGGGCATGTGTTTTAAAACATTAAGTACCTCGATTGTCTCTCACATAGCTAATGCTGTCAGCAGTTTGCACAGTGCTTTTATGTGCCTTTTTCCTCACTGACACACCTGTGTTAAGTTCAGAACTGATTCTGCTTCTGAAGCAATTTATTAAACATGTTCAGTGCACCGCTTCTGTGAAGAGGTCAATTTGTTCTTTCTGCCTAGAGATGCAAAACTCTGGGCTTCAGTCGGTAAATGCAAGTATCAGGTGAATTTCTAGCTGTTTAACTTAAGCTTTCCTTCAATCTACTCTCTCTAGTGATCCCTTCCAGTAACACAGAAATTTATTATTCATGAAATGTGGAGACATGCTACTGTACCAGTCTAGGGCAGGTGCAGTTGGGTAGCCTGGCATGCACACACTCTGCTCTTCACCCTCTTCTGGAGGACACATTTTCCAGATGACTGAAAACACCTGTTTCTTTCTCTTATGTTCCTTTGTCTTGCTTGCAAGGAGCCGATGTGGTGGTGGTGGGTTGGCACGCGTTCATGGGGTGAGGTTCCTGGAGCACAACCAGACTGAAGCTAGTCCCTCAAGCAGCTCACGCACAGGCTGCTGGCTACATTTGAGGAGCCTCTGGCTTTTGGTTCTCTCTGAGATGGCCTCCTTGGAGGTTAAAAACAGGACTTTGGGAAGGAGTCCTGCCTCAAAACCCAATTTTGCAATGCTTTTAACTTGTCTTACTGCTTAAAGAGAAGCCTTCAGGAAGGTGTTATCTATCAATCCTCACCCTCCCAGGTCCAAAGGCCTCTATGTGTCCTTGTCTGTGGGTGGGCTTTTTATTTTCGTTTGTTTGCTTTGTTTTTAGTCTGGATATTTCTTTTATGTAAATTGACCTAGATCGCATCTGCTCATATCAGATACAACAGGTTTAATATTAAAATACAGATTTTAGGTGTGATGAGCTGGACCCAAATTAAAACTTACTTTGCAAGGGTTCTAGATAAACTTTTTTTTCCTCTCTTTTTTTTCCCCACCCATAATTCTTATCATTGTTCTGAGGTCACTTTTATTTTGCCATTACAGCTAGGCAATATGGCTCATGGTGTTTGGCTGGCCCACCAGTTCTCGAGGGAGCCCATTTGCTGAAATAAAAATTGGTAGGTATTCCTAAAGTTATTCCTAGGACTTTGGTCAGTCTTTAATGAGTAGACCTGAGACAGCAAACCCTGAAGTAAATGGGACCATTTCTATTGGAATATCAAATGTATTAATTAAAACTGTCATCCCAAGACAAGTATGGACATACAAAGTTGATATTTTCCCTGAACAGTGAATATTTTGGTAAAATTTTGGTATTACTTTTTACAGAAGGTACAGCTTTTTGGAAAGATTTTTATTTAATGTGATTTAATATTGTTTTCTGTACTGTGTTTTGCATACAATGTGGGGTGGTTTTTTTTGTGGGGAGTTTTTTTTTCTCATTTTCTTTTTTAATTTTCTTTTTTTTTTAGACAAAGTCAGACTGTGAATTTAAGAAGCAAAACTGATTACAAAAAGTACCTGGAGAGCATAAATCAGTGGGAACTTGAGAAGTAATAGACTCTCAGAACTAATGATAGAGTAGTATTTTTCTTCTTTCTTTTATCATAGAAAGACTCTGTAGAAATATGTACTTGAATCACTACAAATGTCCAGTTCTCAAGGATGCTGACCAACTTGTTATTCTTAGTTTTGATTTAAATGAAATATTTTCAGCATGTGGTTCATTTCCAAACAAATCAAACCAAAAAAATCCTGAACGGTAAGTGGTGCTTCACGTTTCCTGTTGGAAAAGATTTCAGAAGCTCATAAAATGTCTCCAGCCCTTACAATATATCACGTTATATTAATTTATGGTAGTCAATGAACAGTCAGAAATGGTGGAGGAGAGAGATGGAGAGCCTATAATATTTACTTTTTTTCAGAACTGTATATCATAGACCTTTTTTTTTTTTCTTTTATACACAACTCAGGCACAGCATCTCTTCTTCCTTGCTTCAGGAAAAAAAGAAAAAAAAAAAGAAAAAAGGGGAAAAAATCTACATATTTGTATTATATTATGTTCTCCAAGCAGCAAATTCCCTCTGCCAGCTATCTGTGGGTGTGCAGCCCTTCCTCAGGAACATGCTGTATCTTCTGAGTTCCTGTGTTTGTGATATCACAGTGCTTTTGCTCTGCAGAACCATGAATGGGGCCATTATGAGGGGCCGCCAGATAATTAAGATTCTGAGAGGGGTAGGCTGCTAAAAGCGTGTTTAGTGAGGAAATTACAAGGCCAATAAAAAAATGTCTTTGCGAGTTCCGATTGTATTCTTTTCTTCTGTTGGTCTAATTTTTCAAGGTCTGGCTGGATCATGATGAGGTTTTCTTTCATCCTTTTTTTTTTTCTCTCTACAACGGGAGCTGAGGCTGGAATCTAAGTCCAAGTTAATGAAGCAGCCAAGCAGCCTCAAAGTTGAAGAGGAAGAGAATAAACCACAGCACTGGGGCACAGACCATCGGAGATTCCTCTTTCAAACCCTGCCTTTGCCACTCACTGGAGTTATTTGTTTTGGGAACAAGATAAGAATTCACAATATCTGATTTGTAGAAATAACCTGGAGGAAGGAAAACCAGAAATACTAATTTCAGATATAATTTTCATCTAGTAGTTTCCTAAAAAGTCTTTCTCATCTCTAATAGCATTGAGAAAATACAAAGTACAGATTTTGGGGAAGTTGTGTACTGACTGACAAATGCATCTCCAAATAGCCCACAGTTCAGCACTTCCTTTTCTGTCAATACTCCGTGACCAGGAAAGGTTTGGAGCATAATTCTCTCCCAGTAATCCATCTTCTCCCTTTCTCTCTCTCTCTTTCTTTTTTTTTTTTCTAGTAAGAAACAGACCTGGAAATTCATTGCTGATTTCCCAGGAGTGTTATTCATGCCAGTTTATTTATGTATTTATTATTCAAGTGCAAACTATTGCAGTTCCTTGTGGCGAACTGCAAATCAAACTGATAGAGGCAGAGGGCTGGCTGTCTCACCAAGTGCTGTAGAGCCAAGTGCCGATGCTATGGCTGCTATTGCCCCTAAGTGATGAGGTGTGAGGGACAATTCAGCCTCCTTGGTGCTCAGGCCTGCCCAGGTCTTGGCAAAAGCTGGAAGAAAACAGTAGCCAGCATCCCTAAATTAGGCAAAGTTTCTACTATAAATGCATACCCCTGGCAGCAGAGCAACTCTGACTATTGGCCGCACAGGTGTCGTGTTCTTTCTTCAGTGCTGGTAACATATAATTGGCAGGCAGTGGTCAGGCTGACTCCTTCACACACTCAAAACTAGGCTTACATTTGGATTGATCAAAGTCGGGGTGGTGTGTGTGTGAGAAGGGCTGCTATTCCATTCATCCATGGCATTCTGCTGGGGGCAGTGGTGCAGCCAGCAGTTTTGGTGCATCCCTTGATGGTGACCCACTACAACCAAGAAGGAGCAGAAGGCAGCTCCAGACAACCTTAGAAGGTTTGCAGGTGGATATGTGTCCAGCAGAAAACAGTGAGAGGGGAGACCATGTCTTCCCAAACCAGACACAGAGTGGGTACTGCTCATGATGGCACTCTCTGAAATTGAGACATCACTGCCCCTTCAAAGACTTAGATGCACATGCTGCCTGTAGCCACACACATTTTGTGATTGCACATATTTTGTGTTGATTACAATTATTATTAGGAGTACCTTTCAATAATTTTCTCCAGAATCTTGTTCTGCATGCATTCACAAGGATTTCTCTTCAGCAGGAAATTTAATATAACTGTGTTTTAGCATGTGAGCATAATAGTTTATTGTGTTAAAGTGTTGGAACAGCAACTAGGAGAAATCTATATTAAGGCTGATAAGAAAGGGGCAACTTCAACTTGGAATGTAGTCCATTGCAAAAATAAAAGTTGTCTCTAATGTAGCACTTGTTTCTAGGCTTCCTTCTTCCTATTCCTGACTTTTTCATGAGCATTTCTCATAAGTTATTCACATCCATGTACACAGTCCTTTGTTACTGTGTGAAAAACCTACACAAAGGCGGTTCATTGATTACACAGAGGAAAAAGTGAAATTCCTGTCAAATGCTTAAAGAAATCAGATTAAAAGAGTTGTCATTGTACTTTATTGACTTAGTATTGTTCTCTTTCATAACAAAGGATAAAAATGTGATTTTGAAATGGTTGTGTTCCTTTGCATGATATATTGATTTTCATATTGATATACTGATTTACACTAGCAGAAGTTCTAATTGCTTATTCGAATGGTATCTTGCTATGTCGTCTTGGTAGAGACACAATGTTCCTGCATTTTTCGTGTGACCTTGTCTCACCTGCAAAGCTCAAATTTCATTGCCACTCTGGGAAAGGTTACTGGTGAGAAATGTTTGAGCCTTAAATGGATTCTTAAATTTAAATTGAAACCGTATTTTTCTGTATTGAAAACCAGGCTGAGGTCCAAATACCTCTGAAACTTAAGAAAATTCAAACTTGGATCTAGACCGAATTGTGCAACTTAAATCTCTTTCAAATACATAGATAATTCTGTGTGCAAAGAGTGTAAATCCACATGTACATGTGTGTGTGCACGTACAGGCACAACATATGTATGTTGATACACAACCACACAAATGTACATAGCTTGCTTCAGTGTCATACTTGGTAATAATAAGTGACATATATCTTTGGTCAGAATTCCATCAGTGTTTACTCTGCTTCCTCAAAGAGAATTCAAATTTTAAAGGTTTTTAAATAATCTCTTGAGTAACTGAAATAATTACCAATGGGAAAAAAATCAAACCAAACCAAAGCAAAGGAATCAATTTCAGTTTTTTGGAAAATTTCTCTCATTGCCCATGAATTAGATTTCACACGTAAATCTAAGTAGGGTATTTTAAAATGTTTATTAGTTCCTTATCATTGTTCTATACTGAGGTCAATATAGATTTCAGTTGAGTAGGTCCATAATAAGAAGAAAATCGTCTTTATGTGGCTAATGCAAGGTAAATTTTGGAAGTGTGAAGTAGTGATTGGCAGCAGGAAGGAAAGGATGTTGTGTGGGATGGATGGCAAACCAGGGAATCAAAATGTGGAAATGAAGTAGACATAGAAACATTCTGGTTGTTTTGGAGAAAATCACTGTCTGACTTCTGGTTCTGCAGAAAGAAAGACAGGGTGGCCTGGATTTGAATCCTTTTTTACCAGAAAATCCAGTCTTCAGGATAGTTTTCATAACCCATTCCAGCTTTGGCTCATGTCTGTTCTGAATAAGCAGTTAAAGAGTTTGGGTATTTTTCAGTTCCCTGTGGGCTGGCAGAGAAAAAATATGCAGCACAGAGGGCTGAAGGAGATTATTTGTTTAACTTTTGCTGGCCTGTATGGATGCAGCATTCAGCCACCCTCATTCCCAGTACTGACTGGTGTACCAGGCAGAAGCTGCTGGTCTCACAGACAGGACCTGTTTGCTGCTCAGTGCTTCAAACATCTATTTACAGAGGTTTTACGTAACTTAGGAGCATAATAGAGCTGTTTGCTAAAAACCCAGGATGCTCTGAACCTGGTGCTGGTTCCAGCCTGGTGGGAGTGGCTCCAATGGACACAGGAAAAACAGAGAAAGCAGCCAAGTGTTACATGCCTCCCCAAACCCTTGTTTATAAGCTGGTGCTAAACCTCTGCTGTACTGCAGACTCTTCCTCTGAGAGTATCCAAATGTGCCATTAGCACACCAAATCACAGGAGCCAAATTTCATCAGCAGGTTTGTGGCTGAAGCAGTTTTTTATGTGTGTAATTTTTTCCATATGGATGTGACTTTAGAGCAGGACACAAGCAATTGAAAGGGAGAAAATCAAACTTTGGCTTAATTATGTCTCTCACCTATGGACATACCTACGTTTAAGAAAAAACTGATTGAGCTGTTGAGGAAGTGCAAGGTGTTCATCAGTTTACAGAGACAGATATTTGGTTAATGCCAGCATTCCAAAGACCTGGACAAGACGGCAGCCCTTTGGTGTAAAGTGCCCTGCAAATGCAAGGTATGAGACTGCTCCTGTCTCCAGGAATTTGCCTTCTCTGCTCATAACCTGCAAGGAGGGAGGATATCCTGCCTGAGGCATTGCAAGGAGCTAACTGGAAAGCCGAAAGCAGAACTCAGTTCTCCAGCTCAGTAACTTGCATGATGAGCTTCCCTCTGGACTGGTTACTGTTTTCCCACAGCAGTGCTCTGCTGCACTAATTGGGATTAGGTCCCCGTTGCACTTGATGCTTCCTGAGCACAGAGGAGGAGGCAAACTCTGTCATGAAAAGCTTGACAGTTGTAGCTGCTTAATTGATGGGGTTATTTTAAATCCAGTCAGTTAAATTGCTACAGTCACCCTTTATTATAGCCTAGGCAATTTTATTTCAAGTTAGCTTTAATCAATTAGGAATTGATTTTAGCTAAGTCAGTATAAGAACATCTGATCTGGTTTAACAAAATTGGTTTTAGAGAAGTGAAATGGGTGCAGATTCAGCATGAGCCCAGAGAAGGCTTGCTTTCTCTTTTTGCCTGCTAATGATCAGGCAGAGGATATCCTAGTAAAACCCCAGATCCTGCACAGCCTCAGCAGATCCTATCCCAATCTTAAGCCCAGGCAAAGTAAAACATACAGAAAGGCAGATAATGATGGTTGCCTGAATGAAGGACTCTCTCTTCAGCAACTTGTACATGTGCAGAAGCACATCCTTGTCCTGACTGCACTGGTCAGTGGAGGAGCTTTGGGAGCAGCAAGCGAGATGCAAGTTAAGAACTTGCTAACTTTGCCTGCCCATGCTGCAGCCCCCCAGGCCACTGAGGCAGCAAACCATCTTGGTCTTCCACTATGTGCTTTTATTGCACTTGTTTTCTGGCAGTTTAGTGTTTTGAAGAGGTTTGCAAAGATGGCTGAGCTGAAGGTATGGCAAGGAAAGTGGCTGGGAGCAGGTGGAGGTAGGAAGAGGAAGCAGCAGCTCTGCTTTTTGGTAGAGGTGAGGCACTACATGGTGAAAATGGAAATCCCAGGAGAACTGACAGTTACCAACGGAGAATTTTGAGATGTGACAATTTCTAATGATGTCTTGCCTTCAGGGCTATGAAACATTTGCAAAGTTTTATGAACATTTTTGATGCTTTTTTCTCCAAATGATTATTATATTTTTGCCATACTGTAAATTGATACTACGTTTAAAAAAGCCTATCTTGTTCTCTTCAATTCACTGCTGTTGTTTTTATCATGATTGTTATGAGTTCTCATATAGGGACTCTTTACCACTGATTGTTGGAATCTTTCATTTCTGTTCTTATAAATGGTAAGAATTAAGCTACTGCAGTCAAGGACTCGCTATTTCTGGTACTATCAGAAGAAGAAAGCAGTATTTCTGCCTAGGATTTGTTTACTTTGTGCTAGAGCAGCTCCCATGCTTGACTTTTTCTGTAGGTACAAGTAGTGTTAATGAGGTGTTAATGTGTATGTAGGCGACGAAGACATAGATTTGCCTTTGATCAGGCTGTGTTATTTCCTTTTTTCCTTTCCTTTTTTTTTTCCTAACCTCGAAAAGCTGTTTGCACTATGAAAGCCTTTTGACTTAACAGAAATTTCTCCAGGAGCTGAAAGAACTTCTGAAAACAATGTCTAGTGAAACTCCCACAGACTGCAGTGGGGTCAGTATTGTTCCTTTGATTACAATTGTTTGAAGAGCAAAAACATACTTCCCAAGGGTTTGCCTACATGCAGTGTTTGTTCTGCTTTAAATATAGGCTAGAAACTAGTATATTGAAAGCAATATATAAACCCTAGTACAATGCAGTTATGCTATTATCAGGAAGTTATGCTGATCTTGCTTGATCCCACAAATGCAGAGCAGATCACAGTTTCTCCCTATCTGTATTAGTATCATAACTTCAATGTTTTTTAAAAAAAATGCACCCCTAAGAGGCTCACTTGGCATAGAGACTGGGTGTGTTAGTTTCTTGATTTATAATTATTAACACACACGAGAAAATGAAAGCAAGGCATAAAAAGCGAGAAAGCTCCAGAAAGTAGAAATATTATGCTTTCATCTTATTGATGTGGGCTTCCTCATCCTGTTGCCTTTGTTATCTCTCTTATTCACTCCTGCTGACCTAAAGCAGCATCACCTCCTGTTTATCTGAGTCCCATGAAAAAAACAATTGATTGGTGTGTGTGTGTGTGGCTTTCATAAAGCGAACACATACAAAGTGAAGCTGGAAAGGTGTCCAGTTCAATGCTCACGTCTCCTTCCCCAGACTCTCCAGGCATCCTCTTGGGACTCTGAGGCCTGGCACAATCCTATTTTCAAGTGGAAGACTGCGTGGGTTTCTGCATATGTCTCTCTTGGGGCATCCTGTCTGCTGCAGTCATGCCTTACAAGCGGCCAAGAACAGACTCTACTGCCCCAGATGCTGCACAGTCAAGCCAGCAGACAGGTCCTGCCCTCTGCACAGCAGCCTGAGCCGTGGTGTTGGCCTGGCCACACATGGCAGAAGGGAGACGTAGAGCTCACAGTGGGAGACAACGGCGTGGTTCCAGCAGCCAGTGTGCTGGCACTGGGGCTGCTGGAGGGCTGAACACAGGAGATTTCCCGAGAAGTGAAGCTGAAATGGAAAAGGAGGGAAAGTGAAGTGAGAAAGAAGAGCTGGGAAAGAAGTATGCTCCAAGAAAACCGTGATGCAGGCTAAAGGAAGCAGCCCACTAGCACAAGTTGACAACCCAGCCAAAACTGTATAAAAAGCTCCAGGAGCAGCTGGAGGCTCCCAGTGATGATGGCTCTGTAGCTTTCCATCCTGGCTCTCTACCTTTCCCTCCTGGCTGGGGTCTCATTCTCAATTCAGTTTTCTCCCACAGGCCACATGGCAGGAAGAGGAATCAGGCTTGAAACAAGGAAAATTGATTTAAATCAGCCAAACTGGGCTCCTGTTCAAAATCCTGCTTTAGAGGATGTCTGTCTCCCTTGTAACTATAGAAAACCCTGGTCTGATTATCCTTGCCAGATTTCAGTCAACCTTTGGAAGTGCTTCTCTGTCTCCTTTCTCCTAACTCACCCAAGAATGAGGTAGGAAGGTAGGAGAGGTGGCTCACTGCATAGAGCTATGTCCAAGGGTTGTAAAGCTGTAGAGCAGCTGGAGGACTGGGAACCAGCCCCCTGGGTCCAGAGGTTTCTGCCTCATCTGCCTGTGATGACTCCAGTTCTGCCTGTTTGTGTTTGGAAGAATACACCAACTCCTAAAATAGGAAGTGTAAACATACTAGCAAAGAAGAGGCATAGCAAACTATGCATAACTCTGTGTATAAGTCTTATTTACAAAGTTTGTTACCTGAACCTAAGCAAGCCTGTTGCAGCAGAGGTAAAACACAGGGCCCTAGAAGCATTTGCCGTTTCTTACATACGCAATGGCTTCTATTTCTTCCTCCCCCACCCCAGTTTATGTTTTGCTGTCTCAGTTGGAGTTTAATGTGCTTTGCAGTTTCCTCTATTTTTCTTTTCGAGTGCATTTTGATTTTTTTGTATCGAAGTCTCTGCCGACAAAAGGTGCCAGCCCATTTAACAGCTGCTGGGAGACAAGTCCTCAATGGATACAGACAGCATGGCAGCGTCAGGGGCCAGACGAGACATTCTTTGGGCAGGCAAGCACCATGTGTCCTTGGCCTCTGTGTCCATTTACCCCTTCAGCTGGGCTGCTTAGAGCACATCATGGACGACGTTGGCTTTTGGAATGGGAGCTTAGTGCTTTGGATGTGAAAGCATGCTGTATATGCTTTGACACCTGAAAGCTCTTCAAGGAGAGATCTGAGATCTTTGCTTTTGTGCGCATACATTGAACTTTCTTTGACTGGCTTCAGACTATTTTTTTTTTTACCACATATGGTGATTTCTTCCAATGTGTGTTTATAGAAACTGGAGACATTTACATTCCTAGTTTAGAGAAGACTTGACTGATATTTGGTTTGAGTTGGTTTGTTATTTCTAGTTCTGGCTTATTGCAACCACAGTGCCTACTGCTGTATCTCTACTGATTGCAGACAGACATCCTGAGGGATAACTCTTTCTTCTCTCTCATTTAAAAAGGAGAAGAAAAGGCATGTCTCCAGCTGTACTAGTTGTGAAGACAGACATAAATACATAACGCAGACTGTTTGATGAGACTGAAAGTGTGTCACTTCTAAAAAGTCATCATTTATTCACCCTGACTTCTCTGTCCTTCTTTGAGCTACTGTCCCGGTTTGAGACAAATTCCGAGGAATGTCCAAGTTTGAACATCCTCTCTTAGAAGGCAAGTTACAGCCACCCCTCCCCCACCAGGTTTGGGAAAGAAATATTCCTCAGACAAAAGTGAAAGGGGAAAAAAACAATTTATTTAACAAGCACATGGGAACAGAATAATAATGCTAAATAATAAAACCTCTTGTGTGGAGAGAAACCTGGGAAGATTTTAGAGTCCTTCTGTGGGTGTGATCTCTCTCTTTCCTCTTCAGAGCTGGGTTGGCATGGGCTCACCTCCAGGGCCTTGGTGGAAAATTCTCCCAGTGTGTTCTGATGTTGCTGAAACAGTCCAGAAAAGAAGAAAGGAAAAACTGAAATCCTAGGAGAAAAAAGTTTAACTCTCCATCTCTCTCCAGAGAAACAGAGCTGAAAGCTGGCTGAAAAGCAAGAAGGGTGCTTCCTCCGCTCTTTTCGCCGCAGCAGGAGAACACAGAGGAGTGGAGTGACCTTGGAGCACAAAGCTGCTTTGAAGAGTTCGTCTGGCTTTTTTTTTTTTCTTTCTCTTGCACCCAGTTTTAAAGGCACAGAAAGGCACAGGATTCATACCTGGGCATAGAGTGGCGATAGGGGAATATAACATCATAAAGTCACCCCAAGACAATTACCCACAGCACTAGTGTGCAGAACTGTGCTGTGAAGGCTGCAGAAAATAAGTACTTCCAATTTTTTGGGTTAAACGAGTAAGAAAGTGCTGAAGTGAAACTGTGAAGGACACACAATCTGAACTCAAAACTCTGCCAACTCTAAAGCAAAATTGTGCCTGACACCCCCTACTCCCACTCCCTTATTCCTGTTCAGCCAGGCAAGCTCCATTTGAGCCCTGGGTTTAGCAGGTTTGGGATAGTTTTCTGGAGCCTTTTTCAAAGAAGAAACAAGAAAACTTGTTTTATATTTGCATCTCTAGAGCACTGGAGTCTCAGGGAGTTTCTCTAGCAGCCCAGATGTTGTTCCTAGTAGAGAAAGGCCCCGACCATGTCCCATTGTCTGAGTAGTGCAGGGGCAAAGGACAAGTATGATTATCTGCTGGCACTAAAGATCTTGCTTCTGTGATTATAGAAACTCAATCAAAGAGCCCGCTTCAGTTCTTCAGCTTTGCATTCTCTTGCCTGACATACCTGAGCTGCTGCTCTGACTTTCCTTTAGGACACTGCAGGGTTTGACTGCTCTGAAAATGAAGGCAGCTTGTACAGGTAAAAGTGGGCCAAAGTAAAATCCTCGAGCACGGGTAGCAGCAGCAGTGCAACTCCTGTAGTAGGACACTTGGCACAGGGGAGTAGCTCAGGAGTTTACCTCCGGCCTGTCTGTTGCACATTGCCTAAGCGTTTGTGGGGATCTCCAATCTGTTGCCCCATGCCTCCTCATTTAAAGCCAGCATGTCCAAGTTCTCAAAATCACTGAGGATTCCCACAGTTGTAGGTCTCTGTGTCATAGGATGAAAAGACAGTGAGTCTTCACCTTCTTTTATCTCTTTCCTACAGTGCCTAGAAGTGAAAATGAGGCTAGGAGAAATGGAAAACATCATACTTCAAGCCTTAAAAATTTGTGGTTGCTGTGGTACGAATCTTTTAAAGCAACATGCTTGCTCTATTTCATTTAATGAATTGATCTGATGGCTTGTGCTCCTGTGAAGCCACTGCCTCTCTTGCTCATTTAGTTTTCATTCCTCCCTCTAAACCCCAGAATTCAGACCTTTCTAATCAAACTACTTGTCTGTTGGAAGGAGATCTCTACTCATTCCTGCCAAATAAGGGAAAATCAAAGTCCATGCTGAGCAGCAGTAAAAGAGCAATGTTGCTGCCTGGAATTGCATCAGGAGCTCCTTCCTTATTAGATCCTGTAAGTGCTACAGCAGTGAAACAAGTAGCTGAGCCTGTTCAAAAGCCTATGAAATCTTTCTTGCATTAAGTTAATTAGTGAGAAATGAAACAAGAAGCTAGTGCATGAAAGAAAAGGATTAGGTATCTTGTATCTTAGTAGCTCAGTGGAATTGCAAGGAAAAAGGGATCCGACTTGTCACTGATAAGAAATAAGTGTTTTATCCCTGTTTCAATTTTGAGCAAAATTCAGTGAGTTTTACCTGCTGATGGACAGAGAACATTCAGCTGCTGAGGCACAAGTGATAACAGATAATCCAGGGAAATTTGTGTGACCAGTTAGTGCTCAAGCACAGTCTTGTCTGAACCACTTCCTACTGGCTGAGAAGCACCATCTAATTCCCTTCTACCCTCACTCTAACTGGCTGATACAGGGAGTAGGAAACTCAGAAATGAACACACTCACTCCTCCCCAGCACTTAGCAGCACCAGGAAAATAAAGCAAACAGATGGGAGTCAATGTATCATCCAAATGAAATCCCACCCTTCATGAAAATGTGCCAGCTGAAGAGGAGACAGGATCTTTATTGGTGTCCTTTGCCATAGATAGCAAATGTGATGTTTTTGGCTCAAAGATAGCAGTGAGTGCTTTGCTTTTTTCCTCCTTTGGGTGCCTGTCATCTTGACCAGGTGGTCTTTGAAGCTTGGGACATGCAGAAGCATGAGACTTTCCAGAGAAAGCTCCAGATGCCCTTGGCAAACTTGTTTCTCCTAAATCCTGCTTTCCTGCTGTGTCTGTGGCTGGGGCTGAAATTTTCACAGAAAAACTAGCAGGGTAGTTACGAAAAAAAATAACAGGCTCTTGAGCTGTATTTTATGTGGACAAGATGTATTTCCATCTGGAGTTGGGGTGGCAGCTTTTCCTTGCCTTGCTGACAGACTTCATGTTGTCATGAACAAAACTCGCTTTTAATGGGTATCGGGATCCCTTTCCTGTTCATGTGTTTCAGTTGTGACATTTGGAAATATTACTCAGGAAATCTCTCGCCATCTGGGCCTCCAGCAGCCTCAACACCTGCACCACTGACGCACCCTTGTCTCTCTCAACAGCAAGCCCATCTCTTCCCCTGCAGCTGTCCCCTTCAGACTCTCTGCCTCAGTCTGGCAGCAGCTTCACCAACAGAAACCAGCTTACAGATCCTGGCCAGTCCTTTTTCCAGCCTATAAGTGTGACAGGAGACTTCTCTATTGGCTCAGTTTCCATTACTTGGCACGAAGTGAGGAACGTTCCTGCAACATTTGAGGAGGTACAGATTTACCTGGAAGTCTCCCCACTTGCTCATAGGGAGCAAGACATCACTTATATTCAAAACTCACAGGACAAATACTTCTTTAGTCTGAGTTTGGAAGGGGGAGGCTTAGGGCTGCCTCTTTCCTTTCTCAGCTACAGTGCAGCCTCACTATGCCCACACAAAGGCTCTTACTCTCAGCTCCAGGATCACCTCTGCTTTGCTGTGCACATCCATCAGCAGCAAGCAGCCTGTAGAACAGCTCTCTTCCTGCGCTTCATCCTCTGTGAGGTCAGGTGAGGGTGGCTAGGAGGCAGTTCTGCCACCTCTGGGAGAGCACTGCTGATCTCTTCTCAGGGATGATGGTGGAGCTGAGGTAACCCCGTGAGGTACAACTGCACACTCATGCACTACTGCTAACCTGAACAGCTAGGGCCTTCACTCACTGTGGTAGCTTCCTGGTCTAGTTAAGCTCTGAAGGGCTTGTTATCTGCTCCAAAATCAAGCTGGGGACTGGGAGGAAGTCTTTACTAGCTGTGCTCCTTCCTAGATCTTCAGGCAGGTCCCAAGCAGGGTAAGCTGACAGACTGAAAGTGGGTAGGTGGGTATGTGCAATTTAAAGTTTTATATATGCTCATAATTACATGCACTATACTCTATATCTACCTATATATATGTATATAGTTACATATATACACATATAAAATATTTATGTGTAATTACTGAGGAGAACTATGAGCGTATCACTCAGAAACCATCCAAATTATAACACCACAGTAGAAATCTGGATCAGCTCTACTGAAGCCAGTGGAACAATGAATCAGATTAATGTGCCATTTTACTTGGGTAAAGAAGGATATTTACATGAAGTACAGTGTTTCAAAATGGTCAAGGGTGCTTTTAAGTCTGTGAAACATTGTTCTTTAAATATATGTGTAAAATTTCCTATTCTAGCTGGTAAGACAGTTGCTAGAGAGTTTACTAGCATGAGTGGTCTTTTCCAAATTAGTTTTACATTTTAATTAGAGTAAGTACCGTACTGCTAGAAGACAGAAAGAATATGGAAAGAGCATTAAGTTCATTCCAGTTCTAGGATTCTCAGGTAGGTATCACATGTTGAAAGGGTGGACATACTATGAGAGTCCTAAGTACTGCTAGCAATTCCATCTAGCTAGTGAGTTTATGTAAAATTATTGACCTTGATCTGAGGATAGACCTCTTTAACACAATCAATACAGGTGCAATCAGATAAGAACATTCTACTGTTTTATTAAAGTGCATCTAATTCAAAACTCAATAACTCTCACAAATCCTTAATCAGAGAAGACATCCTGGGAGGTATTTAGGTGAGTGATCTTATAACTCTTGCTCTCTCCTTGTTAGGATGGCATTTTACAAATAGACGTCTGTTCCCTCCTTACCCTCTCTGCCATAATTCTTTCACTATACAGTTGTGTTGATTATCATGCATTTATCAAGTATTTTTTGCGTTCATTTATTTAGAGAGACTGAGTCAAGTGACAGCTTCTGTTTACTCCGTCCCCCTGCATCACTGCGGCCAAGCATACAAATGCAAATATGGCTTGTTTGCTGGCACGCTGGGTCCTGTGTTCTAGTCCTTGGCTTAGATGTGTTACGCTATAGGAGGTGCAGTGTTAATGCATGCTCTCTAGCTCAGGGTGGCCGGGGATAATGAAAGAAAACAGTCCATGTGCAACATTATGTGATAGTTTAAGCAGAATGAAAGCCAAAGGCAATGACTGTATTTTTAGAAATTATTTTAGATCAAAATGATGCATACCAAATAAGACAAAATAACCACATGGTAGAGAGCTCTGAGAGCACTGCTTACAGTGAGGTAATTATTATTCTTTCCAGGTGATCCTCAGCATGTTTCTTGATAATGCAATACAAAATGTAATTTGGAGCAATTGAGCTGAAGGCAGATTTCTTTTTAGTCATTTAAGCTCATATATGGCAGACTGAGGGGATCAGGTCTTTAGTGTAAGTGTGAATGGCTACACATGCTTAACTAGACCCCTGGTTCCCTGCACGACACAAAACAGTGCTTAGCCATTCCATACAGTAAAATAAGAAAAAAATAGTCAAATTGGTCTGTAACTATGTACAGCACAGAGAGGCTCAAGAGACTGCAGCACTGCAACGGTGTCCTTAACACATGTGTCCAATGAAAAGAGAGGATGTCTGGATTGCAGATCCTCACCATCAGGAGTCTTCTGGTTGTGATTCTGATCCCTTTAATCCCTCAGACTTGATCCTAGTTATTTGGAACTTTTTGGAACTATGAAAAAATTAATGTGCAGATATTTTGGTTCTTCCTCAGCCGTCTTCCTCACTCTGTTTCTACCTCTGTTGTTTTAATCAAGATAATGCCTACAAAGGACACAGCTACCAAGTTCCAATTCCCACATGCACAAACTCACCAACATCAGTGCTTTCCAGGAGCAGAATTCTGTGTCTCCTATTCCAGGTGGGCCAAAGTAGTATGTCCCATGGCAGAAACAGGATTTGAAAGGTGATGGACTGAGCTAGTTGGTTATGTTCTGCTCAGGTTCCGCTGTCTGGGAAAAACTCAGCTATCATCTGCCTCTATTAGGGAATGTGGCCTGGGCCATCTTCTTCTGTTCTAAGGAGACAGGCTGAGGGCAAGAGTGGTGAAAAACAGAGAGCCAGGCAACCTTCCTGAAACTGGTTTGGTGATGCTACTACAGCTGAGGGCAGCAGAAGGAAAGAGTTGATCTTTCCTGCCAAGCCAACAGAGTAGCAGTTGCCATCACAGACATTCTGGCCTTCCCTTCTGTTCACACCAAGAGCATGAATTTCCTGGGTGTAGGCAAAGCAGGGCTCACAGTTACTTCGCTGTTTCTGGCTGCCTATTAACTTAGATGGCTTTCTGCTTGGCTTGTGCTTCAACCCTACTGTCTCCATTGTTCTCCATGTCCAGAAGTGTGCTTGCTCGATGCAGTGATGACAATTCAGTGATTCCTGAGGCACTGCAATACCTCTCAGATACATCATGATGCTGTGTTGGTTTAGTTTGGGTCCCAAGGTCATTGAAGCATTAGCACTGCACAGTGCAAGATCTAGTCTCTTTGTCATTAGCATCATCTTCTCCAAAATGCCAAAGTGATTAATCTGAATTCACATGACAACTGGAATTAAAGTACTGATGAAAGTGCTACGTATTTGTATTGGGGTTTTTTTTGGTGTTTTATTTGTTTGTTTATTTGTTTTAAATTACTGAGCTTTTGATTAAGCTCAAATATCTCTTTAAAACACAATTTTGAAAGGAGATGTGATGAACAGCGGAGTGGTTAAATTCCAAGGCATGCTAAGTATCTTGGCCTTTGCCACAAAAAGCATTGCTGATTCAAGACATTACATAAAAGCTTCTGCAGCACTGCAATCTCTCAGTAGTTATTCTAGCTAGCCTTTTCACTTTCCTTCTGCAAGACAAAATAATACCCTCTTTTTATTTTTGTAATCAGAATTTATATCATATCATCTCTGAAAGCTATTTTTTGTGTGTTTCAGCTTTGATAAGTGCAGCCTCCATCATCAGTGGAACAGAAATAAAATTAAAAATTATCTCTGCATGCTTCTGTGTGCTGGGCCTGCAGTTCAAAAGCAGCCTCATCTTAGAGTGCTTGGGGAAGGGGAGAAGCTGGTGTATGGATGTATACAATATTTTAGATGAAGAGTTAAAAAGGAAAATGCTATTTCTTAATGCTAAGGGGAGAAACAACAGTGAAAGAAACTGAAAAACTGTCCAGATGCTGCATTATATCCACAATGATATGTAACTATTCTGTATTAATGAAATAAAGCCATAGGCTCTGAGTAAGTTTGTGCTCTTTCCTGATGTGTTTGGCTCTGAAGGACTCCCACCACCAATGGAAAATAAGGATACAAGAGATCTAATTAAAAATGGGAGCTTGAGAAACACAGGACTTTAAACTCTTCTTCTACTTCATGGAATTTTCTGTGGTGTTAGGTAGTATTCTCCCATCACTCTGACATGAAAAACATTAGTGAATATTTGATTTTATTGTGGAACAAATTTTAATGATATGATGGCAATAATGAGTCTGAGAAAAAAAAAGTGCTCAGAATGGTACAATCTCATTTAAAATGTGCATGTGTAAAATAGAGCAGATAGACAAAATGTTGTCTGCTACTTCACCAAGAGACTTATTTTATGAGCTGCATACCCTTTCAGTGTAGTGCTCCACATGTACCATTTGCCTGTCTCAACCCCACTCTTACTGCAAATCCTTTCTTTATACAATTTGGGCATTGGGAATGTATGAACTGTCAGGTTTCAGCTCCTACTCGGCAATCCAAAACTGCAAGGTCAGGTATCAGTGGGCAGAAAATCCTCCCTGTCTTTCCAGCTGATTCTAAGACATTATGACATTAAAGACTGATCACTTCCAGTCAAAATGTGAACAGCCAAGCAACCATTTATGCTGGATTTTTTAAATTTATTAATTTAATTTTTACTTACTTGTATAAGAATGACTGAATTCCAGGCGAGAAAGTAAGGAAGACACATCAGAGATGGATAGACCTAGAAGGATTATTTTTGAAAATTATTTTTTCTTAGGTCATCAATACACCCATTGCTGAAGTGGGTTCTGTCAAGAGAGATGTCTCCTGCTACCTTTTGCTTTTAACGTTGCACTGATTTTAGAAAAGTTGATGAGGAAACAGCTTCAGCTTGCTGAAGGATGAGATGAAG
Source organism: Platysteira castanea (assembly GCA_013397175.1). Classification (NCBI taxonomy): domain Eukaryota; kingdom Metazoa; phylum Chordata; class Aves; order Passeriformes; genus Platysteira; species Platysteira castanea. The sequence continues at coordinate 1,214,289 of VYXC01000743.1, forward strand.
AGTGACTAAGCTTCCAAACTCCATCTCTGGCAGGACACTCTCTATACCCTTGACCAAAAACATCCCTTTGACTTCTTCCTTGGTAAAATGAAAAGAACACTGTGCTTGCAAGAGTTATTAACAGGAATATGTGAATGAGGATAGGAGGCACTTTGGTGCACACTGGGGTCAACAGGAAAATTTTCAGTCATTTCAGTAGGTCAGGTCATATTGTCAGTATGGGAAGTTGTAAAGTAAGTTTTCTTGTCCAGAGGAGACTGATGGATTACTTGGGACATTCTCTGGGAAGCAAGAGGTGGTTGTCCTGTCACATCTTCTCAGTAGCAATGCCTTTTAGGGTTTCATGGGAAGTTTCTTGAGAGGAATTTATGTACTGAATTTTTATGCTCTATACACTGTTTTTACCTTGGAACTCTTTCTTCAGCAGACACTGCCCACTTTCCAGAATGTCTTGGCCCTTTTAGATGTCTGTAAGTATGACTTGAGAAAGGTGTGTGTGGCAGGAGTGGGGGGAGAGCTACTTTTTGCCCTCATAAGTTCTTTGTCACAATTCCTCTATGATGGCTTTTATCAGAGAATATCTCTAGAAAACTCCAAGGTGAATCTGACTCAGCCTTTGCAAATTTCTGTGTGCATCTTAGACATTACTGCTGTTTTTCTTTTGCTGGTTATGAATGACGATTCCCAGATTCCCTGAAGACCATCTCTCAAAAAAAAAAAAAAAAAAAATTCACTGAGTTTTGCATCAGCACAAGAGGATAACTTTGTTTTCCTGTCTTTTAAAGTCAGAAGTATGTCAATGTCTTCTATGGTTTGGGTCACATAGCTGAACATGCACGTAGACATTGGAGCAGGGATAAAATTTTCTTGCAGATGTTATTAAGGTGAATTTTACTTTATTTTGTGAGCCAGAGATTGTTCTCAATGTCACTAACTTAATGACAAATGAATGTGAATTATGAATGTCAAATGAAAGACCTTTTTGTTATAGCTGGCTTGGCTTATTTTTATAAAAGCATGTAAAAAATAAAAATCAAGAAGGATATAAGTATGCGCTCCTTTCCTCAGGATGCATCATATAAGCCCTTTGCACTCTGTTGAGTGATTAAATGAAAATGACTTGGGCTGACAAAGATGTGAAATGGATTTTTGTCACTGAGCAAGCCTATTGAAAGGACTCTGTTTCACAGAGCCAGGAGCATGATGTTTAAACAGAATTTGTTTTGGAGCATGGGTCACACTGGGCCAGGTTTGCTCACATAAGCTGCACACAAATGTAGGCTAAAGAAAACAGTAAATGTGAGCTGTCAGGAGATCTTGTTAAGAATTTGCAGAAGATCTTACTCTTTTTAAATAAGATGGAGAAAGGAAATATCTCACAATCAAAGGCTTCACTATCTTCACGGTTAGCCATTGTCCCAGCCAAAAATGTAGGACACATTTAATATAATCTCACTGTATAATGTAATCAGACTGTCTAAGGGATATCTTATGCTACTCTGATAGTCAACAATCAAGTGTGGTCAAGGACAGTCAAATTGTTTTATTGCACATAACTTGGCAAAGGCTAAGGAAAAACGTGTATGAATTTAATGGCGCAAGGCTTTTATTACTTTCCCAATAGGTGATTTTTAAAATGTACTTCCTTGCCTTCATGTCAAATGCAAAGTGAAGTGGATGGCCTTAAAAATCATAAGTTGCAGAGAGAAAGAGAAAGAACAGCATTCCTCTGATGTGAGCCTGCAAATTGGTCTAAAGTGGACCTGAAGGCCAGCAAAGAATGTCCTAGAAGACTCAGGACAGGTGTAAAGGGTGACACTACAGGACACATGTCAACTCATGTTCAACAGACCTGCTAGTAGAGGACAGGCTCATGGAAACTTCAGTAACCACACAATTGAGGAAAGACTCCTGCTGTGCTGCTCTAGAGGGACTATAGATGTCCTGTCCACCTCGTTTAACCATCCTTTAATGGAGAGAAGTCCACAGGGAATGAATCAGGAAAACAAGGGATTTGCATGATTCATGTATGAGAATGAGAACAAATATTTAATTTGGGACAGAAGTAACAAGTTTGGGGAAATGCATTCCCATTCTGTAGAACTGACATTTTTTTTCCTAAATCATCATCAGATTGAGTATACAAGAAGGAAGCCAGAATTTTTTTTTTCCCCTTTGATTACAAAGCCCAGGTTACAATGTTAGTACGGTGAAACTTCAGTGAGTGATTTAATCTTTATTACAATTCTGCTAGCACAATAGAAATCGTGTTGATCCTAGATTTGGAAATAATTATACACTGACCAGTATCCTGCACTTTCAAAGCATTTTTAAATGCTTTTTTCATATATGTCAGGTAGCCATACTGGTAGTAGCCAGAACAATTCTCTTGTCAACCCACAGCAGTGTCGCCAAGGATAGAGATTGTTTTGTTGATTTGAGATGGTAAGGAGCATGACTAGCTGGAGTACAGCTACCCAAAGTATGGTTTAAACAGGAGGTCATAGCTGATATGTTACAACTCCTGCATAAGTGCTACACAGTCTGCCACCTGTGAACAACCAAAACTTGATTTTAATTTCTGTTGCAAAAAGGCACAGCTCACATGCCCAGCCTTAGACAAGATTTGCCACTGAGTCAGTGTTGGTTGAAAAGGCAGAGCTCCTCCAGTTAGAATATGACCTGCAGAAACAACCCAGCTTTTTCAAAGATAGTTTGGTCTTTGATCAAACCCTGTGCATCTTGTAAAACTTGACAGGACCATGTTGAAGAGGCTTTATGGCAGGATTTTTTGGAAGTGACCATTGACTTCAGAATCTTCACAGACACATGAGGTAGGTTGGCTGATTCTGTCAGGAGATTTGTCCTGAGGGCACTGCTGGAGATATTTCTTCTAGTGGGAACAGACAGGAACATTGAAGATTAATTTGTAGTCCAGGTTTTGTTTTTTTTTTTCTAGATTATCTCTGACTTTTATCCTGAGCTTGACATCTTTCATATGGTCTTCATAAATTTATACCGCACAGTTAAAGATGTTTGAGGAGTTTAAGTTTAAAGCAGGATTGAAATATTTTAAAGGACTTTATAATGACACACTGGAAGCACAGCAAATCCCTCGATAGCCTAAATGGATGGAAACATTCTGGAGTACAAATGAGTTAGAGATTAATTCATGGCACCTTGTACAGGCTTGGGGAATTCTATGTGTTGGAAATAGTTCCACAGCACAAGCAATCTGCTGGACAGTAGAAATGTCCTCTCAGCCTCTCCTCACTCCCCAGAATGAGTGTTTGGGGAAGGAATTTTTTTTCCTTCACTGTCCTCCCCATTGCAACCTTTTTATTGTCCAAGAGGTTGAAGAAGTTGAAGGACATTCCTCTGTGTACTGCAAGTTACGGAAAACGTGTCATAACAAGAATTCAGAACCCAGGAAAAAGACTGGTTTGCATGTAAAAGACTGTAGACTAAAAATGGCTAAATGCAGCTGGCCACAGAAAGAGGGTTCAGGATTACGCATCTGCTGGGACCAAAATGCCCAAAATGCCCAAAATGCCCCATTGTAGTTAGAGCCAGGAAAGCTTGCTATATCTTAGATGCCCACTGAAATTAAATCAGGACTTGGAAGCAGGTTTGCATCTTTTGTTCAGAAGAACAACTTGTAGCAAACAGGATATTTTTAGAATCAAAAAGAACCTCTATAAGGTGTCACTGCTGGAGAATCTTCAAGTGTCCTCCACTCTCCTTTTTATTTCCAACAGAAAGGACAGCAGGACTGGGGATTCAGGGATCATTCAGATGCCTCCTCTTCCTCCAAATGATTAGCAAAAGCTGAAACTGGTATTTCCCCTAGGGAATAATCTTTTTATTTATGTATTTATTATTATGTCTGTAGAAGAACTCTGTGAAATAGCTCTTACCTTTCCCAGTACTTCCTTTGACTGAACCAAATACATCCTCTTGCAGAGGCTCCAGGCAGAGAAAGTACATGTACTGCTGAGTTTTTGGCACATTGTGATGGGTTTACTTTTGAGGTGGGTTAGCTTTGGCAAACACCCAAATTTCCATCCAACTGCTCACTCATAACCCCTCTCATTGGGGCACAGGGAGAAAATAGGATGAGAAATCTCACTGGTCAACATAAAGACAGGGAAATTGCTCACCAGTTACTGTTGTAGGCAATACGGACTTTACTTGGAGAAAGGTAATTTAATTTATTACCAATTAGAATAGAATCTGCCAGTAAGACACAAAGAAATACAAAGATACATCCTCCCATCCCCTTCCCTTCTCTCACCTCCCTTCTCCTCTCCAGACTCCTGTATATGCTCACCAGGTGGTGCAGGGGCAGGGGGGCAGTTATAGTCAGAACATGGAGGTTTAGTGATTTCTGTCTCCTGCTCTTTTCCTCTCACACTTTCCCTGTGCTCTGATGTGGACTCCCCTTACAGTCTGCAGTCCCTCAGGAAATATCTAGTGCTTTCTGGGCTCTCCATGGGCTGCAGCTCCTCCAGGTGTACCTGCTCCTCCTCTGACCTTGATGTTCCCTCCGCTATTTATCACTCCTTTTAGTTCTCCTCTCTCTCTGTGTTACCTTATCACAGAGGCACCACCTGATGGGCTCAGTCCGTGTCCTGCAGTGGGTCTGGTGGAGCCAGCTGGAGTTGGCTGTGTCTGCCACGGGACAAAGAGATGAGGACAGCTCCTCATCTTTTTGCTCAGACTCAGCCCTGTAGACCTGCCTTTACCAATAACATCCTGTGGACACTGTACACTACTTTGCAGTTAGGAAAATAAGGCAAGTGATTCTGACCAGTAAGCTTTGGAAAATGGACAGTTTTGCTCACTGCACTGTGACTATTCAAGACTTCTTTATGATAAACAGGACAGCTTTTTTTTTTTTGCTACTGGTAACTAGGTCTGAGTGTTTTAACTGTCCTGTTCGATTCAAAGCATGTAATGACTCACCCAGCCTCCACCCCTCATTCTACCGTGTTCCGGGAGAGCTTCTGTTTGTTCTGAAGCCATGGGGATTTGGGCAGGTGGCACATAGCTGGACTTCTAGGCATTCCTATCTGAAAGCACTCCCTGCTTTTCCTACTAAAAAAAGATACAGAGCTCTTTCCTAAAAGAGTGTTGCCCAAGCGCCCTTGGGTGATTGCTGTGGATTGTTCATGAATACCACTTTCTGAGCACTCACCTTCTACCCAGACTGTGCTGGATCTATTCGAGCTGTGGAAGAACAACTGGCAGACAGCTGATGTGGGAGGTGAGGTGGGCATAGGAGCTCCGAGCCTCACCATTTATCTTTGTGAAGATTAAAGGTGCAAGGGTGTCAATCATCTTCTATGTAAAGGTCTGAAAAGGCTCTCAGAGCTCAGTATTTTTAGCTCTTTAATAGATTATCTCTTTTATTTTTAGAGGTAACAATAGCTCTTAGGTTAAGAGGGAGACAAAAGCCTCATTAGTTTTGGAATTTCAAATGAACTCAATAAGGCATTGAGGAGATTTTTTTTCCACAGGAACCTGAAGAGTTGCATAAAGGATTTTGTGAAAAACAAGGAAAACCTCCAGCTTAGGGTGTCTCTGTGCTCATGAGATACAAATATAAACAGCCTTGGCATGCCATGGAGCAGCTTGGGAGCACGCTGTGCCCCAGCCAACACAGCAGCAGCCCCTCTCTGCTGGGATGAAGGTAGTGTCAGAGGCCACAGAGGATTAGATGAGCCAAGCTGAAGCCTCTCTTCTTGGGCAGGTCGAGTTAAAGGGCCACAACTGCCAGGCCTTGCTGTGCCTAGGCTGACCAGCCCTCACCAAGGGCTCACGTCACTGGGACACAAATCGTGCAGGGGGTCACTGGAGCTCTGCTGCTTGAGGCCCTCATGAGTGTTATTGCAGCTGGCAGAGTGGTCTCAGGAGGTCTCACATGTCCCACTCATAAACCAAAACATGTAACTACATTTCTAGTCTGGTCAAAATCAAAAATCAACATGAAGGTGTAGGAGATATTTGTTGAATTTTTTTTCCTTTTTCCCCAGTCAAAGCCTTGCTAAGGGGATTTCATCTCCTTACTCTGCTCTAACACTCTGTTCTCTTTTTTATGCTTATCTCATCTAGATTTTTGTTATTGTTTATTTTGAAGGCTATTAAGGGTGTTATTTGTTCGAGTGTTTTCGCCTCTAGGATACAATAAATTCAACCACCTTCTTGCAGATTCCCTGTAGCAGGAAACTGGATCTCCACCATGTTTGGGAATGGAAGCACTTTTTTTTTTTTAAAGTAAAAGCCCTTGTGTTGAAGCTAAACTTTTGATGAAGCTCATTATTGATGAATGATCCTCATCCAGCGGATCCTGAGTGTACCAGTAAACCGAGTGGTGTTCCAAGTGAGAACACTTGGGACAGAGAAGACAATACGCCTTGGAGTCCACTCAGGAGCATTGAATTTCCATGTGGCATTTTGATTTTCTTGTTTGGGAAATGCTTTTTTCCAGGAGCTCCATCTGCTTACTTGCCATCACTGAGTCACTGCTGAAATCTTCTTCCTTTGCACGTTCTATAAAGTACAAAAGAGAAAGAAAGGAAGCATAAAAACATATATTGGAATTATACTGAGCACATTTCTTTTGAAACTATAATTTATAAAAATGAGTACATGTAATTTTGCAATTATAAATATGTGAAATAAATGCATTAGTTAAGAAGTTAAGCTTTCAAATGTGCTAATTTTTAACCAAATGCATTTTACAGTGTTTTAATGACCATTTTTTCACATCATGTTAATATCCATTAGCTATATTCATACTAGTAATGCTAACATTGTGCAAAGCCATTAGTTAGCTGCAAAGTCAATAATGGATGATACTGATTCCAAGCCTCCTGCACTAAAAGATATGTATGGGAGTTTTCTGTAGAGTGGGAAACCTGATTTTTCACTCGGATACTGTCAATGAAGCTGTTTATACTGATTACACCGATGAATGTGGAGTAAGTTTTTGAGAGCCTAGGAACAAAATACTGATCTGCCTCTGTCTACTCAGAAGCAGAAATTGGCTTCAGAGTGAATTGCCCTGCCTCCAGAGGAGGGCTCTGAATATTTCTCTTCATAAACTTTATCTCAGCTGCCTTGTAGATAGAAGTCCTTCATTAGTGATTTCTCATTAAGAAGTTTCAGCAACACTTCTTAGACAAGATGTTTTTAAAGATAACTCTGGAATATTTCATTCACTACATTATCTGAATGTATTTTCAGACAGTTTATCCTGTTATTCTTCCTCTCAAAAACATTCATTGTTACTTTGTCAAATACCTCTCTAAGATGTAATCATTGTTTGGGTGGTAAATTGAACTAGAAATGGTTATGTAGAGAAATTCTAGCTGAAGTTGCACTACATATGTGCCACATTTTGCTCCTTGCTTTAGGAATACTTTTATAAGATTATTTGCAAGTAAAATATTTTATTATACTAATATCAGGAGCATTTTATGCTACTAGTAAAATGTGTGCATTGTTTTAGAGGCCGGATTGTAAAACTAATCATATATCTTGTAAATCAACAGAAAGAAGCCTCAGTTGTTGTCTCAGACATTAAGCATACAGATTTCAGTAATAGGGTGTCTCTGTTTAAATATTAATTTATTTAGCCACAATATCTATTCTAACTTAAGGCTTACAAAATGCAAATATTGAAAACTTATTTAATACAGAACACACACACACACACAGACATTTGACTTCCAGCTTGGTATCTTTCATCTGCTTCATCTTCTTTTTTGTAAGGTGTTAACTTCTGGGAATAAACTGCTCTTGGCTGTAAAAATGAACCCTTAGCCCATGTGTTCATGAAATGGATTGAGTTCATTGTGGTGCTGATTTACTGTAACTAGATGCAAGATTGATGTATCCAGGAGAAACCATTCCACGTATCTCATCTGTCTCTGGAACTCCCCCTTTAATCTCTTTACTAGATTTGATTGTTCTCTAACAAACCAACAAATACCTCAAGAGCAGGTGAGATTATTCTTTCAGTCAAAGACCCAGATGGGATGAGCAGAGTTATTGTGGACAGGACACATTAAAGTGTCTCAATGTACTGTAAGCATGAGCATAAATGGGTTTGGGGCAAAACTCCTTTGTCTTATTCTTACAGCAGAGCAAAGCCACAGACGACAGGAAAAATAGAGCGGAAGGTAAGAGTCTGTGCTCTATCCTCTTCATGTGATCCTGATGCTCTGTTTCTTTCTCCTCCTTCATGCTGTGATGTGAAGACTGACTTGTGGTGAGACTTTTGCTGAGGCTTGGATTTGGGGCTAGGAGGCCACATCAGGAAGATAAAAGTATTATGCAGCACAATTAGAAAACTGAAGCCCAAAGGAGCTCTGTGGAGGATCATGGAGTGATTCCTCACCAAAGTGAACGAAATCAGAATTAACTCCATTTAAGTCAGGCAGATTAAAACCTCTTTGGAGGAGATCAGAAGTGGGCCCTGTGTGGAAAAACACAAACCACTTTAAATAATTGTCTGGAGAGCAGGGAGCACCAAAAAGTAATATCCTATCTGAGGGAAATCTTGATAACCTGGAAAACTAGGTGAAAGCCAGGAATGTAAGCATCCTGTCTTGAAAAAACAAAACAAAACAAAAAAAAAGCCCTGACAATCTCTTGATATTTAAGGAAGACTTAATCTCCTAATGAAATAAATACTAAAGAAGACTTAACATATGTAAATAGTACTTGTGGGGATTCCCCAGGGAAGGACGAGCGTGCCCGAGAGCAATCCTCCTGTGGTGCTGGGGAGGAAGGGACTGCAGGCTTGGGAAGCCAACCTGGAGGAATCAGACAGAAGAACAATGAAAACTTTTTATTTCATCCTGTGAAGTCAGTGGCCTGGATTTAGCTCAGCTGATCAGAGCATGGTTCTAATCATATTAAGGTTGTGGGTTCAACCCCTGTATGGCCCATTTACTTAAGAGTTGGGCTTGATGATTCTTGTGATTCCCTTCCAACTCAGAATATTCTGTGAATCTGTGAAAAATTTATTCACAAAAAATGCTCCTACAGAAAAAGGAGGATGGGTATTAATCTCCTGCAGATCAAGGAAATACTTTGCAAACAGAAGGCAAGTCTACTGGGGTTTGGATTCTAGAAACAAATACCTTTTTCAAAAAAAACCCACCCCTGAGTTGGGTTTAGTCCATGGTACTGCCATTTGGGGACCAACTGTAATCTGTTTAGGCCCATATTCTGCATTTACAAGTACTGGAATCAAATGCTGACAGCTCTCACTAGTCCATAATTAAATTCTTATTCCCAGTTGAAGCCACTGGCAAAACTTTCACTGACTTCAGTAGTGCTGGATTAAGCTTTCACTGAATGTCACAAGAATTTGAAAAGCAAAATCAATCCAGATTTTGCAAACAGTCCCTTGTCTTTATTGTGGATCTTCATAAAACCATAAAATGAAAAAACCCAAAAACTTTACCATGAATGAAATAAGAATAAAGAATCATATTGGTATCTTTTCCAGAAGATAGGCAAACTGAGTCACTTTGGGGTCTACAGTGATAATAAGAATTGTGTAAGTAGTGTGTAGCAAAAAATATTTCTTGGTTAGTCTGCTCTTTTTGGCGCCATCCTTCTGGCAGAAATGTATACATTTATTTTGTTGTAGTTCAAGAGCTCCTGGTGAGTAATTCCTGCTTTGCAGATGGTATATGAAGTGGATGATTTTTCAAGTCCAATTTCAAACTGTAGTGCTGTGCTTTATCACAAAATGTTTTGCTGTAGTCTAATGGAAAGAACTCTGAGAAGCCAGTTTACACTGTCAATTTTCAAATAAATCCAGTCACTTCCTAGGTGTATCCCTCATTATAAATTTGCAATTTAAAACCAACGAGACATAAGAGTACCTCGCTGTAGAGGAAGTTCTTCCCTTCAAAGCCCCATCTACACCATGTGAGCCGAGGCTGCAGAAGTTTGGGAAACTGGTTAGACTGCAGAGGTTTTTCATGGAAAGAGTGATACAAAATTAGTATAATTTATCTTACAATAACACCTCCACCCCCCCAAAAAAAAGAAAAAGCCAAGCAAACAAACCCAAACCAAATTCAATAGAGCAGACTAACCTTATGTAGAAATAGCAAATATATTCAGTCTATTAATAAACCACAGTTAGAGATGTGTGGAATGGAAGATGACCTGAATTTCCCTTGATGATTTAGGGGATTATTCTGGTGCTCACTGGATAGAAGCTTGTCAATAACTGCTGCTCCCAAACCTATGCTTTGTCATAGCAGTAACCTCTAGTCCTTGCTATGATTCCCTTAGGATCAGAAGGAAATTCTGATCAGAAGGAAATTCTCTCAGGAGAGATGAAAAGTCCATTTCTTCAGAGATGCAAAGACTAGGAGAAACAGTTCACCCCATTAAGAGGAGTTAATGCTCCTGCTTTGATGTTACAGCGCTGTGAGAGGACTGGACTTTCCACTCTTACCAGCTGAACTATATCGGTAACACTCCACCCTTCAGTCCTGTCTTTGAGTTGTCAACATTTTCCTTTGGCTTTAGTAGTGACATAATGGGCTAAGTAGGGCTCGAGCAGATGCTGCATTTCTAGGGGGGCACTAGAATAGGTCTGCAACTGCTGTGATCACTCATCAGCATGCCAGACCTGGACTGCCCTTCTCTGGCTATGGCCTTTCTCTCCTGTTCCCCACTGCCCCAATACTCCCAGCTCCCCACCCCTTGGATAGAGGGACTTGTTACCCTCTCTCTTAGCCAGACTACAGTCTCCTTTTGCCTTCTGCTCCTGCCTGTCATGGTCCAAAGGTTCTGGGTACACAACTGCAGTATGTAAATTTGGTTATGCTTTCTGACACCTCTCATAAAATGGTATTAGCTGTATGTTGTTTATCAGTAATTTCTGATTACACGTGAAGATTGGAAAACATGTACCCAGTCAAAATGTTTTCACTTAGTGTGTTCTGACTTCTGAGATATTTTATCCTTGCTTTTATTCCTATTACATATCCAGTTTTCTGGCAAGTCTGTTTTCTTTTTCAGAGTTTGTGAATTTTACCTATCAGATTGCACTGGAGAAGAAAACATCTATTTTCAAATGTTTATGGGAATAAAATAATAATGCTATTATCTACACTTTTGATTACCGGGATTATCTCATATATATTCAGATCCTCCAGATAGGCAGATTAAGTGATCAGAAGGCTCTTAGTGGGCCCCAGGCTCAGAGTGTACACTAAGGAGGATCAAGCCTGCATTAATTCATGTGCTGCTTTGCTAAAGCTCCTGCTCTTTCTCAGGAGAATTTCTGAAATATGTTATCTGGGGTGCAGTGCGATCCCATTGAGTTGGATAGACAGTCTTTGGCTTTAATGGACAATGAACTGGGGTTGAATTGGAGCAATAATGTGTAAAGAAACATGTATTTTGCTCATCTTGGGCCAGAGCCACCTCAGTCTTTCACATGTGTTGGCAGACCTCGAGTATCCTGTTCTTATTTGCTTAATGTTGCAAACAAACGCCTCTAGAATCTAGTGAGCATGCCTCTTTGTAGCCATTCACAAATCCAAGGTGTTTGAGGGAGCATAGGAGAAGGCCAGCTGCGTCCCTTAGAGAAGGAAAGGAAGTGGAACACAGGCTTTTGCTGACTGATTGAACAGTTTTTAGGCAGGCAATGGGACTTGCTTATAAAGAAAGTTTCTGAGAAGCTGACATTTCTTCATGGCCCAGCTAGCATGTAGCAATTTGAACAACAAATATAGGAAACCACCCTGCAAATATGATTTATCCACCAGTTTCTTTTTTTAAAAAGACATGATTGCTTTTTGACTACAATATGTGCTCTGAATTGCTTAAGAATTTTGAGAAACTTCCTTTATAGAGCTTGAAAATACAATAACATAGAGATGAAAGACTCCTTTAGAATTAAGGATGAGGACAGAACTGAAGTGACATCCATGTTGAAATGCCACTATCTTAAAATGTTCTTTTCCAGTTACTGTGTTTCTGAATGTGCCTTGGCTCCCACTCTTTGTCATGTCTGCTAGCAAATATCGGAGCTAGAAGATGACAAGAAATGTGCAGCACTGGGGAGTGTTATGGGGTAGGAGTGAGCTTTTGACACTGAGTGTAAGAAAAAAGAACTGGAAAGATCTTTTTACTTAAGAATATAAAATTACATGAAAATTGGGGCTGATACAAGAGAAGTAGACGAGAATAGATGAATAGGTAAAGTGCCTTGAAAGGAACAATGGGGGTGGATGCAACAGTTGAGGAAGGGAGGTCCTGTGGATGTGGGAAAAACTTCACTGTACCTCATAAACAGAGGTAGAAGACTTGAGTTTAAAATTCAAGAGCAGGAAATCATTGAAAAAGGGCTCTAGAAAGTTGAGGCAGCCAAGAAGAAATGACAGTAGAGTGAGTTCAGTAGCAGTGTTTTGAAAAGATTAGGCTGTAGTGATTTCATTGGGTTACATTCCTTTCCTCACTTCTCTTGTTTCACAGGGAGGAGGGTAATCTCTCATTTATTTATAACTATCCCATGTGTGAGATGAAAGTCAGAGCTGGTTATGTTTGGCTCCAGAGTCCACCACAGGTACAGGATCCTGTGAGAAATCCTTACTTGTCAGGCCTCTAATTTTATGCTCTGACAACATTATGCCATAGCAATAATCTCCCTTAAGACCCAGCGACCAACCCAGTTGCAATGCCAAGCTGCCCAGTTTAATTTGATCTTCCATGAACACTGGCTTTAGGTGTAGGAACAGCGCTATGAAGTAGAGGTGCACTTGTATGACTACATCTGCAGAGTGAAAACACAGCCTTCCAAAATAGCTTGTCTGTCCTTCTGGTAGTCTGCTTAATGAACTCACCCAAATAGAAGGAGCATGCCATCCAAAAATATTATGATGGAGGCAGAGGGCAGTGTAGTCTCCTAAGGGCAAAGCTGAGAATCAAAAAAAAAAAAAAAACCAAAACCAAAGCAGGACCCTTCTTTCTGTTTTTAATTTCAGAAAAGCTAGTTTGGTAAAGCTTGGGCTGGATGGCTTTCAAATGCAAATCCTCCAGGCTACTTCAGGCAAACTTGATATCGTCTTTGAGTCAGACTAGTCTCTTAAAATGCAGCAGGACCAAAAAAGGACTTGTGATTAAGGAGACCGCACATCCTTGGTGTCCTGGAAGCATGCCAGGGTATGAGATGATATTTCAGTCCTTTGCATTCCTAAGAATGTCCTTTTGTCCCATGAAAGGCTGACATCTTCCTGTGTCATAACGAAATCATGAGCCGGGGAGGGAGGTGTCTGTCTAATGAATCAGTCTAGAGACCTGCTAGCAGGCTGCTGGTAGGGTGACCGACTGTTGCTTTTCTGGGCTCGCCAATGAAGGGGTGCCGGTCTCTGATGCTCATTCCTGTCCTCTGGCTGCCCCCTGTTGGCTGGTCCACCACGTCGGCAATGGACCTGGCATCTCCCAAGTGCAGTACTTGGAAGGCCTGGAGACAAATGAAAAGGGTGTTCAAAGGACGTCATCACCTCAATTGCAGAATCCTCTTTTTGTGTGTCCCTTAATGTGACGTAAAGTGTTGCGGGTCTTTTTTTGTTGTTGTTTCTGTTTTTTCTCCTGCCAGACTCTGTATGGTTTAATTTTAAAAGGGTGATGACTACACAATTCAACTTTTGGAATGCTGTGCTGGAAGCTGGTGGCTGCTTTCATTTCTGCTTAGATTTACTTTCATTTCTGATTCATATTTTCCTTCAGTAGCTTTCTTGCACACAAAACCTCCTGTGCCAAAATCATTGCTAACTTTATAGCATAAAATGGCTACATCTGCTAAAAATCACCCTTGTATGAAATAGCTGCATCCAAAATTCCAGACAGGTAAACTCTTCTCAGGCTGTATTAAACATATAGAAATGTGAATTCCAGAAGTTCTACCCTCAGCTATTCAAATACCAGTTGCACTGTGGTGGGTGGGAACTTCAACAACCTTACTGAGGGCAGAATTGAGGCATTTCTGCTGTAAAGAAGCTGGGAAAGATGTGTCATTTTTCTGCTACCATAACCTGTCTCCCCAGAGATCCTCCTTTAGAAGGACATGAGAACTCTCCTCCTAGATTAGAGGGCCATCTAGCTCAGTATACTAGGCTGACAGGGCTACTAGCAAAAGCTTAGGGAAAGTATATAAGTGCGGGGCACATACAGCATGTGCTGTATGGTCTTTCCTTTGGTGCATCCTCTTCCCACCCAGAAGTCACCATTTCTGAGACTTCCTATGCAGAGGCTGGATAAGGTCTGTCACTTTTATAGCCACCAACAAACTAACCCAATGTCTAAAAGCTGCCCTGTTATACATATTCACCTGTAGCCCTGCTAACTTTGTGAACTCCATGCAGCTGTAGATACTTGTCTCTACCATTATTTGACTAATATATCAGAAGTAATGCAGTGAACTAATCTCCCATTCTGGAGCAAATTCCAATTCTATTTTATCAGCTAAGATCCTATCATGCTCCTCCTCTTCTTCACCACGGTATGTGTGGGCAATTCACATCCAGCTGTGGATGGCAGCTGGCCTACCTTACAGGACAGCTGTGCGCAGCTTTTTTTTCAAGAGGTGCCAGGTGGTCAGTCAATTGACAGGCTGTCCATATTGTTGTTAGTTATGGGCAGAAATAATATTCAGTGAGTCTCTGCAGTGGGGAAATACGTGGAATGATGGTCCTGTTTTGGCCCTTTAAGCGTACAGCAGGAGCAGGAAGAACCCTCTTCACGACTCTGTGCTATGTGTAGTGGACATCTGTCCGTGAGGGATGCCGAGGTGGCTATTGCGATGATCACAGTAACCTAGAAGTTAACCTCATCAGCCTTATCCTGTGATCACATTACAAGGTATAGAAGCTGGAATCATTTTTCAAGCTCAGTTAGGTTCCTGGGGACAGCAGCAATTCAAGCTGCAGAACTCTCCCAGACCTCCAATTTAAGGTGATCATGAGGTGAAATGGAGCCAAGAAGACACAAATAAGAACCTCCAAAGACTCCAGGTGTCATAAAGAGCGTGTCCTTCCAGCAGAGGATCAACAGAGGCCAAGAGAAGTGGGATACACAACAGTGCTATGACATATTTTCGCACGAGAAGCAGAGCCCTGCTTTCCAGGCTTCCTAGGCATCTTCTTTTGGTGGCTGTGCCAATACATTCTGCACTGCACCCCAAGACAGGTGGAGGCCAAATAATCTGACCCACCTGGGAGCGATGTGAGACTTTTCAGCAATTGTTCACTGCAAAAGACAAAGATCATGCTGTAAGGCAGAATTACTCTCTTGAGACAGGAAATGGATAGAAATAGGATTCAAAGCTGATGCCCAGCAAAGGTAATGGGAAAAAACCATGCATGAAGTCTATGAGCATGGATTCTTTAGTCCAGTATGTGCCAGTCTGCTTCACTTGCAGATGGTATATCAAGGGAGCCCCAATGGCTAGTTAGAGCAATTCCTGCACTAATGTGAACAGAGCTTTTGATTTCACGGTTTGAAATAAAATGACCCAAATATAATTACGCAAGCTTACTAATTTATTTGCTATGGGTCGGTAACCCTTCATAGTCTATAGCACCAGTTACATGAAGGGCCAGGGGGATTAAAGCTCGAATTTAGCACAGTCTCAGTCCTACATGGAAATTGGAAGAAACGAAGCACTAAATTGCATGTTTTATGATGATATCTTATTAAGAAACAATTAATGCCCAACTTTGAAAGCACCAAATTCATGCTGAACAGAAGCAGTACAAAGAGAACAGCCTCATGAAGGTTTGAACTGAATGATATATAAGCAAGTCAGGCCCCCCTATGCAGTCCTGGAAACATGGACAAATCTTGAAAGTTACCAGCTCAGGATGGCCAGTATAACATGGGCTTTCTGCCTGCAGAGGGAATTTCTACAGTGGTGCAGGAGGCATTATTGGCATATTTAGTAAAGCCAGGGTACTGCATAAAGCATGGCAGCCTATATCCCTCTTGATGACATCTGATGCCTTGCCCTCAGGGCCCTGTGAGCATTTCAGATTTCAGTATATGGAAGTATTAAGATCCTTCTCCTACCAAATGGAAAGGGGGTTGTTGGATCAGACTTCTTCCACTCCCAGTGCAATAGGCTGTTATCATATAAGGTGTGTGCATTGAGTGAATGACTATGGTCTAAACACGCTGCACTGTGTTTGGGGCCTTAAACAAGACAAAGAGCCTGTCCCACCCAAAGTCAAACAGAACACGGATGAAAGGAGTTGGGCATTTAGCCTTGGTGCTGCCAAACACGTGGACTCTTCGTTGACACTCTCAGGAAATTATTACATCTGTGTGCCAGAGTGGAGGCGCCACTTGATCAATGCATAGATCACAGAATCCATTAGGATCGCAGAATGTTCTGAGTTGGTAGGGACCCGCAAGGATCATCAAGTCCAACTCTTAAGTGAATGGCCCAGATGTTACAGCACACATTTCTGACATCCAAAAGGTGCCCCTGTAGGCCTTCCCAGCTGGACCTAGAGGTAGTCAGGACGTCCACTTAGAGCACCTCACAAGGGCACAAACTTTGGCCATTGTGACTTGATTTGAGCCTGAGAGTCAGAAGCAAGGGAACTGCACACTGCCTCAACTCTTCAAACTACCCCTTAAGGGCTTTTACCTCATACAGTGATACAAAACCTTACTTTGCGTTTCTTCCTGCAAAACTGTCTTGATATATGTGATCAATAATCAAGGGAGAAAACTTTCCAGCAGGGGTAAAAATTAAACTTCATTCTTTTTTTCCATTCATTTTTATCCCTATTTTCTCCACTCTGTTCACGAGGAGGATACATATGATGGCTCTGTCGGTGTCAGTGGTGCCGTTCATGAGTGCAGCTTCATCTCAGAAGACACTTCATACCTAAGTGGCATTCTGGTGGCCTCCATAACATAGGCCTGCTCATAAACTTAATATTAGGTAAGATGGCTAAATATCTTTTCTCAGAAGTGGGAGCTGTGAGGTTGAACTCTTTCAGGTAAAAAGAATATCAAACTGGAACTCACTGCCTGTATAACTGTCCTAAGGTGATGGGAAAGGACTGTGCCTGAGGTGTGATAATGTTTCAGTTCCTCTCCCAGAGTTACTACTAGAATATTTTTTTGAGGTACATATAGCCAATGGGAGACAGCAACTTCCAAACCTCAGCATATGCATTAGCATTTATAGAATTTTTCATGCCATAAACTGTAATTAGGACTAACGTTGATAATGGTGATTTATCCAGTCTTTTGATGGAAAAAAGCCTTGCTGATAAATTAAATGACTACCTTTTTTTTTTTTTTTAGAGGATCTGGACTGTTACACATGGCTGTAATGCACTCCTAAATTGGAGTAAAGATGATGCATTTGACTTAGGCAATAAAACTGAATTGTGCAGGTGATTATTTGATTGCAATTCATAGAAGTTTATTATGGAAATGTAAGAAGGAATAACAGCATCACTTTAGAAGAAGATAAAAAAAAACCCTGACCCTAATCTTCTCTCTGCACTGAGATGAAACTGAAAGTTATTCCAAATTAATTTTATAGAAGGAGTCTTATCAGGTCTCTACTCATGCTTGACATTTTACCAAGTTCTTTCCCTCCTGGTGCTTTTCTCACAGGACACAATGAAATTTAGCATTCATAAATTGCTCAAGGCCTTTTGTAAAATCCCAGCCCATGATATCAGGACCTTCATTCCTTGTTCTGAAGATCTTGTTGCTGATCTCAGATCTTTCATCAGTCTCTAGCTGGGGTCTGCTTGCTGTTGCATCCAAATCCCACGTCTTCCAGGGCAGATAAGTTGCTGAGGATGCTTCAGCACCACAAGACAGTGAGCAATAGGCTTTTTGATGGTGGTGATAAGGGGCATGCAGAGAAATGTGAAGAATGGTTTCTGCCTCAGTGACTTCTGTGTGATATAGAATCATAAGATAGAGTCATATATGTTGGAAAAGAGCCTTAAGAACATTGAGTCCAAATATAAAACAAACACTGCCAAGTCCACCCCTAAACCATGTCCCTAAGACAGCATACCATGTCCATTATTAGTCATTTACCTTACTACTGTAGGTAGCACAGATAAACTAGCTTTACAATAGCAAGCTCTAGTGATGCTCAGTGCAGCTCCAGCAGAATGCAGATGAATCACACTTTAGGCTGAAGTAGCTCACACAGAGCCATGCTATATCAGCTTCACCCATTGGGGATATACAAGCTGCCTGGTTTAAAGCTAGTGCAGCTCTGCCTGCATGATCTCTGCCTTCAGTGCTGTATACCCCATGGCTACAGAGAAAGAGTGGGAACAGGGATAGTAGCAGGCTTTGGTTAAGCACTGAGCTAAGGAATAGATGTAAGCCTTCAATTTTCCCCTGACTCTTAAGATGGTCAGTGGTACTGCTCAGCTTGTATGAGGGAAAGTGTAGGAGCAAAAAAACTGACCCTGCTAGAGGAAGAGGTTGGGTTGGCAATGGTTAGGCTAAACGCCCACTCTCAGGAGAATGCTTAGGAGAAGCCCACTCACCATGGGTGCATGGGCTGGTCATTTTAAAAGTGGGGTTTTATGTGATAGCCTTTCCACAATTTCTTACCCTAGAGCCTGCATTTGGCTGCCAGGGTACAGCTGATGTACTGGTGCTGTTCCTCCCACAGTGCCACAGTCATAACTCTTCTTCTATTGCATAACAGAACTCCTCATCAACACCTCACGGCTGCAGGGTCAGGATTTAATTAAAACATCATAAAGATGTCTTTGGGGAACTGGACACAAGATTATTCTGAATGCAATGCAGTACTGCAGGAAAAATTTGGCTCTATCTACTTGTCTGTACCCAGGGCACAATTCAGGGGACCAATAAAGACTAGCCAAAACAAATAGGATCAAGTAGGTGATATAGAGTAAGCTTGGTTTCATGAAAATTTATATTAGGGGTGTTAACTTCCAGTATGCTTTTGTGAGCAGCGTTTGCTTGAATTCTACTAGAAAATAAAAAGATGCTGCCAAAATAACAGAGTGCTGAGGCCTGAGAAGGGGAAGGAGCAAAATCAGTCTACCTACTTGAAATTTTGCTTGAAACACCTTAAAAGGTCTCTGATGTCAGGTAAAGGTTGTAAACACAACTTACGTCCAAAAAATCCTAGGAACATAATTAATGACTAATTTATTAGTTTCATTTTGCTATGAAATACCAGAGTATGAAGTGGAGAAGGACAAACTGCTACTACACTTATCACTGTGCTTTCAGCTAGAAAATTACAAGGACTGTGTTTACTTCTGTCTCTGGTCCACTCCTGCTAAGTCAGATATGTGGTATCTCCTGTACCCCTGATTTTGAGCTTTACTCCTGAAAGACTTGATTCACCAGATAACTTCCACTTCATGCTGCCATAATTCCACTGATTTCATCTAAGTACAGTGAAGTTATTCAGTGATGATAGAGCAGTAATTAAAAAAAAAATCAAAATCGTGTAAAAGTCTTATGGATCCTTTTTGATTTTAAATAGTTCATTTTAGTGGTTCCAGCTCTTAAGAATTAAAATTATCCAATCAACAGATTGACAACAATGCCTTTGTCACCTTTTTCTGGTCTGTGTGTGTGTGAGAGAGGGAGGGGACAGGGTGGGGAGAGTTGCTGTATTATGTCTTTCCAGCGTGTCTGGGTTCCAGCTGGTCCCACTGCTCACTGGTCCAGCACCAGTGCTCGTTCACTGCCCACAGGATAAGCCACTTTATTTATGGTTTTGAGCCAGAGCTGCAGACTGCCAAGGAAGGGAAGGACCTGACACGGCCTGCCATTGCTGCAAACGATGATAACTCTATTGATTTCAGTGGCATCAGGCAGCTTCAGAGCCAGAGAGAACGCCTGGCCTGACAGGATTGGTTCCTCTGTGAGGAAGGACAATTTTATTCTCCCAGCATTCCTGGATCATATACAAGGAGTTACACAAAGAAATGCTAAAGGAAAGAGAAGGTGGTGCATCAGCTCTTTGGGATTAGTGATGCATTTTGTATGACATTTACTATTTTTCTTACAGGAAAAATTGGAGAACAGTGTTTCCTTTCTACCCCAAACTAAGGTTCATGGCCAAGTTTTTAAATATACATATTCAAATCAACCATTTAGAAAGCTCATAGCGTAAGCCAGTCGACCTTCAATAAGCCATATTTCCTCTAGTAGGAAAAATCATATCTCTTGGGACAATACTCCATTTATTAGGTTCTCGGGGGAAATAAGGGATAAGAACTATAAAGATGAAGTTGGCAGCCAAGGCTTGAGGA
This sequence comes from Platysteira castanea, assembly GCA_013397175.1. NCBI lineage: Eukaryota > Metazoa > Chordata > Aves > Passeriformes > Platysteira > Platysteira castanea. The sequence continues at coordinate 1,234,625 of VYXC01000743.1, forward strand.
TAAAGACTTGAAAGAATCCCATCAATTCCGGAGGGAATGTGCAAATTCCTTTATTAGACCTGTGTCATCTTTATTGGAAGCTGTTTAAACATGACTAAGATTGTGAATGTTTGGCTGTACAACTGTGCCTCTGTTAGAGGCTAACAGTGGTTTCAGTGGGTCACATGCCTGACATAATTACTGCCTGGGTTCGGGGTGCTTGGGAGGGCTTTTCTCATCCTTCATACAACTTCTCCCACGCCACAGTTATGAATGGCTACTTGACTTCCTCAGCACCACCAGTTCTTTGCTCACACCAGCCAAGGGACTTTCTCTGCTCCATTGAATCTGAACTGTTTAAAGTGGAGGCTTTTATCAGATCTCCACTAAATGCCTTTCTGCTCCCTGCAGTTCTTCATAAACCATGACTAGTCTACTTGTTTTTCATCACATAAAACTCCATTCCCAGTGCATAGATTCCTTGGGTCTCAAGCAAGTGTGTGTACTACAGCATTAGAATGCTCAGCCTCAGTATGGAACTCATCACTCATCAGTGTGGGTCACGTCATCTTGCTGTCATTGTCTTCCTTAGGCTTTTCACACTAATAACTGTAATGGTTTTTCCAACACTGTAAGATGTAAATTTGACCACTAAATATTATATTCACTGCTTGGATTTTGTTTTCTCCTATCTCACCTGTGGCTCATTTTCACAAGTTATTGTTTGTTGTATAAGAGATTCTGCCTCATTTTTTCCTGAATATATTGCTGTCCTAGTTAATAGGCAATGTTAATTATGTCAGCATAAAGAGAGGTGCATTTTTTTTCTTCATATTGTACACATTGCTTAACTGCATTTGGCTTGCCTCTAATCAGAAGCTGGTTTTACGTGCTCCTGAAGAAATAATTAAAAAGTGGAGTTTTTCTGTTTGTTTGGTTAATTAGTTTCGTGGGGGTTTTTTAGCAAGCAGTAAGGACAGGTTTTCTCCATCTGACAGGGTGGCTTGGAGAGTATGAAGTCACCTGTACAAGCAATGCTTCTTTATCCAAATTTGTAATTAATTCTACAGCCACGAGACATTCATCTCTCTGTGTATCCATGCATCCGTTCTTTGCCACAATTATTTATATTGCCCTGTTTGAAAAGGTTGCTATGAGCATTTAAGTGGTGTGACATTCTCACTCCGCTGAAAGGGTTTGTCAGTCAAATGTGGTTGGTAGTGTGCATTGCTGTGTGGAATGTGAATGCCTAGCCTTCTCTGCAGGGCCCAGTGAGGTCCCATATATTTGATACTTCGTGGTCCTGCTTATTGAAAACAGTTCTAAATTTACTTTCTGAGGTAACCTATTGATAGCATTTTCCTCAAGATTTTTCATTTCTGTGTGTCTTCTTGAATTTGCAGCTGATTAGTATGCCAGAGAGTAAACAAGTCGTACCTGCCTGATCTCACCTCCCACCCTTCTGTCACCCTCTCAGGATAGATTCTTTCCAGTCTCTGCTTCTCCTGTTCCTTTTCTCTGAGTTTTACAGGAGTACAAAAGACATGGAGAGAAAGAGATGGGTGATCACACTTTCTGAGATGAAGAAAAAAATCTCAATTTTTTAAACATAAGAACGGAATAAAGTGGTTTCTCCTCTGCATATGTAAGGGAATTTGGGATCTCATCCATCCCTTGTGTAACCATGGTCTATGAACTCTGAATCTTTCTCTGGGAAGATACCCTGAGGATGAATATGATTCTGTCACAGGAGTAAGTTTTGTTTCTAAGCTTTTTTTTTTTTTTTTTTAAATTAGAGTTCAACATGACATTTGATGTTGAAATGATGCAAGGATTTCAGAGGTGATGACCATCAAAAAGTCTTACTGGCTTCATTTACAGTTCTGGTGCTCAAAGGACCAAACTAACTGAGGTAGTCACCTAGTCTTGAAATGTGTAACTGAAGGCACACACATTTGAAACCACAACTCTTGGTGTTTCCAGGTCATCAGCAAAGTTTCACCACATGACATAGTATTACAGAAACTCCAAGACCTAGAGAATGAGAACAAGTGCTTTCTCTAGATGCTTGTAATGCATTTACCACTGCAAAAATCCACTCTCAGCAGTGAAACATGGAGCAAGGGTTAGCCTGATTTTTTTTAATGTTTAAACTTTTTATAACTTTCATGAAAAAAAACCCCACAAAGAAATGTAACAAATAAATAATGTTGAATGTCGTTACCATTTGAAATATAAAATGCTTTTATTGTACTATAAGGCAGTGATAAAACTGACAGAATAACAGTCTGATATAAAAGATTAAAAGAAAGAGTGTCTGGTTTTGGCCAAGGGCAGGTTAATTTTTTGTAGCAGCCATGAGAGGGCAGAGCCTAGAGCTGTGTGGGTGTGGCCAAGACTCTAATATTATTCCATATCATCTTAAGTCATTGCCAGGAGCTGCAGGAAAAGGGACTCTTTTGCTTCCAGGAAGAAAGGGTGTTCCTTTATGGTCATGGGAAAGCATGGGGGGCAAAGGGTCTGTCCACCATTTTTTCCATCATCCCAGGTTTGGTGACCATTTTTCATGTAACTCACCCTCTCTTTGTACATTTTTATTACTAGTATGTTACTGTCACTATTCATTTTCTTATCTCATTGCCGTTTCCAGTAAATTATTCCTATCTCAACTCAGTATCTCTGCCTTTTTTCTCCCTCTGAAGTGGGGAGGGGAGTGGCTTGTGGGTTTGTTTGTTTTTTTTTCAGTAGTAGTACTAAACTGGGGAATACCATTCCTAAATGACAAAGAGAAAACATGACAAATATAAATCTGGATTTGGTGAAATGTCACAGTAATCTCTAAATAGTGTGACAAATATTATATTAATACATTGCATCACTCTTTTTGTTTTTATGTGAAATTATTACCCCTAGAATCCTGCTGACATCCTGCTAGAACTAAGCATATGTATGAGATACTGGATATCTGGTGTATGTTGTGAGAAGGGATTTTATGAACGATGTCTCCAGCTGTAAAATAAAAACAGAGAAGGCAGGCAAGGCAGCTGAAAAACTGTTGCTTCTCTTGTATTAACTGATTCTTCTTGAAGTTTTGTCCGTGCAGTTTCCACCTTCAGAGCAAGTCTACTGGAACTTTTTTTTGCAATTAGTTCAGTTTGGCCAGTCTAGTCCTGCTACTGTCCTGGGTGTCTCTGCACTGCACTCCACTGTGTAGCACAGACCTATGTAGAGAGTGAACCACGTCCTTGACGGCTTGCTTCAGCATCAGAGTAAGCTGCCTTTCCTATATTTTCTCTTAGCTTGGGGTGAGTGTTCCCAAGGGAAGTGAGCACTGGGTCCCCTGGGTGCTGTGAATTGCCTTCTGTGCACAAGCTTCCCCAGACAGAAATGCCCTTCGGCCCTGACTCTTCCAACCAAAAATACTTATGGGTTCCATGCCTTTAGGTCTTCATGCCCTCATGAAGGACTGAAAGACTTACAGCATTTCAGCTTGGCCTTTTTGCCTGAGGCCAGTACATGGTAAACAAAAATCTCCTTTCCCTTAATCCCCACAATTTCAGTGGGCTACCAAGCCAAGATCCTTCTTCCCTGTTATTTTCATGGCTATTTACTTTGAGCAAGGCTTTAGGTTTTAAGTACCTTAAGTTACTTTTTGGAGGGACACAATTTTATTTTGAGCAATGATGGGCAGTGCTTTCATACCCACATAGTCAAAGCTAGGCTCCAGCCTGGGGATCAGGGCATCCTCCAGCAAACTGCAGAGTGAAATCTCCTCATCTTCCAGCTTCTCACCCATGAGAATTCGCATGCAAATTGTATTTTGTACTGCTGGAGATGCTGTGTTTTCAGATGAATTTAGGGTTTCTAACAGGTACAGTGTGAAATCTTATCACCCAGCTCCAGTGTGCCTGAGAAACAGGCCCTTGGCTGCTCTAATCTGCACACCCTGCCCTGGGCATGAGTAGGCTCCAAAGCAGGAGCCACGGGACACTGCTCCATGGAGTGACGGTGCCAACTGCTTAGGCTTTTCCAGAGTCGGAGGGACTGCATCACTCTGTGTAACCCTGGGGCAAGGGAGGAAGTCTGGTGTTTGCTCTACTCCAAAGATGAAGTGAAACTCTTGAGAGAGCCAAATTGACTTGATTTCTCCTTGTCTATTCATATAATATGAAACTAGACATTGTCTGTCAGTACTTGTATTGTAGATCTCTCAAGCAGAGCCAGATACCTTTGCATTCTACACAGAGGCTCTGAGTTTATGTGGATAAAAGCTCCCTAAGGGGGGGACCATGGCCCAGATCCGATAAAATATTCAGGTTTCTCACTTCCCACTTAAATCAATGATCAGCTATTAACTGCCAAGCATTTCAGGAGTACTCCTAGTGCCATGGAAAGATCAAAGAGGAGCAAGACCTTAACCTGGTAGTGAGTTATTTGTACAAGGAGTGAGGTATTTCCAGAGACCAAGACATGTACAAGGTACAAAAATAGACACACAGAAAGCAAAGAGCCATAAACTTGATTTTGGACTTAATGAAGGAATTCTGTGCATCCAGACTATTGTCTGTGTGGACAATCATTAGAAGAAGAATGAGAACAGGAGAAATCAAGAGAAAATTACTTCTGGTTTAGTTCAATTATATCATTCTTGCATTACCACAGAAAATCAATCTGAATGTGGATTATCAAAAGAGTTTAATTTACATTAAAGCACCAACACGGCAGCACCAATGATGATAACAGTACAAATCTGCATCTTAGATTGTTTTGAGAAACAACATAAAATACTGTAAAAATTGATGTGGCTGGGATTACCCAAGTATACTTGGAAGAAGCAGGAAAGAAGGTGATCTGAGGAATAATATCAGAGATTTGTTGTTTATCAAAAATGAGAAGTTTCTAGAGAAAAAAAGTGGAAGACTAAGGAAATGAGAGACATAAAAGCCAAGGGAGAATAGGATTTTAGGTATATTGCAGTCACCTGAGAGAGCCAAAAAGCGTGAAATATTTGACAATTATGAGATTATTAAGGTCCTTTTTTTTTTTTTTTTTTTTGGTGGATTGACAGAAGAGGTATTGGAAAGAATCTAGCATAGAAATGGAGGAAAGGACTTCTTATGTTTACAGCAAGAAGCATATTCAATAAAGCTGAAGGGGAAAAGGACAGAGAGGGTAATGAGAAAGCAGGGATTGGAGAAGCAGAGTCAAGATTATTTTTTCTTCTTTTTTTCCTAAGACTTACTGTGAAAAAGGAGTCGGAAGAGACTAAGTTGCTGAGGAGTAAGCTATAGAAAGGTTGTATAAGAATTTGTGTCATGAAGTGGAGCATCTGCAGCAGGTAGATGGGCTGTAAGAGCAGGGGAAGCATCGGTGTTTGGCCGAGAGCTGTGTTTGGCTAAGAGGAAGTAAAGTGGATGGTCCTTTCCATGGCCAAGAGAAGTTACGAAGGAGCAACAAATGTGGTAAAAACGTGGGGGAACAACACAGGAAGCTGCAAACCAAGAAAGCTCATTGATACTGAGGCTGACGTCTCAGATGAGAGATTGAGATGAAAAGAACCAAGAGAATCCAGAGCTAAAACTAGAGGGCAAGGTTGATGGAGAGGAATTGCAGGGATAAGAGATGGCAAGAAGGGTCGAGGTGAAAAGAAGTATCAGTTACAGTGCTGTGTAGAGGATAAAGAGTGGGAAAGGGAAGGGGGAAAGACTTAGAGGGGAAGTCAGACTTTTGCACCACAGCCAAAACCAGGAAGGGGAGAGGAGAAAAGCCTTCTGTAAGTGAAGGTGGCCACAAACAACAGACAGAGACTTAATCTTTGCCAGGAGGAGATTTTCACAGCTCCTAATGGAAAATTGGGAAAGGCTACTTCCTCAGCTCCCAGAGGGTAAAGAAAGGGACGGAGACCGAATAAACTCAACAGTGTCTGTGAAGAATTTAGATACAAAGTGATAGAAATGTTACATAAGGAAAGAAGTTAGATTATGATCCTAAAGATTTTCTTTCCAAAACCTCGTTAACCGTATTCACAGCAAAGCTGTGACAGATCGAAGCATAGAAGGAAGGTTTCAGGAGACACTACTTTAAAATATACCTTCCAGGATCTAGCTCTTAGAAAATCATTTTAATTTCCCCTGATCTTGTCTGGATAGAGTTCAAAAGCCTTTCAAATCTTGTTTTGGCCTTTTGCCTTCATAACTGTTTATATCCTATTACTTTTATCCAACTCAAACTTTGGGGGCTATTTCACTGAGCTGTTCAAAATTTAGCTGAGACATTCCATCTTTCTTAGACCAATATCGTAAAAGACTGGAACTCCACAATGTCATGAACCTTTCTGTGATAAGTGGAAGAAAAGGGTGATGCTGGTTGCTTACTAAAAGCCTGATGTCAGACAAGACGGTCCGACCTATAGACAACCTTCAAACAGAGCTGACAGCAGATGGGACCTTCTGTCCTCCAGGCTTTTGAAACAGTTCCACACGTTTTTTTTACCTCAAATCAAGACTGAAAAGAATAATATAAAATTTGAAACTTCATATAGCAGTAAAGTTATGTGAGAAGTTTTGTAGTAACTCGAATTTTCAAAACATTAACCTCTACTCAGTCACACGTTTACCTCCAAAACTGAATGAATGTCTCTGTAGCCTTTGAAGCACAGCAGTGCACCTGCTGCAGATGACACCTCACCGCTTCAGAGTAGAGCTTTTCCTAAGTGCTGTGGTAGGGAATTGTTGGTTACAGCAGTTATGTGGAAAACTCAAGGCTGTTCGAACAGAGAAGGGCCTTCTAGGCAGAGCAAAATATTTTTTTGTAGGGGTTTGTGGAAACAGTGTTTTTTCTAGGTGATCTTTCCTGGGTAGCTTCACCTCAGAGATATTTCCACCCAAAAAAGAGCATCTCTTCTTTTGTGGGCTTGGCTCACCTCAGCCAGGGCTGGGTGGCAGGAGGAGGGCCTTGCACCAGGGCCCTTGGGGCTCCAGAGGGCTTGGAATCACCTGGCCCATTATACTTAGAACCAGAGTCGGAAATTAGAGGTGACAAAGAAAATAGCTGTGCCCTTTAGGTTTTTTGGTTTTCTTCTTTTTTTCTTTTTTTTTTTTTTTTTTTGGGGTTTTTTTTTTTTTTGTTTATTTGGTTTTGGTTTTGGGGGTTTTTTTTGTTTCTGTTTTGTTTTTTAGTGTATAAGAAAAAGCCTGACAAGTAATTTAATTTTTCAGTTCTTTACAGTAACAAATCTTTTTAAAAATTGTATATTGAAGCCTATTGTAGACCAGAAGAGAACTAATGAAATGGTGAAGTCAGAAGACCCAAGTGGAGGGAAGCTGAGGAGAGAAAACACCTCAGGCAGGCAGTTTAAAATTCCAGTGGCGCTTTTCTTAACACGTATTTATCTTCAGTGGGTTAACAATTTGGGTAAAGGTCACCAGGGTCAAAGAATTACCACCTCAGTCTCTGCAGTTCTGGAGACACAGAGACCACATAAATTCTCAGTGGGGAAGTCCACCTGATTGATTATACTGAAACACCTATATCAATAATAAGTCCTGCTGGTTTTAATTTTGGCTGAAATCTGTGTAAAGGAACTTTTCTGTTGGCACTGTGTAAGTTTATTGAAGCCAGTGAATTGGTTTATAATGAACTGAAATGTTCGTATTAATGTTATTTGCACCAGCCTGCACCAGCCCAGGAAGCAAAAGATGGCTAAGGGAGGATTTCACAGTCGATGGAGGCTCATCGGATACTGTCTTGCCATCAGGAATCATAAGCTTACCCTCCACGAGCAAAGGCAGAACTTGTGTCCAGGGCTGAGTGCCCCTTTGGTGGCAGTTTAACCACAGACTGGCCTATACCACTCATGAAATCACAGCCTCGTAAGCTTTCATTGGTCTTTGGGTTTTACCTCCCTCCACTTGGGTTTTATTGCATGGACAAGATCTGAGACCTGAGGTTCCCTGCTAAAGGGAAGCAGAACAAGATATGGTGTTTTCCTGCTCCTTCTCTTTTTAAGGAAAAGAGGGAGCAGGAAAAACTACCTCAGGGAAATAAATGTCCCTCGCTTTATCTCATAAGAGTGGTTAGAAATATGCTTAGTGCATCATCTTCGTGACAGGAACTTTCAGAAGCACCTCAGGAGCTCAGGAGCTCATATCTCCTCATCAGGTCAAAAAGGGAGTTTCGTATTTTGAGGCTGACTGCAGGTAGTTCTGCACATGTTGATAGTTTGAAAAAGGTAAGGTTTGTGTTTGCCCTCGTAAGCTAGGGCATAAAGGTTTGATTTGTTTTTATCCCGACGACAGCTAATGTGATTAAAGTACCTCCCTGCTAAATCCTGTCTTGAGACAGGGAGCCTGTGTTTAGTACGAGCCAGCTGCAGACTTTTCCTTTTTAAGCATAAAAAGCTGTGTCTTTTACCATACACAAGAATTATTCCACAGTAAAAACACAGTGCAGACAAGATTCGTAAGTTTTGCCAGATGAAAATTTACTGAAGTGAGCCTCATAGCGGGTACAGGGCTGATCTTAGTGAATTTACCTTGTAGCAAAACTACAGCCTGTGCTGTGCTTTTACCTCTGGCTGCACAAGAATGTTTCCTGGCTGGGGGTGGGTAAAACAGAAAGGACCGATATGAAGGCATCTTAGGTGCAGCCAGCAGTCTCTCCTCACATGTTTTATGGGAAATAAAACTGTCTTGGTCTCTGCTGCTGCTATTATTGCAGCAGGATTTGGAATTTTTGACAATTATTCATCAGCTAAACAATCTCAGTGCAGCAGGGTTGCAGCTCAGGCAGAGGGTAGGAAAGCCTCCGCCAGGGGATTGCTGCTAAGACACACTTGTGTGTGCAGCACATACATCTGCATTCTTAGACACAATAAAAACAAAAAACCTCAGCACACTGGGAACTTAGTGTGGGCTAAGCTGTAATGCTCCATCTCTGCGCACTGCTGTTATCCTGTAATTTTGCCTCAGGACAGGCTTAGCCAAGCCTGCATACATTTATCCGTATGAATAGCAAGTATTTCATGGAAAGCAGGAAGCAAACCAGGTGGGCTTGATGGCCAGGGGACTCATGGTTTTATTTACAAGGAGTGAGTGCATATCGAGTGCCTCGCTCTGTATTCCCTTGTTACTTACAAGTCCATCTGGTTTTTGCAAAGGCGCTTTCCAGGGCTTGTTGCTGGAATCCTGAGTGTTGCTGACAACGGGGAGGTCTGGGATGGTGGGCCACACCAGTTTGAAGTATGTCAGCTTAGCTGCTGTTCACCCGCTACCATGGGTAAATGCACTTAGGAGCCTTCTCCCTTTCTCACTTCTCCACTATTTTTTTCCCCTTTTTGGTCGTAGACAGAAAAGCCTTTGAAAGCTTTTGATAAACTTATGTAATTGGGTATGTTTTCCAAAGCACGTCTCTGTTCTTTCCGAGGGCTTAGCTAAGAACATTATTCCAATTCTTCTCTAGGCCTTCAAAAGTGCCGATCCTTTCAAACATGTGCAGTGTGAAGGATTACAAATTTGTTTTTCAAAGGACCCCAAATCCCTGCTGTTTTCATCAGTTCCCCTCCTTGTGCTCCCAGTTTTCTTCCCTCACCCCAGTCTCATAGCCCCAGCTCTGAGCTGCAGGATGCTGACACTCCCTCTTCTCCTGTCTCTCCAGCTCTCAGTTTTTCTTCTCCTTTTCAGTTCCCCCACTGCTCATATTCCCCAATATTTTTTTTTATATGAAACAAAAGTGCGGAGAAGCATTGCCATGGCAGCAATGCCTCAGCAGGCCCTCCCCTCCGTGTGCATGTGAGCTCTAAACTTTTAAAATAATGGCCTCAAAAGAACAGGAAGGGGACAGCTTGAGGCAGAGAAAAAGAGTGAGGGAGAGTGCAAAAGCAATGAAAAGTGGGACAAAACCATTGGAAATGCATTCAGGCTGACATCACCACCCTTTCCCACAGTGGTCATTCACTTTGGAGGCTCCAGTGTCCATTCACTGTCTTAAAGCTAGCTTTCCAGAGCCCTGGGAGACCATCTCTCCCGGCCTGAATGCCTTTTTTGTTGTGAAACAGTGAACTGTTTCTGAAACCCTGCATAAAGGGCTGAGTAATTCACTGCAGTTGCCAGGAAGTCTGAGCCACTTGTGAGCTAACAATAGTTAACTTTATCTGCCGGCCCGAGCCCCCCTTCCAGCTGTAGGTCCTGAATTCTAATAAGGGCTTTACTCATGCCTCTGAGGTTATGGTAATATTTTATACATCTTTTTTCATTAAGACACAGTCATAGCTACTGTTGAGGCACCAGAGGCAAGTGCTGTCAAATGACGTGGGGTGGGGGGGAAAGGAGGGAAAAGAAGGAAAATAGCTTTTTATATCAGGCAGGCAGTTTGGCCATTTTATTCCAGAAATGTAAACTTTGTTTGGGCAAAACCAGAGATCATAATTTTTAAAAATTCACATTACAAACCCCAGTGTCAAGCAAGATCTTATGATTGTTTTCTAGCTGTGAAACAACCTCAGCTTTTCATAACTTGGGCTTGCTGGTTTTATTTTTTGCTCTCCTTCCTCTCTGTCCCTGCACGGCGAGCATGATGGTGAAAAGTGAGTGAATCACGAACGAAATAGATGATTTTGTTTGGGTTTCCCTTTTAATCCGGATTTGGATGTTGATGCGCAGAAAATTTCTTCACAGTGGCATCACAGCTGTGTATAAGCAGTGACACAAAACAGTGATTCATGCAGTGGTTCTGCAATGCTGATAACAGCAGTGTGTCTTTGAAAGATGTGGATCATCAGTTTTTTTCTTTACCTTCTGAACTAGTTGCTTTCTTGAGAACTGAAAAAAATCAAGTGTAAGGGGAGTTCTAAATTGTCCCTTTGACCTCCAGTGTTTTGAAAAAAAATTGCTTATTCCTCACTTTTAAGCAAATGATCACTCAGAGTGGAATATATTTCAGAGCATCACTGTGGCCATTCCTGTTCAAGGTAAAAGACAGCACAGCTTGAACAACTCTTCTATGTCTGTGGTGTCTGTGCCTTACTTGTTATGCCTTGAGAAACAGCATTAGAAACGCTTGAACGGAAATAAAAGCGCATATTTCAAAGTTCCACTCAATACTTTATTAATGTTTATAAAAAGTGAGTGAAAGGTGCATACAGGTTTTGTAAAACTAAACTACAGAAATGTACTTGATGTATTCCCCTATCACAGCAACACTTCATCTGTACTCATGATACCAGCTGATGCCAGTGGGAGCTGTATGTGTTGTGGATGAGGTCACTGCAGGGTCACTGCATAGTAAATAAGTTGCTTGGATTTTTGGGTAAGTTCAAGTATTGAATCGCTTTCATATCTTCTCTCCAAGTGATCTTTACCGGGGGGGAATACCATGCTCTAATGGAGTGACAGATTAGAACTGGCCCTTTTACTGTCTAACAGCAATGACTTTTGAACTTCGCTGTGGGTTTGTCCTGCTGAGAATGAAAAGCTGCTTTCGGCGGCTGGAAGCTCACAAGCCTTGTGGTGTGTGTGCAGACACATAGGTGTGCATACATCTCCCTCTCCCCAAAAACTCTCTTTTTCCCTAATCCAGATGAACTGTGACAGCAGTCAGATACCAGAATTAACAAAGCCCACAGGTAGCAGGAAGAGGGGAGAGTGGGGATGCAGGAGAGATGTTTTACAAAAGACTTTTATTAATAGTGAACTAACTGTAAAGTCATCAAAGCTATCCCCATGGTCCTGACTGAAAGCTCTGATCTACTGGTAGTGTGGCTTTCTCTCAGCATGGACTGCTTCTGCTCTTGAGCTGAAACATGTGAGCTGAAAGCTGACTGTGTTGCGTTTTGACAAGCCATTTAAATAAAATTAATCTATTTGCTAATCCTTTGCGAGGAGGGAGTATAAATTAGAGGGACTAAGAGCATATGATGGAGAGAAAAGGAATCCAGCTTTCTAATTTACAGTGACCTTCAGGAGTCACCATAAACCTTTACCATCCACAAATGAACATTTCATCTCATTCTGGAGATAAGTTTTGAAGCATGAAAAAATCTGTCCACCTTTTTACATGTCCAGATGCAAACCAAGCACTTTTGAAAGACGTGACCTGTGATCTGAACTTAAAATTTGTCCCTTAATATATTAATTTGTCAGATGTGTCTGTATGATGCAATCCCTCTCTAATCACCTCCTCCCTTTCAGAGCAATGTAAATACTCCAAGCAACTACATACCTCAACATGCAATATGATTTCATTCTCTCACTTCACTGGTCTATCTACCCACCAAAAAGTGCAATATTGAAGAATCACCATCAAATTTGTGTGTGATAGGATGCCAGGAAAAAGCCAAAACAAACCCTGAAAAAAATACAGTATCACTTCTGTATTTCAAATTGATAAGCATGATTTCTTCTGGAAAAAGATAGTGACTGAGAATTTAAAAAAAAATTTTTGGTAACCAGGTTAAATATTTCACACCCTGTTTTGTGAAACCTCAAAACCTCAGCTGTGAAGTTAACTGAGATGAAATGTCTTTGGGCTTTAATATTTTACTTGTGTTTTCAAGTTCCATAAATCAGTGTCTTTCATTTCAGTGCCCTATTCGGCCCCTTTTGGCTCCTAACACTTTGTCCCCTGCTTTTAGTGGCTTCTTTTTTTCCTATTTCTAAGCCTGGTCTCTCTTTCCTTCTGTTCTGACAGACCTTTCTCCCACTCCCAGAGTTTTCATTATTTAGCAGGATTCTTTATCCTCTTCTGCCACCTGGACTGTGTCTCACTTGTTCTTGCTCACTCCCACTTCAAAGGCCTCTTTGTTTCCGAGCCTCTCCTGCTGGACCTGGCTTTCTGTTTTATTAGAAAGTTCCAACTCAGAAAGCCTCAGCATCCTGTGAAGGACCATCTTAGCTCCTGGTAAGAGTGTTCTACAGCCCTAGAACTGCTCAGTGTCACCTTGGTATCCAAAACTCTGGGGAGAACAAATAGCTAACAGCCCACTCAGAGCTCTGCTCTTCTGACAGCCTCTGTTCTGGAAGCAGAGAGGCTGCAGGTTTGCCTTTCCATGAGACTCTTGTATGACAAGATCTGACATCTCTCCACCCATCTGTGGCTGGAGGACAGCATGTAACCCCAGGAGGTGAGCTGTAAGAACAGACTAACTTTTCTGGCACTGCTGTTCCATCAAACTTCAGTGTCTCCTCAGGCTTTTCTACATATGGCTTAAGAGAAATGGACTCTGAGCCAGAAATGGCAGGGGACCCTTAGCAACAGTACTTGACACTGAGAGCCACAACATTCCTCCTCACTGTCTTCCTCATACAATGACCAAGGAAAAGCAAGTGTCATGAAAGCTATAAGGAAGTTTTATACATTAATAAAAGAATGTTTCACCCCATGACAGTTCTTAGCTAGAACCCCTCTTACAAGGAAAACTGAGGCAGGAGGAAAGGCTTTTCCTCTTTTCACATCTTTAGAGAGTGAATATTCTAAAATAAAACTGCATAAGAGACAGTAAAGCCAGCGAAAGTCTCTGTTATATCCATCATTAGCATACCAAAGTCACCAGCATGAACCCAGCACGTGGAGTTTGCCTGTTCATCGGCTGGATTGCTCCGTTTAGGTGGTGCACTGGTTTAGCACTGATGTAACACCTTCACAGTCAAACGCTGTGAGCCTGGTTTGAAAGACTGTAAGCATTTCTTTCAGGTGGCCAGGCAAGCAAAGCGAAATGAAAGCTGCTGGTGGGTGACAGGAATAAAAATACAGGATAAGAAAGTGCGATATTTCTCAGAGCCACACTGGGAACGTGGCAGGAATCCTAAAGAACACATCCAAGCTGAAAGGAGAGGAAGAATTTTTGGCTGGAGGTGGTGCAAACAATTACTGTGCAAGCACCAAGAGCAGGCCTGCCTCTTGTTTTTTGGCTTTTTTTTTTTTTTTTTTTAACGGCTCAGACAATAGATTTGGCAATTCTGTTTTCTAGTGTTTAATGCTCTGTGTAACACAACCAGAAAACTTGGTGGAAAATGCCACTTAAGAATTGAGCCATTGGTCCATCATTCAGAAACCTGATGTTTGTCCAGCTATTCTCTCAATTCCTCTTGGCCAGTGAAGTTTAATTTCAACTGCAACTGCGTGTGTGTCTTTATCTTTTCTGAAGCAGGAAATATTAATCACTAAATCTGATCGGTCTCACTGCTGCTTACCCCAGGGCAGCCTTTTTGGCTTATGAAAACTAGTGTCAGTTGACATTGTCATACACATGGCTTGATGACTAAGAGCTGAAGATAGGCTATTTCCATTTTAACTAGACAATAAAGCAGAGAAGCTGATAAATGCTGAGGTAGGGCAGATTTCAGCAGGGAGGTTTTATGAAATGAAGTTTCTCATTGGCCTCATACCCACCGTATCACTGGAAATGGAGCTGCCTATGCTTATCCTTTTAATGTTTTTATTAAGAGATGTCATCAAAAATGGAAGAAGACTGTGCAGCCAACTGAGAAAATTAAGGGGGAAAAGGCTTATTGTTATATAAATGTCCTTTCCTCCCACTTTTGCAGAGCTGCTCTTGATCCTTTCAAAGCAGTCTCCCTTCGAGAAAAGAAGATGCTGTTAGCTGGAATTGTACAAAGAAGAAATTACAACAGTTAGCCTTTTATGTTAATATTTTGTTCATTAATGCTATTACTACTTACCTAGCACAAACTGAATGCTAGAGGCTTTTCAGATAGCAAACTCTGTGTCCCGGTGCATAGTGTACGGGTGATATATGCAAGAGGATGCATGAGTTGGTATCTAATTAGGTACTGGCATGTACCTGAGGAGATGGGCACCGGGCTCCTAGCTCTGCAGCACAGGGGTAAGCCAGACTAAACAAGTTTTTAAAGTTGCTCTGCTCCCAGCTTTGAGGTATGAGGCCTGATCTCTTCTCTGTGCGTTCCTTTTCCTGCTAGTAAAAAAGAAGCTACTATGCTTTGCTGCTGTGTCTTTAGATTTCAGAAGGTGTCAAGAAACACAACTTCCCATGTAGATAAGGACTACTTAGCATACTGGGACATGCTCTCATTAAAGGCCTTCGTGCACTGCTACAGCATGATACCTCAATAAATGCATTTCTTTCTCTGCCAGAACACCTTTTGATTTTCTGCACTCAGTCCCACAAACAAGTACTGAAATTTAACCTGTATTTTTAATGAGTTTTCTCCATTCCTCCTTTTATTTTTTTTTTTATTTGAAGGATGAATATTTAAAATTAAACAGAAAAGGAAAGGGGCAAGCCAAGTATAGGGGCAAGTCTTACAATGCTTAGGATTAAATTTATTGTAATTTCCTTCATTTTTCCCCTCATGTGCTTCCTTGGAGAGAAGTTTGAATGGAAAATCAGACAGAGTTGATTCTCGATTTCTCTGGTTACCACTGTAGAGGAAAATTCATTACACCTAATTGCCTAAGCAATTGCCTAAGCAGGTAATACCTTCTGCTCTCAATAGATAGGATTTTCTAAGCTGATGCACTCACCTGTCCTCTAACAAAATCTCTGAAACCTGGAGATGAGTGGTTGGCCTGGTGCAGCGGGTCTTCATCATCTGGCATGGGGGGACTGAGGTTAAGCACCTCCACAGGGTTACTGCCACACATTCACTCTTCAGAGGGACCCCCTTCAGCAGAAGCAGCAGGTTAAAAACAGGGCAGAAAGGGAGAAGGAGCTGTGCTGCTTCTGAGCCTTCCTACCTGCTCAAGCCTTGCACATGGCAAAACAGAGGTGACACAAGAGCAGCAGGAATGGACTCCTCTTTGCTTTTTGAGGAGGATCAGGGCTGATCCTGATGAACTGGAAAGAGCCTTTCCAAGTGCCCTGGGGCATCCTGTGGCTTCACAGACAGCCAAATGCTAAAGAGGAATGTGTTAAATTTTGAGTTTCACACAGCCCTTTCTGAAGCTGAATCCCTGCATGACATTGTGCTATAAACTCTGACATTAAAGACCCTGAGACCCAAGGTCCTCTGTGCTGTACAGGGTTTTGTTTCACACAAACAAACAAACAAAAACCAGCCAACCAAACAAACGTGTTTGGTTTGGGACACTTGACTATGGCTGAACTATATTATAGTTTTGGCCCAGTACCTCTGATAGCAAACTGATCTTCCTTTATATGCAGGTTGACGCTTGTGTGTACTCACAGGCAAATGCAGAGAAGCCTCTGGGGGAGGCGAGCAGTCAAGTGGGGAATTCTGCATGTTGGGAGCCCACACAGAGCCCAGCTGATGAATAAATAAAGGAGTGCTGGCTTCTGACTGTGCCAATTTCCTAACCTTTGGGATCATTAACGACTTTTCTCTTCCACTGGAAAAAAAAAAAGCCAGCAGTTCCTGTATTTTTCCAAGACACAAGCAAAGCATTTAGCACCACAAATAAGCTCATAATTTGACAGGCAAAATGCCCGGAAAAGTGAAAGCAGATTTCTCCCTCCAAGTCCCTGAATATCTTAGTGATCCTTTACTCGGTTTTCAAATGCTGTTTCCTTTTTTTTTAATCATAGGTTTGGGTCAAACCATTCTTCAAAATATCATGCCCTGTCCATGTACATTTTTTAACCTTAAGTATGTTCACAGTTTCCCGCTTTGCTAGCAAAAACAGACACCACACAGAAATGTCTACACATGTCCACAGCAGTTGCTGAGTAGCTCTCATTTTTAATTTACCTACCATCCATCCATCCATTTTTTCCCTTATGTGCGCAGCCAGCATCCACAGAGTTGGTATAACAAGTATTCGAGAAGCTGCATTTGCTGTGAAACTCAGCAAAGGGAATTAGCTGCAGTACGTGAACAATAACTTTAGATGACAGGCCTGAAGAGCTGAGGCTGATAAAGGCTACAGACAGGCAGAATGTTCAAACCTTTTGAAAAGGAAGTAATGCTGTGTCTTCCCCTAGAGACTTCCAGCCAAGGAGCCCAGTGGATTCTCAAAAGGGCTGAGGAAGCAGGTGGCACCCCAGGGTAGCGTCCGTCTGCCTCCGGCTCCATGTCGGAGATAAGCTTCTGGGTGCTCTCTTGGAACTGATCTGAGAGGATTATTGTCCATCCCCAGCCCCTCTGAAGGACCAGGCTTCCCTGTCACACATAACCACTCAGTCCTGGATAAACATGATGCTTCAGCACAGTGGGTTTCCCGGTGCTTACATTATCTAGGGAGGTGGGTCAGGAAACACAATAACACAGCATGGGGCTTTGCTGCCTTGCTGTGCGACTGCTGCTGCGTCAGAGAAAGGTGATAGTTGCATTTGCATCAAGTCACAGTAAGTGAAATTCTGACTGAATATGGGGAGAAAAAGATCAATGTGAAAGTTGTTCAGCACCAAAGCAAGTGCCCACCAAGCTGTGCGCTTTCCATTCTTGGGCAGCCAAAATTTAACTGGACAGGCCTCAGCAACCTGCTCTAAGTTTAAATTTAGCGATGCTTGAGTGAGGTTTGGACTGGAGACCTCCAAACCCCATACAACCTCAACTGTGCCATGATTCTATGAAAGAGAAGGACAAGATGAGCGTCCCCTTTCCACCCTTTTTCTCCCATGTCCTTTCCCCCCTCCTCTCCCCTCCTTCCCCCTCCCTATACATTTTTTGGATTGGCATTTGACTGCTTTTTAGCTAGAAAGGGAAGTTTTGAAGGTAACTCATCACTCCACATATACATGATTTTGAGGAGAAACCCACATTCCAGTGGCAATTTTATGCGAAGTTTTCAATATTAAATGACTTACTGAAGACCACAAAGCACATTTGCAGCAGAACATGACTCTGCCCTGGTAGTCTGAGCACTAATGTTTTGTAACCAGAGGATTCACACTTCCTTCTACCCCTCTGAGGAAAAGAGAAGGACATTTCTCTGGGCAGCCTGTGTGAGGAGCCTGTCACCATGGTGAAATGCCAGTTGTGATTATCCTATGTAAACCACCTGAAATCCATGTGTAAAGTGGCAAAAAGTAACCCCTACCAATCACATTAAAGGGCGAAGAATAGCATATTTAATTTTGTGTAATACTCATCAAGAAAAAAACAGACTTCAGCCTTTTCCATTAATGTTTAATGAAAACCTTATTATTTTTCTTAAATAAAGGTTTTAATGTCTCACTTACAGCTACTTCTTGGATTCCAGAGGAACTCATCTTCTTTGTTATCAGCTTTTGCATTTGCTTTTGGGATTTTTTTTTTTTTTTTTTTTAAAAGCTGCTTGTTCCACCTCTTCTTCTTGCCAGTGAATTCTAGAGAAGTTTTCCAGGCTGCAGGAGGAAGACCGGTGCAGTTGGGATAGCTGTAAGAGTGAGAGCTGCGTGCAGGTTGAGTTGCGAACAGACGCGGAGCTGTTTCCCCCGCATTCCTCGGGAGCCCCCCCAAGCTGCTTGCACACCCCACTCCTTCAATGCGGAGAGGCAGCTAGCAGCACCGGGCCATAATTCATTCGTTAATTAATCCTGCCATAATGAGATGCACGGCTGAGGTGACTGCTGCAGGAGTGCTTTAGGGAGTAATTACAAAGCCAAGCCCTGCTGCCATGCAGGCACAGCCTCACGAACGGGGCATTCGCCCTGCGGCGATGCCCGTACGCGTTCTGTGTCCCGGCTTGTGACCTGGGGTCAGTCTGGGCATCCCACACGAAAGAGGAAGGTGCAGGGAAACCCCTGAGCCAAGCCAGCCCCTCTCTCCGGCGGGAGGCTGCGCTCCCTGCCTGCGCTCCCGCTGCTCGCCCGCCTCCCCCAGCCCCCGGCAGCGCCGGCAGCCGCGGGGAGAGCTCATGTGCAGCGCCCGCTTAGTCCCCGGCACGGCCTTTGCCAGCTTAAGGACAGAACGGGATCGCCTCCTGCACAGTTCTCGCCATTTATTTACTCTGTGCAGGAGCACCTGGGCCGAAAGGGCCGAGAGGGAGGAGCGGTGGGGCTGGGGCTGCCCCCGAGCGCTGCCCGGCGGCGGCACTGCCCGGGTCCGGTGCGCTTTCCTGCTTCCCCAAAAAGGTTTTCTTGAAATGAAGGAAAGCAGCTTATGGTGGGACACCGGCGGTAGAGGGAGGGTGGAATGGAGATTTTTTTATTATTATTATTATTATTTATTTTTTTGATGGCTGTGTTATTTTTTCTTTTTTTCTTGCAGAAGAATTTGTAAGCGGTTTCTTGTTGCTCTGGATTTTCTTTTTTTCTCTTCCTTGAAGCTGTGAATTTCCTGAATTGTGAAAAACACAGGCCCTTACTCAGGTTTTCAGGTCAGCAACAAATCCGTGATTGTCTAAAATGAAATTGCTGTGACTTCTCCCGGGATTAGTTTGTGATATGCCACATTCAGGAAATGCTTCGCATGCACCTTCGAAGCTGAAAGATGAAGTTGAGGGAATAGTTCCGAATTTGCCTGCATGTAACAGAGGCTTATTTGGCCAAAAGCCTATCATAAGGGAAATCACAAATGATTTCCGAAGTTGATTGTATTATTTTGTCACACAGAAAGGGGAAATTGCAGGCCCACTTCTCTTTCACGGGATGTGATTAATTCCTATTTGATTTAATCACTGCTGGCGTGTGTGTGGATGGATAGAGTGGGGCAGGAAGGAGAGAGGACCCAATAACAGGCAATCACTTATGATTATCTCTAATCATAAATTTTCCTCACTGGAAGTAACTAAAAGGCCTTGGCTACAGGATAATGTTCATATACCTATTTTTTCCTGCTGTAAACAACAAAACACTTCATGAACAGAGTAGGGAATATGGATTGTCATGTCAGGACTCCAGATTACTTCACTCCTTACGGTAAAACACTGCAAGTCTGAATTTGAGAGGAAGCTGCTATCATGCTGCAAGGTCTTGACACAGCAAACAAATCTCTGCGAAAATGGAGACACCTTCCCCGTGACAGGAGTGCCACTGCCTACACAGCTACTGGCAGTTTGCAAAGCCTGTGTAATCGGTCATGGGGATAAAGGACAGAAATATTTCTGGGTGCAGCACTTTCCTGCTGATTTCAGGATCGTCCTACAAAGTAATATGACCAGCTTTGCCAATTCAGCCCTTACATGTTCCCTTCTTCTTGACAATTCTCCTTTCTTCAAAAACAGCATCTGTCAAGGACAACTAATCCCTATTGCTTGCTCTCAGGGGGTCCTTTCATGTGGCAAGAAAAGACCACAGCTTAGCTGAGTGAAAGTGGGCTGATGTTCTAATTTTGTTCTTCTACTTTCCTTTTGTTTTACAATCTATTTAGGATTAGAAATGTACTTAGCAGATGTAATTCTTCTGAAATGGAGTTTCTGTCAAAAAACCCCCAAATATGTCATGATAAGGAACAATCTTTAAAAGTTTGGAACTTTTTGTTTCAGCAGTCTTAATGGAATAGTGCTTAAAAGAAAAAGGACCATAAAACTGCTTTTTTTTGACATTTACCAAATGAAACTTCTGGACCTTTTGTGTCAAAATGGTATTTTTCATTTCAAAAGTGAACTAAGTTAAAGGAAACAAAGTTTAACGAGAGAACTAAACACCTGGAGAATGAAGCACATATTTCATTTTGGGTTGAATAGTTTAGTCTGAATTATCCCATCAAGAACCCCAAAATAGTTTACTGCAATCAGAGTGGCATTTCCCTGATTTGTCAACAGAACAAAAATGATAAAAAATCTCTTATACATCTCAGGACAAAATAAACATTTTTTAATTTGATTTGCAGCAGCAGCAGGACATGGCAACATAACAAAAGAGCTGCCTAAGATGCTTCTAATTTCTGTGGTGAGTGAGAGCAGATCAGTTGCAAAAACACGGCAACAGCTTACCCAGCCCCACAGCTTTTGATGATGTGAGACTTGCTGATTCAGATAGTAAAGCAAACAGTAGAAAAAAAATTAGTCTACAACTAAATTTCTGAGCCAAGAGGCAGTACCTATAGGCACCAAATCTTTTCCACTGTTGTCTTCTTCCAGTGAAACACAGCCCTAAGAACTTTAATTTTGTTGCTGAAGCCCTGCATTACTGACCTGGTCGCCTTAGCTTCCTTGGAGCTCTTACCACATGCCCCTCAGTGCTGTGGCTGCTGCCCATGTGCAATGAGCCTGGGGGCTAAAAATACCCATTACAAATGCTACTGCATAGCAGGAGCATTTTTTTCTCTGTATGAAATCCCTCCATGTGGATTGTGTTACCATCCCACCTCAGCTAGAACATGCTGTCTGGGATTAACTGGCCCATGAAACTGAGTCCTGGTGGGGACCAGTGCAAACCCAGTTCTGCCCACACTCCAGAGCTCCCCTTGAGGGCATGTGGGAGGCTCAGATGTGCTCTTTCTTCTCAGCTGCCTCTTCTGGGGATTGTTCCTCACAGGAGTCGGCATCTATTTTATTTATGCCCCTCTTCAGCTATAGTCCAGACTTGGCAAGAGGCGGCCATCAGTGGCAAGTGCCATCCCTGGCACTTGAGCTGTGCTGTAGTTCCCCTGATTAGTGCTGTCACACAAACTTTCACGTGAGGATTTTTCTCCTTCTTTCCACTGGAAGCCTTTCACATCTTTGGGGGAATGGGAAGAGGACTCGTTGAGGCCTCTGCCAGAAGTATGTAGATGGAGCAGGGGACAGGCATGTAGGAAACTTAACTCTGTTTAGGTTATCCCATCCAGACACTTTGTCACTCCAGATACTTTGTCACACTTTGTCACTCCTTACCCTGTGAATCTAGTGCAGTCTTACCAGCATGAGTAGAGGTTCCTTTTTGAACTGTGCATGAGGTCAACATTTGTAATGTAATCTGTCCTTGCCATTGTGTGTGTGTCTGTATATGTATAAAAATGCCATATAGATGCCTGCAAACTAATGAAGTTCAGCAACTCTGTGAAATTAGGAACATATATGTCACTATAGTAGCTTGAAAAAATAAATGATGCAAGGCTTAGCCCTTTCAGGCTATCCTTTCTTGTTGCAACTGTTTCTGCAAACAGGGTAGCAGGAGGGATTGGGTTTATGATGAGGCATGGCACCGTTCTACCTTGGCTGTCTGGTTGAGGTGTGACTCCATCCAGCAGCACCTGCAGCTTTCTCCCATCAATAACAGAGTGTTATTTGTTATTTGTTATTTCTTCTGGACAGAGACCCCTCACAAACTGTCAGACCCTTCGTTCTGAGCTGAGGTTCCCTTTACAAAAACGTTTGTGAATAGAGTATGGGAAAGATGGTATTTCTTTCTTTCTTGTAGTTCAGGGCCAAGGTAATCTGGCACCAAGGGCACAGCTGCACTTCCCCTGCCCTGTGCAACGAGGGCTTTGGGATCCTGGATATATTTGCGGCATGTTTCATGGACGCTATCACTAGGTGTATAAAAGAGCAGTTTATTACAGCAAAAGCTCTACTGGTAGCATGGTGCCTGCAGTGAACTCACAAGGATGGCTGGATTATTAGGGGATGTAAAAAGAGCCTTTTAGAAGTGTCCCTCCTACACAGTAGGGTACAGCAGGAGGTGCACAGCGGCAGTCTGTGTGTCTCTCACAGCAGGGACTGTTGGCACAATGGCTTCTGTTTTTGCTGCCTGTTCAGTATTATTTGTTTTATGTTGATACTGTCAATGCACTTAAAGAGATTATATATTTTTCCCATGGCATAAACAAAATGACTTGCATTTTGCAAGGAGAGTAATGGTAATGAGAAGTCAAGCTTCAAGGGGAAATGATAGTAAGGTTGACAGCAAGGAGAAATAAATCTTGTACATTCAACTTAGTCTGAGCTGACTGTCATTTCCTTAAATAAATTAATAAAGTCAAGTCCTCATGTTCTTACCTTATGAGGATGGGGAGAAGAGGGAATGAGCTGTGACCTTGTAGCAGGCAGTGTTTTTAGTAGGTGATCTCTTACCATTAGCTCGAATCAAGCTTCATGCAAGACATGAGTTTGGTGGTTCTCCTCAGGCCGATGTCAAACCTTTGCCCTCCCCCTTCCATCTACTACCTCGCAGCAGCCCAGAGCTAGACATGATTGCAGAGACAGAGGATGATGTAAGGACTCTTCTGAGGCCAGCTGGGCTGAACAGGTCGCTTTGGAAACATCTTCAGCCCTTCTCTTCTACCCGCTGTCACCCCTCCCACCCCCTGCTGAGGTGTGTAGCCATGAGCTAGACTGAAATGGGGAGGGGGTATCATGCTATTAATAACTCTGAATCACTGCTCCCTGGAGGATGCTGAGCATTTGTTTATCCTTTGTTCCCAGGGGACAACATACTCTACGTTACAGCCATTTGTTGGGTTTTTTCCCCACCCAAATACAGAACAGCGGCAGCTGAGCCGCTCTATGAGAATAGCATTAAAATGTGTAATGCACCATAAATAAACGGAAATAGACAGCCAGGAAGCTGTGGTAATCACTGCTTTGATGTAGCATGAATTATGATGTGTGCATATATGTGAGCGACTGTGTGGGGGCGGGGTTTTAGGGTTTCATGTTTCTGGCTGTGCTTGTTTTGACTCAGCTGCTGTTGCTCTGGGAAGAGAGCGAACCCAGCCTGTCATTTACCTATCTCCACCTTCGCACTGACAGCTGCGCGTGTCCCTTGACTCAGAGGAAAGGGATCTCAACCTCCACTGCCTGTTCCCTTGGAGTCCCTCCCTCCGTCTCCTCCCTGTCCCCTTTGCCCCGGCAGCAAGGCAGAAGGGGTAATCCTGGCTGTCTCCCAGGACCGGGTCACTCCTCCTGCAGCCTGGAGAGGATCCTCTTACATCCTGGGCTTCAACATCACCTTCCAGGAGTAGCTGATTTATGTTTCTTGGGTCTACATTAGGCTGTCGGGGTTTTTTTTCTTGCTGATTTCCTGCTGCTACTGGGATAGTGAAAAAGGCAATGGTTGTGTTAGGACAGACAGGTGAGGTTATTAACAACTCGGTGTCATGCTTCCCCCAAGGTACCGAAATTAAAAAGATGGCTGTTGCAGCTGAGTGTTCTGAGATCAGTAAGATACACACACTAGGTGGAAAGAGAGGAAAGCCAGCAGAAAAAAAAGTAGCACGGGTGTCTCCTTGTTGATTATCTCCTATCAGCTTCCCAGGGACTCCTTTAGCTGGCACAGCAAGCTGCTTGGTTGGAATTATCTCCTGCCCATCCCTGTTACAGCAGCAAAACAGCTTATTAAAACAGCCTAGATTTCTTTTTGTGCTCTTTGCATTAGTTTTTTACCTGCAGCCAATAGCCTCCCACTGAAAATCTTGTTTGGTCTGAATAGCCACAAATGAGCCTAACAGCGCTTAAGTGCTGCTCGGGTTCAATGAATTCTCTGACCTTATGATAATTTAGGTGTCACAGGGCACCAATAAATGCCAAAAACTGTCTGCCAGTCTGTAACTAGCTGCATAACCACGGCCGAGCGCTGCGAGGCCAATTAAAGAGCCCGGAGCAGCGGAGCCCCTCCGGCCCCGCGGCCACCCGCGCCCTCTCGCGGCTCCCGGCCGGAGAGCGGCCGCGGCCCGCCCTGCGCATCATCCCGCCCTCCCGGCTCCGCTCCGGGCGCTGGGCTGCGCCCTGGACTGAAAACACGAACTGAAAGCTTCGTTCTTCTCACACGAGAAGCTCCATTTCCTAGCTGGGGTGAGGCAGGGAAAGCGCAGGGCTTGGCTCTGCTGTGAAGCAGTTGCCTCGAGCAGGGAAAGGTTTACGAACCCAGAAAACTGGGAGCACTTAAATATCTAAAAATTTTTCAGCCGAGTCAGTCAAGTCTGACCGGCTTAGAGAGTCCTGATGAACTGCTGAACACGTGCAAAATTTTCTTGCAGCGGTGATATACTGACGTAACCAAAGACCACGCAGAAACTATCCGAATGAAGGAGTGGTTTTCAGCTAGATAGTTTCAATGGGAATTTGGTGTCTAAAGATCTCCGAGCATCCAGAGATGTATTTTTCTCATTGTTGTCACTTAATACAGTTACACTTTATTTTATCATAATTTTAGCAAAGAGGAAAGGTTGTTCATTAAAGTCTTTCTACATATAAGGACTGCAACACATAAAAGCAAGAGTCAGCGCTGCAAGTTTTCTCTGAGGAATAAAGGTGCACCTTGGTGGATCTGAGTTAACGCTCTAACTAATCTTTCCCTGACTCAGCAAGGAGTGAGGGATGTGTTTAACTTTATTTGCAAACTTTAAGAAGTGTGTGAAACAGATGCAGCCTTGCTGCTGTTTGGCGTAGCTGCACACTAATGGGTGCATTAAAAAATGCTGTCACAGCGCACCTATATTGCCACACATGGTAATTAGTCAAATTGCAAGACAATTATCATTCCAATGCTGACATTGCTGACTTGCACTTGCTTCACAAATGCTGGAAACACCTTCCTCATTCAGAACCAGCAGGCCTAATTCTGTATTATGTTGTAGCTCCATTGCCCTCCAGCAACACAAAAGGCCTGAAGAGGCTAGAAATAGCCTCTGGAGAGCAATCTCTGACATAAGATGTTCATCCCAGCCCATCTGTTGACATACCACAGCTCCTCAACACTAGCTCACTCCAACTGTCTCACAAACCTCTGCCCGGGGCCCTTGTTGGGACGGGGCCATGTGTTTGACACATACAAGCAGAGAGCAAGAGCACTGCCTAGCAGTAGCTCA
This sequence comes from Platysteira castanea, assembly GCA_013397175.1. Lineage (NCBI taxonomy): Eukaryota > Metazoa > Chordata > Aves > Passeriformes > Platysteira > Platysteira castanea. The sequence goes on from VYXC01000743.1 coordinate 1,260,190, forward strand.
AAAGCAGCTTGTGGTCCCAGGGGCTAAATTAAACTCAGTTCAGGAGACAGTAGTAATTCATGAAGCACCCCTTCCCTCACTCCTACCCTCCAAATAGCATCTCCTCCTCCCCTTCTGTTCACTGTCTGTCCTCCAGGAGATCCTTGCTAGCCCTTCCTCCTGTGGAGAGGTTCAGTCGTAGCTGGGGGATGGTGCAGGACTAGGCAAGGAGCCAGTGATGGCATATTTTGGAGATGGTGGTAAGCAGGAGTGGGAAGGGAAAAGCAGGTTGTGTCTTCTCCATCTCAGTGAGCATCTCCATGCACAGAGCAGCAGGATGAACCCCGGGAAGCCCATGGCGAGCCAGCCCCTGTTTCTGAAGACAGCACAGTAAAGTGGAATGTCTCTGCCTTCATTCCCATGTGCCAGCTCACAGTGAATGGGCAGAGGGTTTTGGGCCAGAGGTGGGACTCCTTGCATTTTAGAGCCATTAACCAGTCCCTGCCTTTTACTCAGGAAAGAAATGTTCTTCTGTCTGGTCTTTCAGGTTGCCTGTGGCTCTGTCCTCCAGTGGGAATGGAGTTGTTGGTTCTCTCCCACCAAGGGGCCTGATGGCCCTGGGCTTTCCACTGCTGTTGCTGAAGTGCAGAACAGGATGTTGCCCCACTATCCACCCACCAAGTATCAACAGTGCAGACACTGGGTACTCACTTCTCTTCCTTCATTTGGATGTTACTCTCAGCATAAATCCTACTTCTGTTATGGACAACATTTTCAAAACAAAAATTATATAAGCACGAGAAATAGCCACTGCCCTTGACTTTAGATTACTTTTCACTCGTCATAAAGATAGGACTTGATAAAGTAACAATACAAAATGGCTTCTCCTGAGTCATAGCTCTTTTTTTATTAGCTTTAGAGGCTCAAACCACCCAAGAAGAACATGAGGGTTTTTAATGCTCCTTCTTGATCAGAGGAAAAAATGAGCATAAGGGGATTCTGCAGTGCAAGAGTTATTTGACAATGCAAGCCCGATATAATAAATTATTCTGCTAATTTCTGTAAGTATGTAAAGCATGTGTAAACCAGTCCAAATATCAGTATATTCAGACTTCTTAGAGTTTTTAATTTCTTTTGCATTGCAGAAAAAAAATACATTTTTTTAAATGAAAAATTATTGACATTTCTTTTCTCACCAGCTGAAATTAATGGAAGGTTTGTCATTGTCTTAAATGAAGTGAGAATCACACCATTGCAGTCCTGTTTAGTGTCATAAAGTTGTCAAGCTGCCAGTTTCCTGTTGGCATGTTAATGGCTTTTTTATGATATTTAAAGCAGATAAATTATTTGTATAGTGATTTATTCTGTTTTGCAATTAATTGCAGTCATTGAAATATGCTTTATCTTACACTGGGGTTTTATTTTATATGGTGAGGCCATTATATTTCCATTTTTTTTTTTTGGTATTTAAGAGCTTTATGTTTGCCCAAAAGATTTAAGTATGGCAGTTAATGACTGGATGCAGATTCAGTGTTCTGCTTTCAGACAGTTTATGACATTCAGTCAGTGTCTTTGCTGAGTAGAGGTTTACATTTTAAGGCTTTTAAAAAAATTTTTAATCTTCTGACATACTATTGTTAGGATTTCAGATAAATCCAATATTTTTGCACTCCACATTTTTTGTTCTTATTTGCTGGTTTTTTTTCATCTTCAAGGAATAACAAGAATGAAATGTGTATATAAAACCGTGATACATCATAAAACACATCACATTTGCTTGAAGATACTGCTAGCATGAAAATATTAGCAGTTATAAATCCATCTCCAAGAGAAATTACTATATTTCTCTGCATTCAACCAGCTGTTCATTAAATGGAAAGATATTTTTTCTAAATTGTCTAAATGTTAAGGTCATGTATCTCCTTGGAATGGCTCAGTCTTTGAAGGAGCATTCTTCCAGTTGTTAAACTAGCCCTCAGCATAAAGTCTTTTCTACTGTTTATGTGCATGCAGATGAAATTTGTATTCACACAGAGAGCTAAACCAAGGCTTATATTCTTTTTCCCTGAAGATCTACTCTCCCACCTTTGAGATGCTTCTGCTTTTGAGATGTGGAAGCGCATGTGAATAACAGAAATCGAAAAAGGAGCCAAAACTTCAGATTTCTTGTATTTCTCTGCCCTTCATATTTTACGGTGCTCATTGGGCTTCAGGACTTGACAGAAGCTTGGCCATTTGTACTGTGAATACCTGAATCTAGGAAAGTTAGTAATCATGAAAAATAAGATGTGCTACGCCTTGAATAACTGTTTGTAGTGTATGGATGGGAACAGAGCATTACATTGTGGGGGAGCTTTACTAGAGTTCCCAGGGGGTGGAGTGACTCCCCTTAGAATTATATCAATGCCATTGGCATTGCAATCCTGTTCAAAGGCTCCACTGGGCAAAGAGCTGGGCCTCTACCTAATCTAAGACAGCTCACCTGGTATAACTGAAAGCATTTATGCTGATGCAGGTGACACAAATGCGAAAACACTCCTAGTTCTGGCTGTCAGTGTCCTGTCTATAATCAATCTAGCGTCTGAGTTTTAATTCCTTAAACAATGTGGGAGTTTTTGCAGTATTTTTATGATAAATATTATTGAATGACAATTTACTCCCAAAAGTAAGATTAGCATTTATTCAGTAATGCTCTTCTATTTAGTAGTTTTTAAATGAACACATAAATAAATAGATAAGCCTGTTAACAACTCTGAAATAAAATTAATTTGTTGATGTAAATTGTTACTCAGCAGGAAATTCATGTCAGCAAAGTAGCTGCAGTTTTAGTTGCTGACAGTCACAGTGCCTTAAATAAGTTATTTCTACAAGTTCCATGAAGCAGCTTATAGATACTTTTATTTAATGTCATTATTTTATATCATTCTGATGGTAACATTTGCTCTTCTTTCATAAAACAACTTCTCGCAGACACCAGACTCCTCGGAAAATTGGAAAGAAAAACAGAAAAAAGAAATCACTCTAAAGCACCCACTCATCAGCCCTGTATCATAGGGTTAAAATTCAGAGATGATAATAAACTTTGTTAAAAAATTATTGGCTCCAAGCTTTGACAGGGCGAAATAATAATTTCTATATAATAAGGCAAGTTTAGCCATGTGACAGCAACTGATGTTTGAATGCAATAGCAAATGAATGATGTCTGAGTTATAGAAATAAAGGTCAGTCATTCAAATACCAGTTATTTTATTTGACTCACATAATTAGTGGCCATTACTATCTTTTTCAACTGACTGGTAAATGTTTATTTACTTTTGCATCACATCCCGAGAGCAGCACAAAACAGTCTCAACACTGATGTGTCTAGCAGCAGAAAACACCCACACTGAAATCAGAGGTGTCATTGCAGCAAGAGCAGAGACACTTCTGGTGGGGTTAGCCTGGGTGCCACTAGAAGGATGCTCTGCATGTGGTCCTTAGAGCATAACAGCTGCCTCTGCATGTACTTGTCATTTCTAGGCAGATCTGTCCAATTTATCCTGAACTCCCAGTGCCACAGTGTGCTGCTGCCACTGCCCGAGCTGGTTTCCTCAGTTCTAGTACAAGTGTATCTGTGCCTGCTGACTTCATGACTCTTGTTTCCACGAACATGCCCATGGAAACAGAGATGCACTGTTGCCCTGGTTTTTGCTAAGCCTTCTGTTTTTAACCTTGGAGTCAGATTCTTTCACACAGTTTCATGTAAATAATAGCCAATGTTTCCAGATGTGTCTGGGAAGACACAATAAAGACACTCTCACACCTGCCAGGTTCAGCAGAAAGGAGGGGAAAGCCTTTATTATTGACATATGTCACATTCTTATACAATTCCCAACTCCACAAGGGATTGGAGAGCATGTCACTTCCTTCTCAATCCCACTGGAGAAGAAAGATGCTCATCAAAGTTCTTTTATCACAAAAGGAATGAAAAACAGAAAATACCATTAAGTAAACATTGGCTATTATTTACATGAAACTGTGTGAAAGAATCTGACTCCAAGGTTAAAAACAGAAGGCTTAGCAAAAACCAGGGCAACAATGCACCAACCCTCCCTTTTTAAAATGCTCGTGCAAGATTTGCAAAATTTGTGCAGTGGAGACCACTGATGAGGGAAGTTTTCTGCCAGTGGAAAGAGCAAACCATAGAAGCGTAAATGCAAGTGAGGGAGCTGCTGCCTCACCCGTGCTCTGGGGAGTGCCGTGACTTCCCAGCTGTCCATACTAGCTTGCTCAGTGACTTACCCACTGACAACAGGATTGTGCAGATCCTTGTTTGTGAAGACAGTTCAATAGCCTCAAATGAGACTGCTTGCATAGAGGGTAGGATTTTCCTGATACAGACAGCTGAACTTTAGGAACTCAACGGGATCCAAAGTCACGTAAGATAGATACAGTCATTTGTCCAGTGGATGAAATGGTGTGAACTCAACTGCTGCTCTTGGCTGGTGGGAACTTTCTATGAGGATGGAAGGGCAAGGCATAGAAATAACTTGTTCTTTATAAAAATGATTATTTATTATTCATCGTTTTTATTTTATTACCAGTAGAATGTACAGTGAAATAAACGATTCATAAATCTCATCTTCCCTTATCTCTGCAATACTTTCTTGGGCTCATTGGAGATATAATTTATGCTTGTTTCTCCGTTTACTGCAATTGCCCTTTATCAGAATTCAGGCTATACTTTGCTGGCTGATTCCGATAGCTGAAAGTAATGCAAAGAGGATGTTTTTAAAGTAGACTATTACAGGGAAAAGAAAGATCCTCTATCACCATGATGCTGTTTGCAAAGGGGATCTAAATTTTCTTTCAAACAATACTCCAACTGCTTAATCCTCTCACCTCTATGAATATTTATGAATACAAGAATCCGAATTTCCTTTCCTGTCACCCCAAAACCAAACATATTGATAAGGCAATGTGAAATAAAAAACCAGTTTTGACATGAGAATTTCTCCCCTTGGTAGGGAAGCAGATATGAAAATAGCTTAAATAATAAGCTGAACAAACTCAATAAACTTCAGTGTCAGGGTCATATCTGTGCCTGGTGCTAGAGGGATAGTGTTTGAGGGTGCCAGAAGAACATTCTGTTTTCTTCTGGTCTTAAAACTCTATGAAATCAGATTTCTCAGCCCTGGAAAAGTGCAGCCCTTTTTTCTGAGGCAGCCAGAGCTACAGAAAAGCATGCCAGACCGAGTCCTTTCAGAGCACCTTGAAGGGCCTCGAGGAAACTGTGGTTAACACCATGGTGGCTCAGTCAATGGGAGTACTGCTAACATGATACTTGAAGAGTTCAAAGTGGCCTTTGAAGGCTGCACATGAGAAGCAGTCCTGACTATTTTGTGAAAATTTCCTTCCCCAGATGCTGCTGGCAGGAGTCCTGTGGGTTGGGAACTGGTCTGGCTATGAAGCTTCAAGATAAGCAGCTGCCTGTGAGCGTGTTTGCATTTACTTGCATCTGAATTTGCTGCTCTGAAAAATGTAGAGGTGCATCCAAAACTCAGCCTCCGAGCCCAGGATGAAGAAGGAAGTCAGCATGGTGCAGGCAGATATGATCAGCCACATGCTGGGGAGGAGAGGCTGTGTGGCTCCTGTCCCAGGCTCTGCACTGAGAGCAAGGACCTCTGGACAGAAACGGTGCTGGCCACCTCCTTCCTCCTGGCAGGGCACCAATTTGCAGACATTATCCCCAAGCAACGGGAGATGAGCTGAGCCAGATGAAATTTGGCCAGTTCAGGTGATAAAGCACTTTGCTGCTGCAGAGCTCATTATGAACCTCAGAGCCCTTTCTGGACCTAGGAGATAAACAAGGGAATTCATTAAATGCATTGGCTTATTAAGAGTGACTGACTTACCTTCAAGATTTAGTCTACTTCATTTGTTGCTCATCATAGGTAATTGTAGGAGATTAAGGATATGAGGGCTATCAATTTTCCAGATATTGGATAAACACCACTGTCCTTGATTCTTGTCCTAATTATTTAGATTTATAAGTTCTGATTTACAGTGACATACAATATTTTAACTTTTTTTTCTTTCTTTTCTTTCTTTTTTTCATGACTGAGTTTTAAAAGACACAGCAAAACAATTTTATTTCCAAGAAAAATTCCAACACAGCACATTTCAAATTTTAGTTCACTTCCAGTAGTAGAAATGTCTCTGAAGTTACAAGAGTCAATAAATAGCTAGTTGTAGCAGCAACTAACCTAAAACCCCAAAAAGAGGAAAAAAATTTCTCAGAGCTTTGAATGTGTGCTGGGTCAGCCTTTAAGTATTTACATCATCTGAGCAGGACCGAAAATATTTAAAAAGTTAATAATGATCATGTTAAAGCTATGAAAATGGAGAACAACATGAAAGTGAAGAGAAATAGTTAAAAGGACTGGGAAAAATAATTAAATGCTTAAAAGGCAGCATGTTTAAACAACAGAATAGAGAAGGCTATTAGAAGTAAAATACTCATCCATTTGAATGTAGAAATCCTGTCCAAATGAGGAAAATAAAAGACCAGTTAAACTCATCCTGTTGAACATGGAACTCTAATGAGGCAAGCCAAAAAAAGATTTTGAAGAGCAACTTCCTACAGGCATAAAAGTGACTAATAAGAACTTTCCCAGAAACAGGAAGCCTTTTGGAAAGTCAATGGGCTGAGAGATGATTAAGGTGCAAATAAGGATACTCCAGGAAGCAGCGCTATGGTGAGAAGGCTAAATGAATTATTTGCATCAATGTTCTCTTCAGAAGAGGTCATGAAGGTTTCCACACCTGAGCCATTCTTTACAGGTTCAAACCTGAAGAGCACTCAGAAGTCGAACTGTCAACAGAGAAGATTTTCAGAGCAATTCGATAAAATGAACAGTAGCAAATCTCAAGGACCAGGTAGCATTAAACCAAGCATTCCAAAGAAGCTAAAATATGAGACTGCTAAACTACTAATTTCTGAAATCATTCTTGAAAGCAGAGGAATAGAAAGTTGCAAATGTGATGCATTTAGAAAAAAAAAAGTTTAAGGAGCAGAACAGAAAAACTACTGACCAGTAAAATTGATTTTTGTACCAGACAAATTGGTAGAGATCATAGAAAATAGAATTGGTAAATACATCATTTTGCAGAGTGCAAACATGCCTCACAAATCCATTATCATCCTTTGAAGGAGTTAATGAGAATCAGACTAAGGGCATGCTGCCTGATATACAGTGGATCTGGATTTTCACAAAGTGATTCACACCACCAAAGGGCCTTCAAGAAATTAAACAGTCATGGGATAAAAAGGAGGTCCCCTCACATGGTTTAATACATGACTAAAAGAAAAGAAACAAAGATTAAGGATAAACTGCCATCCTTAAAAACTGGAGAAATGGGGCCCAATGGAATCCCACACAGCCCCTGCTGGCACCCATGCTGTTCTGAATTAGTCTTGATACAGGAATGGGGATGAAGCCAGGCTGTGCTCCAGCTTTCTAGCTTTCAAGTATTTTCTTTGATCAGGAATACAATTTAACTTGAGTACAAACTGAAGGGTTGATTCATAGGCCTTTATGACCAGAAGACCATTGCCAGGCTTGTGCTGTTGAGACATTGTGGGTTGGCAAGCAGGCTTGCAGAGAAAGGAAGAAACTCCTTCTTTCTGAGGTTAGAAACTGCACTAATGGCAGGCATTAGGGAATATGTTGTGTATGCCTCAGACTTGACAGAGCTGGCAGATATTCCTCCTATGTATGACAAGCAAACTAAATGCTAATATTGACCCACCACCAGCAAAGATACTTGTTGACTGAGGATGAGAGAAAAGAAATGATTTGCCAGTCTGTAGACCAAGATGTCAGAATTTTGATACTACAACAAGAAGCAACTTTTTGTNAGAAAAGAAATGGTTTGCCAGTCTGTAGACCAAGATGTCAGAATTTTGATACTACAATAAGAAGCAACTTTTTGTCATTGAAACAGCAGATTTTCAAAAATTGTTACACTTAAGCAGTTTTATTACTCTCTTGTAAGAATCAAAGCTCTCTATGTGTTAAATTTGGCTGTCTGAGAAATCTAGGTAATTTTTTACTGCAGGTATATGGAAATAGTTGATTGTCAAAAGCTAAGTGATCTCAAGTAAAAATTATTTTATCTGCTTTAATTAGTGAGCCTTTTCAGACACTCTGAATCCTTAACCCCTGAGAACCCTAGGGCAAAGACAACCTTTGTATTGGCAGGTACACATCTATGTTCTTTCTTTGATATTAACTGTAACATTTCTCCTTTAGAGATGTTATGATCCCATTAAATGAGGTGCTGTTTCAAAACTTATCTTTCAAATAAACTGCACTATAACTGTTTTATACAATGATCGTAAGTCTGAACTACGAATCTATTCACAAAGTGCAGTGATGATACTTAGGGTTATATTTCTAAGTCTTTTGCTTGCATAACAGCTGTTTTGGGGCATGGTAGTTAGAGGGGTTGTGTAATTTTTACTTCCAAGTAACATAACAGCCTAACAGCAAGTCTCTTGTGTCAGAAATAGCTATATCTCACTTTCAGGGGAGCCATGAGTAAAGAATAGGTAAATAAACCTTTGTACGGTTTGCTGTAGCTTGCATACATATACTCTGCCATATCTTCATATATACTGCACATCCTGGGCAGCGGGGCAGGCTGTTGGGTATAGGGCAGGTGTATGGCAGGTACTACACGTGTGCATTGTGTAATCTACCAGGGAAAGCTCCCATATTGGGAAAATAATGATTTACAGACATAAAATTAGTGAAGCTCCCAAGAAACCACGGCACAACACTATCATAATAGCTGTAAAAATCTACTTTCCCACTCTTGCCATGATGGTGAAGTTAGTGTAATTGAGGAATTTAATTATATTGCCTGCTTGTGCTATTTGGCAGTGCCTCGTGTTTTTTGGAATAACAGGCCCTGCCATCAAATTGCTCCAAGCTCTGGTTAGAGCAAATCAGTTCATGTCAATTGACACGAACAGTGGAATGACAGGTTACACCACTGAAATGTGGAGTTAATGTGCAAGGCAATGCCAATCTGATCTGACAGTGGTTTATAGTGATGGTGAGCAGCTGTCAATGAGGACGCAAGTGCGTGGAGAGAGACAGCCCGAAACATCCAACAGATTCTTCTTGTACTTATCCTCCTTTTGTACTGATTCAGTGAAATTGCTTGCATTTGCAAGGATACCAGAAAAAAATTAGGTCAAGTAGCACAATATTGTCCCTGAAGTACTTCCATTGAAATGGGTAGAATGATACCCACTTATTTCTTTCAGGGCTAAATTCAGCCCATTTTGTTTCTGATGCGTTTAGTATAAAATGAATTAATCAGTTGACAGGTTTAGAGTAGGAAGAGATTAAAAAAACCCTAAACTAAATCTGTCTCATGATGTTCCCAAATTTGCTTTAGGCTGAAAGAAACTTCTGTGAAGTCTCTTTCTATCTTTTCCTTGTTTGTATAGTCTTCCATGGATACCTGTTGTCAATTTCTGTTGATGGCATGATGCTGGAGGAGCTGAATTTTGAGTTGAGCTGTTAAGTCCATCCCTGTATGTATGGTGAAAGGGCAGCATCTTCCCTCCACATAAAATTTCTGCATCAAGACTAGGATACTAAAACCATATGACTTCATGCAATTATTATGTTTCTGAGAGATTAGGGAACTATAAAATGACTAAAGCAAACAGCTGCCTGAACTGGTAGCGCATGGCTGAATTTTTCATCATTCTTCTTCTCTTAGAATATTTGTTAATTCCTGTCCCAGCAAGACTACAAATGAAGCTCAGCTGACCAGTGGAAAGTGAGAATAAGCACTGAGTTTGTAGAAGATAGTCTGTATCTAGGGAACAGAACATTTCTTCTGCTTGGACAATGCTCTTACCATCTATGGGATGAGGTGAACAGATAATAAGTACAAATCTTTGTTAATGTAGCCATAAAGTTTTACAGCTAAAATTGAAAAGGTCAAGCAGTGCAAAAATCAAGGTTTCTCTAGCAATCTTTAACTTGGCTTCATTCCACAGCTGGAATATTTTCTTTTTTACGTAGTTAAATGTGTCATGTAATATATTCCTCTTTGATGCTAAATGTGTATGATAAGTACACAGGGCATGAATTGTGGTAGAAATAACTGTTGCCATGGGAACTTTAACTTTTGCATATGCCAAGTTTGAATCTGTAATAGTGAAATCATAAGACTGCAATGAATGGGAGTGTGGCACATCCCTCTGACCCATCCCTTTGAATCAATCCCTTCTTGTGTACCTCCCTGCCAGCTCCATGCTCCCACATCTGATCCGCAGCAGGTCCCTACCCCAGTGTGGGGAAACACTGGACTGTTCCTCTGCCTCTCTTTTTCAGAAAAGCCACTGAGCTTCTTCCTGATACTGTCCACTTCCAGGTGAGCCTCTAGAGGCTTGCAAGCAGGATCAGATCTGACCTATGTTGCCTTGTTCAATGAATTCATTAACACATGTTTAGCAAAACTTATCAGTTCTTTGGCAATTCCAGATGCATTTTCCCTTAGCCACTCACAGCTACAGAGTTATGGACCTATTTTATATTGTGAAGAGGCAAGGTATTCATTGTATGGCAACTTCTACTGGACCCAGCTAGAATCTGGAACCCTACTCCAGGGACTTGAACTAAGTTATTTGTTCCCTGAGCATTTATGCCCTCAGTTTCCTAGAGAGATATACTGCACAGAAATATTCTTTTAGGCCCTTTCCCTAACCTAGTCCTAAAATGGGAATTGCTGTCTTGCTGAAATTCTGATGCAGCAGTGTTTGTTTACTCCCAGACAGACCTCAAACTCTGAAATATCAAATGCACTAAATAGATCTGCAGAACGAAACATGTTTGTAGATAACAAAACTGTTTATTTAGTCAGTCTCTGAAGAGGCTTGTCACCTTGTGGGGATTTTTTTCCAATATCCTGTATTTTTTTTCTTTCCTGTGGCCCAGAATCTCTGGAAGCTGAGATAACAGCTGCCTGAGGGATCTCAGTTCGTAGTGGGGAAAAACCCAAACTCTGTGTTCATTGCACGGTTCTGTGGGCCTCTTCTGATGGGAGATTCAAACAGAAGTGATATAGGAATACATTTTCCTGGGGAAATGCCAAGCCATTGTTGAGACATTTTGATACAGGCTGGTGAGGTAGCCTGGATGGCTCCACAACATCTGCGTTTATGAACCACTTGGTTCTCACCACTTTTCTGTTCAGTGATTTTTCATAGCTTTAAATTCAGGAGAAGGAGTAGTGGAGGGGGGGAGGTGTGGAGAGAGATAAGGAAAGAGGGAAAAAAAAGAAGGAAAGAGGGCTGATCTGTCTCTCCTCCGCAATACACACAATTCTCAAAGGAAAGGGACAAACAACAGAAATTGAAACGTGGCTTCCCAAGCAGCAAAATTGTGTGCCATCACTTGATGAATAAAGAGTTTATTTTTTCCCTCTTGGGATTATCACCCATGCCAAATATTCTGGCATGTTCTTGAGCCTGCTAATGCTCTGAGTTATACTGCTGGACTTTGCAGGGCATGAGAATTTTTGGTGTTGGAAAGAGCATAAAAGGCCACCTCCTCTCTCTGCAGGCGAGCAGAGACTCTGCATTCTCTTCATGTAGGCTCTTCTTTGTCTTTAGTCCAGAGATTGTCTTACATCCAAGTCAACTGAACAAAAGCTGATTATCTCACCTTTAAATAGAAGGATTACAGAGGAGAAGTTGAAACTGGGTATCCGATCTCCAGCTTGAGCAGCTGAGGGGGATAACCCTTCAGATGAAACAAATTTGAAGGAAGAAAGGGAAAAAAAATTCCAAGTTGAAGATTAATGCAGAGCCATAGCTCCGAGCATCATGCCTGACATTTGACTCATCATTCATAGTTATTTGTATCTGTATAAAAAGGGAGCACAAATAAATAGCAGTTTTAATTCCCTCTGGAGCAGCAAACCTGCTTTTCCTCTCAAAAGTTCACCATGAGGGAAACTTTCTTGAGAAGCATTAGAAAGAAGAAAAATTCCAATGTCAGCATTGATATATTTATCTTTTCTCTTCCCACAGCCCCAAATGTTTTGGGTTTTTTGTTAGCAACGTATATTTCCTCCTACTTATTGTGGATGACTTGAAACTAAATGGGCTGCAATTAAATTCTTGAAAATACCCTCTCGAGAACAGCTCTCTGCTAGGACTACTGCAGAACAGTATTAGTACAAAGATATTCTTAGCAGAATTCACATATTACATCTGTGCAAAGGTAATTTTAAGCAACTCTTTAATTTTTGCAGTCCTTGTTTACTTACGCTGGTATCCTGAAAAATATTTTTCATCTTCCCTGGTAAAACACAAGGCAAACCCACTGCTCTCAGCCTGGGTTTCCTGAAGGAGATGGCTCTGGGTTTCCCTGGGGCATGGGAACACATACCCTTTCCCTTTGTCTCACCATTGTGTCTCCATAGTCTGTGTTGGGGGAGTTCTGGAGTTTTTTCAGCCTTAGTGTGCTCACAAAGGTGTCTCCTATGCTGGTACAAACTCCCTGAGTTGCCATGTTGCCTCGTGCTAGCAGAGAGAGAGAAGCTAGTTTTTGCCTTCAAAATACACTAAAACTGAAAGCAGTTTTCTGGCATGACCACACTAGCAGAGTTTTGACTCTGGAATGGGTATATCATTGAAGATCATATGGATCAAGAGTCCTGGAAGTAAGAAAAACTGGATTCTACAGGAGCTTTTTTCTGTTCTCTATCTAACCCCCAAAATTTAATACTTGGAACTGTAACTGCAACTGCTGAAGACATGTTTTTCACTAGATCAACATATATGGAAATGGGCCTGATTCTGCTTTAAGCTGGTGCAGTTTCAAGGAGATGATCCTGATTTATACTCAGGTAACTGAGAGGAAAATCAGTTCTGTTATATCCATAAGAGTGCTCATATTTTAAAAGGTCTAGAGGTTTATGCTGTCATTTCAGCCAAGACAAATAGATTTTCTTGTCACCCATCCTCAGAGTCCATGACAGCTCAGAGCTCTTTCAGATGGATTTTTGAGTTGGGAAGGATAGGAACAAGCTATGAAAACACCACAGAGTGTCTTTCTAGTATTTTGCCTTTTCCTCTGGTCTTCTTTATATCATCATAATCTAGATAAAACAGCAGTGCACAGCATGAGTAGCATTTTGATGTCATTCAGGCTACCAAAGAAGTCGAAGATACAGCTTACTTCAAAGTGCTAGACATGCACTGGCAAGATTAATTTACAGCAAAGTCAGAAATCTGAGTAGGTTTGAATTATACTCCTCTGTAGTACTAAAAAAAAAAAAAAGAAAAATATCGCACTATGGAAATTGATGTGGCTTAGTGCACAGGGGAAAGAAAAAGCCATTTTCATTCTACTTTACAGATAGAATAAGAGTCTAGTATTAAGCCAAAGTAGTGAGAATATCTAACACTGGCATTAGAAGAGAAAGCTATTTGTCTTCCCAAGTCGGGCCAAATTCTACTTTTCTTAATTGTTGTGGGGAAATACAGATTTACAACTGAACCAATAAAAGCAGGACAAATGCCTTTTCAGCATGCAAGAAGAGAAGAGACACAGATTCCTCTACAAAGCAGAAGGAAAGAGCGCAAAGTAATTTTCACCACCAAAACACATTTCCCCCTCCAGTATGAAGCAGTGGGGAGCAGCAATCAAAATTGATTGTTCCAGTTAAAATTCTACATCACGATGTTACAGAAGAAGTAGCATGATGAGCTCAGCTTTTCAAAACGTGCCACAAAAAATATAGGCAGGAGCCTGTTAAGATTAAAGAGTTCTTTGGCACATCATACATTTTCTTGATTCATTGTGCATCATTAAAATTTCTTTTTTTTAATGATGTTTTGTTCATTTCATGGACAAGCCATTAAATTCATATTACATCTTTGAGGAAGCTTATGTCATTTGGAGCTTACCACAGAAACCATTCATATATTTGTATTTCTAATATGGATGAAGGGGTCAGATCTTAATAGCAGGTTAGACAGGTGTGATAGTCATAGATGTATCAATAGCACTACACTTTTTTTGTTTTAGCAGTCCGTTTCTACCTTTTCTGTGAAGAAGATCCATATATTTATGTAGATATGTAAATAAGGGTGATAAGAATGATAGAAAACCTTTTTTTTTTTCCCTCCAGCTCCTGAACCATAATTTTATGTTTTATTGCTGATTACAGTGACGTTAAATAGTCAGTAAAACAAGTATATCTGCATCACACAGCACATAAACAGCATTTTGGATGACTGTCTGAGTTATTTAAAATTTTTCAGTGGCATGATATTTAGAATTGTACCCTTTCTTAGAAATCCATTTCCTTTTTTGACTTCTCCGTGGCAGTGATTTTTATGAGTAGGAGGCTAGAGCTGTGTAATCAAATTTATTACACTGAAGTAGAAAGTCTTTATTTGCCATTAATTTGAAAAAAATAATGTCACTAGGTCTGTCCCTTCATTGAAAGACAAGCATTTTGTAACATTAAATAAAGTGCAAAGGTGAGTACTCAGTTTGAGGTTTGTGCAATTCTTGAAAGTTTTCTAAATATGATCACAACTTCTCTGATCAGTTTTTGACTTATGCCCCTCCCCCCGCCGCGAGTCCTCCTTCTCTCCCTTCCACCCTTATCTTAGGATTTGCCTTATGCAAGTAGGACAGCAAATCTGCCTAGCTCAAAAATGAAAGCAGGTTTTGTATATTCTTTTCCTTGACAATAGAGTTTCTAGTTGGAGCTCGTTCAAACCCTTGCTGGGTTTTCAGAAACCAGTGACAGAAATGGCTTCTGATTCATGGCCGTGCTTTGTTACCTTTCAAAACATTTGTGCTTGTAAGCTCTACTGTTGCTGGCTACATCAGTGCTCACTACATGCAGATGCCATTATGTGAGGTATTGATCTTCATCAACATGAAAAGGAGCAGTCTAGCAGCTTGGAAGATGTTCACAGCAACTTGCAGGATCATGTCCAAACCCTAGAAACAGTCTTATTTCTGCTTTCATACAACCGTTGATGCTGAGCGATCATTGTGATAATGCTAGGATTTCATTTTAACATGCCTGTAATTTTTATTTATTTTAATGTTTCTCTGTTTGTTGAAAGTCCAGTAAGATTTTGCATTATAAAGATAAACCTTTCTCTACCATTGTATGGCATTATTGTGTCAGGAAATAAAAACATTCCAAGGTTGCTTTCCAAGATGCATCAAAATGTTGAACAGGACTGCGCATGGACTAATTATTCCATTTGATACATAACTGGGATGTCAAATCCGCCTTAGCAAGTCAGGGCCTCTGGGAGAAAAACAGAATTACCTGTACTTATGCAAAAATGTTCTGGAGATCACTTGAAATAAACCCAGTAGCCATTTTGGAAGAAAAGTAAAAAGCATTCTCATCCCTAGCTAGTAGACTCCTCTAGGGAATTTGTGAAAATACATGAGTAACTGGCAGCCCAGAAGGTTGATAAACATAGCAGTTCTTCAGATAGACACTGATTTTCATTCTGGTAAAGAAAGTCATGCACATATTCTCCAAACCATCTTTTAAAAAAACCTATGTTATAGTCACAGATACCAATTTTCACCTTAGCCATGGAGTAGTGCCTCTCCTTAGAATCAGTCGAGTGTATCCCAAGTAGCTTAGTAGCAGTAGGAGCTCAATCACTGTCCTTGGCTTTAACTACTATAAAAAGAGGATTCTCCACTGAACTACAGTCCTTCCCCTCATATTCATTTTGTGCAAGATGCATTTCCACCTGGGAGCTGCTAGTAAGCCTGTCTTTCATAGTACAGCAGATATTATAGTCTCTGGAATGTGCCTATAGTCCAGGACACCACTTTGGAAAGGGTATCTTAAATCTCTGTAGTTAGGCAGATTATCATATTCACAATATTCCTAGACTCCACCTACATGACTGATAAGAGCTTTGGTCTGTTGCTTCAGAGAGAGCTTTATCAGTGCCTTTCTTGTAACATCCTCATCTGCTCCAGAATCCAGCTCTTCCACATCCACTGACAGACCTGGATTCTCCCTTGACACAGGCTGGTGTATTTGTACCAACTTTGACATGCTTGCAAGGAGATTGATTGTGACAGCCCCATCAGAACTAGATGCTGTGGAAGGTATTCTTCTGACAGAGTTTCATATGCCTCAAGTCTTGTCAATGTGGCCAGTAAAGAAGGAGTTGGGCTGTGTTAAGCACATTTTTCTAATAAGCTGTCTCAATGGGATTCCTGTCTCCATTCAGCTTCCCAAACCACAGAGGCAAAACCATAACCAACCTGCAGATCTGTATATGTTTTGTTTAACACTGTGAATAAATAAGAGTTCTGAACACTTCTTGAACATATGTAGGGCAAGTATTTCTCTTCTGGGGAATGATAGGCTCACAGTTTATATACCCAAATTGCTTTTCTTGGTACTCAGGAAACCTTTTCACTGTTGATCATACATCATAAATTGTGCCTCTGAGATGAGATGCCAACAGCAAACTATGTCAAGGTAAACACATGTTTAGGCACAATTGAAAAGAGGGCCAGTGTTTGGGGAAATAATCATTTTAAATTACGATGTGCCACTGGCACTGATCTGGGATATCACACCAGAGTCAGCCCACCTGCTCCCCCTGAGATCCACTGGGCTGGTCCTCTTTTTCAGAAATCACAGTTTGTATTCTTTCCTAAGACCATCATCTAATATACTTCCAGTATATTATATATAATATGTATATAAAATATAATATATATTATTAAATATAATATACTATATGATAATAATATAATTTCAGTAAAATCACCAGACCTTAGAGACTCGGGAAAGCTTAGAAAAAAAATCATAATGGCTTGTTTCTTGCTCTTAGATTTTCCAAATGTGCTTAATTTCCCTTTTCAGCACCCAGAATGCACATCTTATTTTACTACTAACTGCTAGTCAGAAAAGAGCTTCATTTAATTCAGTGGGCTTTTTTTACAAAATGTTAGAGATATCCTAGACTGTTTTATAATACCTATACTATGGCATAAATATTTTTGCAAGTGTACTAAAAAACAGATTGCTTCTCCCCCTCTCTTTGCCTTCAGAGAAAGTTTTCTGTATTTTTCTGAATGTAGTAGTGCCTTCCTACTGTTTCTGAGGCCAGTGGTTACAGACAGTCACTCGTATGCACACACACACACACACACTTGCAGATGCTTCATACAGATAGACTATCATGCAGATAGACAGCTTTCCAAAAATTTAGTCTGCATTTAGGGGCCTGCATTAAAGGACCTGTCATGGAGATTAAAAACCTGAAAAAAACCACAGGAAGTAATTAATCAAAATAAAAGTGAATGGAAAACCTCCAAGTTGGTGTAAATTCTGAGATATATTCCTTTTCCAAGTTAAAATTAGAAATTAAAATCTGGTCTATTTTTGAATGTCTCTCATTCAGAAAAATAATACTGATGTAAATGTCTTGGTTTGAAAGTACACATTTTGATTAATATTTGCTAACTTCTTTTCAAAGAAAATTAACTGAGAAGTCAACACTGTCCCAGAAATAATTCCAAACTGAAGAACACAATGTTTCCTTTAGTGAGGTTGAGACCTGGGGTTGAGAACATAGCGCTACTTTCTGGATTAGGTTTCTGTTTGGAGCTAGGGTTTCTGTCTGGGGGGATACCACAGTGGAGATGCTGGTTCCTCACTCCAGACTGGCCCCTGCCTCTGTGGCCAGTGATGGCTTGATGAAAGTGCACACACACTGTAAAGAACAGATGATGGAAGTCCAAGCTGTCCCCATCTTAAAATGCCCTATGCATGGATTTTGCCCTCGTGCCTCGCCTTCTTATTTATGCTTCAATTCAGCCCAAGAGCGAGGACTTAGTATACCTCTCTGCCCACAGTATATGATCCACTCCCAGCACACAGGTCTGAACCTCTCCTAGGTTTTTTTCCAGGAAGAAATCCAAGTCCTTCTCTTTTTCTGAATGTACTCTACACTGGATTACACCTGCGGTGAGGTGGTAAGAACACGAATTATCCCAAACCTTGCAGAGCTATCAGGGAATACACACTGACAGAGAGGCGCCTCTGTTGCCTCAACCTAGACTGTACCAAACCTTTGACAAGAAACATTTGAAAGGATGTGCCAGCCACAGTAGATGGGCATATATTAGTGAGATTACTATGTCACTGTGTAGTGTTCTACAGTGGTTTGAGGTGTATAAATGGATTTTAGACATCAGAAAAATTATTCCCTGTTAAGACATCTATGGAATGGTACACCTTTATCCAGAGTTTGATTCAGACTACCAAAGTCAATAGGACTCTCAGTGTTACTTGAGAGATTTAAATCTAGCTCACCAGGTGTTTTTTTTCCCTCTGTCTGCTTGGATGTAAATTCAAAAAAACTGTGTCTTTTGCACTAGGAAATCTATCCTCACAGCTAGAGATCTTTTCTGTTAAAAAAGTCTAAGCTTGGAAGAGAAGAAGAGGCTAGTCTAGAGAACAAAGCAAATTCTGCACTTTTTGTGAAGTTTTCAGCAGTGCAGGGAATGTTTTCCTTTTGTTAGAGTGCTAAATGTGTGGTCTATTGCACAAAGCAAAATATGGCACTCTGCTCTCCTTTTCTAGAGGAAGCTACCTGTAAGGTATGGCATTTCCTTATTTTCTTGGAAGCCCTGGCTATATATGAAATCAAACTCCAGACCATATCTTTAGCGTATGAGTAATGTAGGAACATTAAACTCAGAGACAGGGCGGAAGGTCTTGGTTTCACATGAAGGAAGATTGAGCTGAAGCGATCCCGTGCTAATTGCTGTGATATTGTGCAAGACTCCTTGAAATTTCTCTGTAATGCCATTTTGTTCCATCAACCAAAATAAAGTTATCATGAATTCTCACAGCCATCTGTAGCATATTTTTTGATGACTGTGTATCATTGGTATGTATTCCCAGAAAGTGTGAAGTATAATAATTAATAGGCCTGATTCCACACTACTGAAGTACCTAGTAGGATTTCCATCAGCTTTAATGAGAGTTGAAACATGCTTTAGCTGAGCTACTTGGGGAAGGAGAAGCTTTCTAAATTACATATTACTCTAGCTCTGCAAAAGGTTCTTTGGGGTCACTGTCTGCTCTGGGTGAAACGCACATTTCCAGCCATAAACAAAAGGACTGCTCATCTCACCTGACAAAGCATGTTGGCAAGGTAAGGAGACAATGAAATAAACTCCATCCTCTCCAGTTCTCAGACTATTTGTTCTGCAAAATCCATGAAAAAAGGACATAGTTTGTGACATAGCCAAAGGCTTAATAACTTAAAACTCTTGCAGTCCCAAAGGCCTTGAAGAAGAATAAATGCCAGACTCAGGGATGCCTACTCCTTCAGTGGTTTCCTACTTTTGTAGCAAAGGAGCTCCAGCCCAAAGGGATCATTTAATAGCAGCTGGGGGCACAGGATCCCTCAGACTGTGGAAAACAGGGATAAAAGCAATCGTAGAGTGCAAGTTATCAGGCAGGATTATAGGCATATCTCCAGACAAAAGAGATGCTTATAGTAGTAGGAAAGTCTAACAGAAAAGAGAAGACCTGTGTCTCCTCCTCTCACAGAAACTAAGATAGATTTTTTTTGACAATGCCCAGGAGAGGAAATTCAGTCTCAACACACATCTGAATTCTCCATCTGGCTCACCAACAGCAGTTGCGCACTCCCTCAGTGAGCAGTAGGGATGGAACATTTGGCAGGACTTCTCCCTGCCTCTGTTCGTCACACCAAGGTTGCCTCAGTCTCTTCCACATTCATTTGCAAATAGCCAGCTCCCCTGAAAGCCTCAAGTGTGTCTAGACATTGGCTAATCCCTTCCCTTGTGCCAGCTGGGTGACGTCAGCATACTGAATATGGGTACAAATCTCTGCACAAGCCAGGTCTCCTGGCACACACTGTCACGCGCCTTTCCCGTCCTACTTTACTGGAATCACTGCAGACAGAGGAACTCTGCAGTGGCTACCTGTTAGGGCCTCTGGAGCATGAAGGTGACAGCTTCAGAGAGCAATTCTGTGCGCTCATGGGAGACTGAATAAGTAATCAAACCTCATGGTCAGGGCTATCCTCCTCAAAGAACTACTGTGGATTCTGTTTCTTTGTCTGTACTTAGCAGGAGTTAATCTAGAAGTTCCAAACTTTTCATATCACTATTAATTCCCTTTTGAGGTCTACAAGCTTTGATCCCATCCAAGTAAACCTGACAATTCAGGAAGTTACCACTTGCCACAGCAGTAAATTCAGTGATCTTCTGCCACCTGGCTGATTGCTTATCACTGCACAAGGCTGTCAGCATCAAACAGGCTGCTGAACACTTACTTCCTAAAAGATATTCTAAATTCAATGACATTCTCACTCTCTATTATGTATAAAAGAAACAAAAGAGCTTGTCAGAATAAAGCCATTTACTGCTTACTCAGAAATACCTTTAATTGTTGCATGGCACTTAAATACTTAGAAAATCTTGAGATCAATAGGTTGATCTTACTGAGTCATCTGTCTCCCACCTATTCAAATGTTCATGCTCAGCATTGTAATTATCTCAGCACCTTTAAATTGGCTGTTGGGAGTATCAGAAAATCATAGAGTCACAGAATGGTTCAGGTTTGGAAGAGACCACCGGAGGTCATCTATTCCAACCTCCCTGCTCAAGCAGGGTCCCCTAGAGAACGCTACTCAGGATTGTGTCCATGCGGCTTTTGAATATCTCCAGACAAGGACACTCCACGACTTCTCTGGGGAACTTGTTCCAGTGCTCAGCTACCCTCACAGGAAAGAAGCTCTTCCTCATGTCCAGAATACCAAAATGATGGCTGCATCCCTTTTTCTAAATAAGGCAGTTCTAGACCTCTTTGCTGTGCAAAGTACATCAGGGAGAATGCTGCAGAGGGGGAATGTTTGGGAACAAGGTCATCAGCTTTCACAAGAATGGGGTGGGTCTCTGTCTTTCTGCTGAACCGATAAAGACTGCCTTGTTTTCCAGGAGATTATGTTCATGCACTACATGCAGCACGAGTATGTTACACAGGAAAATTGAACTTGCCACTGTCTGCTCAGCACACTGATCTGTCTCTCAGTGCAATGTCCTGGCTGCAAACACTGACAATATTCAAACCTTTCAAAGATGAAATATCCCCACATTATGGATCCTCACCAATTATGCAGCAGTGCATAGTGAGATAAAATCTCCTAGCTGATCACCTACCTGGTCAATTCATGCCTTGGGGTATGAGATTTAAATGCCTTTAACATTGTCTGTAGTTTAAAAAAATACGCTTTGTAAAAATTATTTCAGCTTTGGTCTTACTCCACACTGAGAAGTAGTAGACACTAGAAACAGAAACAACATTCAAACACTCTGAGGGGAGTTAATTAGGTTTCAAATGTATTCCATTTTAGTCAAATAAATAATAACTGACTTTTACATCCATGTGACAAAAAACCCAGATTTTATATCATCTTCTGCATTGTTACACCAATCAAAAGTCACACACACACATGACTGAACACTGCGGTTTACAGTATTAACAAGCTTTTTCCCCTTCCTTTTTTTCATATCAGGTTCTCAGCCCTGGTTATCCAAAATCTCCAAAGTAATATATTTTAACAAACAAAATTAGGCAGATGCATCATCCACTGTGGGATTTGAACCCATTGTCACTGGGGAGAGAGCTGCAATTTAATAGATGAAGATGTCAAACCATGTTATAGAAGCTCTTGTGACTGCATATTTATCAAGTGTCATAGGGGTCCCTGGCAAACTGAAAGATTTCACTGTTTATTCACAGTGAAGACACTTAATTAATGACTAGGCCTAATCAGCCTGTTTTATTATTTACAGGGATTCCAACATGGCTTAGCTCAACTGATATGCAAACAAACCACCCTCAGCCTGCTCTAATTAATAATTCTGAACCAGACTCACAGAGTGGCACTGTCAAGTAGCTCTTTGGTGATTTACAACACCTCCTCCGTGAGATTCACATTGCTGCATGCAAATGAGCTGCCACCCCTGTGAATCCTTCATTTTAAAATACAATGTGCCGTCTTGTTGACTACAGGAATGCCCTTATCTTCACACATGACTTAATGGAGACAAATGTCTGACTTGGGCAGGTTTGTGGGAACCTTCTTGGACACACACCTACACTAGATGTCATTTCAGAAATGTTTCGGAGGTGAGGAAGAAAAATCCTCTTTTGCCTCTGGCTCAGTTGTTGCTGCTGAATTCTTCCACCAAGTTGTCAGCCTCAACTTCCCCAAAAAGAGAGGGATTACCCATTGTCTTGCACTTGCTAAATTATTTTCTATTGTTGCTAAGTAGATGAAAGGCAAGGAAAATGTGTCAGAGAGATGGAGAGTTGTTATGAAATAAGTTGACTCCAGTGCCACACATAGGTACCAGGTGATCTCACTGGATGATTACATGCCATAGTGGTCTGAAGATGAAAAGAAGCAGATTTCCTTCTCCAGGAGGTTAGGGACAAAATCACCGTAAAAATAAAAATAAGATTTAATAGGGAGTAATTTACATCTACAAATGATTGAAAAATGTTTCACTTTTTTAGGAGAATTTTGTATTTACAGAGGAGAAACTGAGGAAAAGAGAAGGTCAGAGAAGGTCAGGAAGATATGCTACCAGCTGGGGTTTGCAGCAGTGGATTCATACCAGCAGACCTCATTTTCTCTGAAAAAGATTTCTAAATACGGAGGGAAAACATTATGAGTGGAGCAATATAAGCCAGATGAAAATAGCTCATGAGTGTGAGTCATCTCACTTGTGACTGCTGTCCTATTCCATTGTGAGCCACACTTGAGAAGCACTGTGAAGCAGCACATCAGGAAGAGAAAAGATTTCCCTCAAACCTGTTAACCGAAATGCAGACCCGGAGGTACTCGGCACCTGCCGTGTTTGTTCAGCTAAGGGAATGCGTGTAGGCTTGGGTCTGAAAGATGGAAGTTCTGTACTATCAGTTCTAAAGTCGGGGTTCACCAGATATTAGTTCTAACGTTGGGCATCACCAGATGTGTCTGGGAAGACACAATAAAGACGCTCGCACACCTGCCAGGTTCAGCAGAAAGGAGGGAATAATAATGTTTATTATTGACATATCTCACATTCTTATACACGTCCCAACTCCACAAGGGATTGGAGAGCATGTCACTTCCTTCTCAATCCCGCTGGAAAAGAAAGGCGCTCATCAAAGTTCTCTTATCACAAAAGGAATGAAAAACAAAAAATACCGTTAAGTAAACATTGGCTATTATTTACATAAAACTATGTAAAAAAATCTAACTCCAAGGTTAAAAACAGAAAGTTTAACAAAAACCAAGGCAACACTGTACCAGGAGCACATATGCACACGCCTATGGTTAGCTAAGGGTGCACACGTTCCCAGGCAAAGCTGGCTTTAGTGCAAGGGCAGGTGCATTAAATTGCTAATGCAAAATAAAGTGCTTGTTACACAGTAGGCAGCTTCCCAGCCCTGGAAGGCAGGGAGCTCTGCAGCTCAGAGGGCAGGTGTTTCTCTGGGCTCCACACTGCACCAGGCACCTCATCCTTCACAAAGATGGTACTGGAAGGAAGTAATTATTAAAGGCTCACTGTCAGTTTGAAATGATGCTCCCTGTGCTGGTGCCACCAAGGTGTTTCCTATTCAGTAATCTCATTAATGAGATGGATAATCGAATGGATTGAATTTATTAAACATGGACATGATACAAGCTTGGGAGAAGCTGCAACATGGTGGAGTACAGGATGAAAGCTCAAGTTTATCATGACAAATTAGAGAAATGGTCTGAGAAAGAAAAAAAAATCAATTAATTCACTAAAAGTAAGTGTGGAGTGCTACATTTAGAATATTGTACAGAAATAATGAACCACACTAGTACAAGGTAGGAAATTAATTTCTCTGCAGTCATTTGACAGAAAAGGATCTGGTCCTTATAGTAGACTGAAAATGAGGTAATATTAGCTGCAGAAAAAAAAAAAAAAGAGGAAAGGAAGGGATCATGCCTTTCTAACCTCAAACTGCTAATGATTCCAGGCCTTTTGTCCAGAAGATAGATCTTTATTTGGGAGAGACTCTCATGTGTCACTGAAAACCTCCTTTGTGCTATCGATGGCACAGTAAGGGTGGTATTCTAGACCATATGAGATGGACTGAAATACCCCACAAGAGCTGAGGAATAGCAATAAAAGATACTTTTAAGAAAAAGGTATTGAACAAAGTTACAAATTGCAACAACATGAGAAAAAAGACAAAAATAGAGAATGGGGAAACTATCTATATATACAATGTTATTTTTATTCAGAGGGTCAGAAACACTGATTATAATAAAATATGTGAAAAGCATTGGGGTTTCTGGGATTTTTAAAGAGCTTTTTCCATTAGTCAACTTATGGACAGAGTTTCTTTAGATTTAAAAAGGAAACAGGGCATAGCTGGGTAAAGCAGACAGGCAAATTGACAATTTATCAAAATGCTATGCACTCAACTAGATAAAAATTATTAATTTGTAACCTGGCTACTAAGAACTGTCAAGCCTCAAGTCAGGTTGGCAATTCTCAAGTTTGAAAATGCAATTTATGGTCTGCAACATTAAATTAAAAAGTCCCTCTTTGTGTCAGTCTTCACTAGTGTTTGTAGATTTAGCAGAGACTTCTGGCATCAGTGAGCCTGCTTCTCACTTATTATTCTTCTTGGCTTGCAACAAGGTTGAGAAGGAAGAAGAAATGCAAAGATATCTCTTCTGCTTGAGGTTTTTGATATTCTGACACACTGCAGAGGGCTGTCTGATCTCTCGGTCAAACTCAGGGTCTGCCACTCTCACGTTATTGTCCCTGGACACAGCTTTGTTCCTCTGAGAAGACAAGACCTGAGAGGGTGACATGGGCGTTTCTCTGCTGTCAGGGATGTCCCGTATCCAGGGTGTAGGAATAGAGAGCCAAAACTTTCCTGCTGTTTCTTGTGAAGAGGTAAATAGCCATAGGTCCTCCAAATCCGGTGACAAAGGCAGTTCCACAGATATACACTGGGTAAGGAGGAGAGAGGGAGCCTTTCTCCTGCATGACTTTGTGATGGGTCCTCCTACAAACTGGTGAGTTGTCTTTAGTAAAGATTTGAGCTCAACAGACGCATCAATTCCTCTTGCATAGTTGGCAAATAATTTATCTCTAGGTGTACAGAGTAGGAAGAAAGTTGCAATATCAACATCGCTTGCATTTGTAAGATCTGGAATTATGTTGTAAACATGTTTAGGGTCCTTTCTGGGTGTTAGTGTCAAGATTTACATGCATAATTAATAAAAATATTTTTATACACAAAAGACAACAAACAAGGTCATAACAAGCACTTTTCTGCACTCCAAAAGACATCACGGCAGCTCTAGTTTGCACAGGCTTTTGCAGGGACTCTGGGAGCTTTTAATACTTCACAGAAAGGGAAAACTCTTTGGTGTGTGCAGGGATGACTCCTACCTTGGGAATAATGGGTCTATCCCCACCCAGTGCTTTATAAAATTCTCTAAAATCTTTTTTTAACCATTTTGCCCTAACGGTGCTGTATATGTGTTTAACACACACACGCCCAGTGTCAGCTCAAATGCTTTTTAGCTGGTGGAGATGTCAGCATAAGATTTTTGTTATAGGTGTGTTTCCATGCATGTTTCCACATACACTTGTGCAATAACACAGTGGAAGTTTAAGGGAAGACTATTGCATAAAACAAGAATAAGAAATGTTGCTGTCCTGTTTTTTGCTAAGCCTTCTGCTTTAGGCTTGGAGTCAGAGGATTTTCACACAGTTTCATGTAAATAATGGCCAATGTTTACTTAACGGTATTTTCTGTTCTTCATTCCTTTTGTGGTAGGAGAAATTGTGATGAGCATCCTTTTTCTCTAGTGGGATTGAGGAGGAAGTGGCATGTCCTCCAATCCCTTGTGAAATTGAGAATCCTTTAAAGTATGATAAATGTAAATAAAGTCTCTTCCCTCTTTTCTGCTGAATCTAACAGGTGTGAGAGTTTCCTTTCTTGTGTCCTTACTGGCACAAAATGTAAGGTATTCAATGCTTAGATAATATTAGAAGTTACAAATACTCGATTGTTATACATCGAAAAACAGAAAAATTAGCATGAAAAGATTGCTGTAACTTCTTCCACTGAGAGCACAGACAATAATTTCAGTGAGGATCCCTGCCACAGGAAACTGGTGCAACTACACTAGTTTTAATAAAGCTCTTCCAGTTAGAACCAGCAGATTGATGTATGCTGGAGGAAGCGGTGAGGTAGAGAACAATTATTCTTAGTTCTTATGTAATTTCTTATATGAATATCCAGGTTCTAGGTCCTCACACAGACTATAAAGCTCTGTGTGAAAATACTCTCCTATCAATTTTTAATTCAATATATGAAGTATCACCGTCACTTTTTTCTACCAGGCTGTTACATATCTGACATGATATACAGATATATAAATGTATGTATATAATAAATAGGACAGTTGTCATTAAAATGTATTATCTGATTATAGTAAAAGTTAACTTCCAGGGAAGAGTCATATTTAATGTCATACTAGTTAAAATATGGAATGTAGTTTCCAAAAATAAACAGATACTGAATCTACAGGTAATTCCAAGTTAAGGCTTTCTCTCTCAATCTTTAGAAATCAGTTACTCTTTTACACATAAAATTCAATACTCATATGAAAAGAAAAATTACATAGCAACCACAACTGAGACTGTATAAATTCTTTATTCTACTTTTCTCTGCAATGCATGATTATAGTTGCATGATTATGCTTAATCATTCCTAAAGAAATGCTGTCTTAAAAGTTATATTCTTATGGAGCCTTTCAAAATTGCCTATGTAAAAATACTAAAAATAATCACCCAAAGAAATGGCTGTATCCCAATAATCCCACAAAGGACAGTAATGCATAAAATGGCTGGTGAAATCACAAGACTAATTTGAGAATTCCTTTCATAAAGCTTAAAAAAGATGATGGTAATTTACATTTGTCCTTTCAAATGTAACCAATACATTTATTTTTTGCATGATTGATGACAATTTAAACATCTTTTCTCAACTATCTATAATGAACTGTGCGACATCTGGCTGTCCTTTGGAGGGACTGCCTAGAGGATGGGAAGGACTGAGCAGCAAAGTTCGAGCAGGAGGCAGAATCTCTGAGGAAACCTTGTCCTCTGAGGGGACAGTTCCTGATGACCTGCCAAAGAGCAAAGGCTATAAAATGGGGTAAGCAAAGTGCAAGGAGCTGCCAGACAGAACTGGCAGAGGCATTACAGAGTAAGATCAAGAAGGTTTGAAAGTGGAGGGCCAGGAGGGAGGAGCAAGCAGGAGGAGGAAGAGGGAGGAAAGAACGGGCTCTAACAGCTGAAGAGACCAATAGAGCCATACTGAGCTGCAGGGCAGCACTTGCACAGATCAGCCTGTCATCAATGGGCTAGTAGCCAGATAAGTCCTTGTCTCCTCCCTGGAATGGGAAGTGGTTATCAGACCATCCATCAAGTGATGGATAACTTGAAAAGTACTTCAGAAGAAGATGCTTTTCTTCAGAAGAAGATTCTTCAGAAAACCCACTGTCCAGGACTACTCTACCCAGATATTGGGGCACTACTCTCTACAAACTGGGAAATGTTTGAACAATTGGGACAACTCCCAAGTGTGACTTGGAGAATGATCTATCACATCAGAATGCAGCAATAAAGCAGTTTTGGAGACTAAATGCTCCAAAGGTAGGAGTCAAATAGAAGCCAGTGTAAAGAAAAAACCCACAGAAAACTATACCTACTTTAAGTTTTAAGTTTCAATCCATGTGAGAGAATCTATTCACTGTTTTACCCATACTGAATTGGATCATCAATACTAGGTGGCAGGAAATGTAGAAATTTTTGTTGCAAACTCTGTGTATAAAACTCTGATTTCAAGCACATTTTCCTCCATGCAGGCTCAGGAGTTATGACTGCTTCAGAAATTTAGGTCTAGAGAATGATGGAACATTTGGATGTCTGTGTAGTCTACTGAAAAAGGCAAAACGTAGCCTATTTTAATAATTATTCCTGAAGACCAAAAATTGAAAATAATATTTTAAAGAAAGGATTCAGCTAAATTAAAATGAGCACAGAGTGAAGTAGCAGGTAGTTGTACAAAACCCCAGGTTTTGATTGTGCCTCTTATGGTTAATTTCCTCAATAGAAGGGTAAGTGCTATATTCCATGGCAACTCATTATGTTTTTTATGTCCCTCTCTTTTTTCCTGGACTGTGAGTGTCATTAGTTATGTTCTCCTATGCTGTTAGACGCTGCAGTACACTGAGGGTGGGTGGATGGGTGTGCAGGCAGAAGGTTGTGAGTTGCCCACCTGATATTTTGACTGTCCTGTGAGTCACTGAGAGTAAATGGCTGGAAGGAAGCTGATCATGGAGATACAGACAGGCTGCAGGTTTTTCTAAGTCTCACCTGTGATGAAAACCCATCAGAAGAGAGAGGGCAAGAGAAACCTTCCTGCCCGGGAAAAGTGCCTTTTAGAAGTTGGCTATGGAATTGAGAGACCCGCGATTTTCCCCCCTGAAAATGCTGCTAATGGACATGGGATGTGCTTGTAGCACTCTGAAGCTGTTGCTTTCAGATTAGATTTAAATTACTATCCCCAGGACAAAGTGCAGACAAAATGTTTTCACTGGTTGGCCCTGTGTACTGTGGAGTCTTTCTTTTCCTTTCAGAAAGGCAATATTTCACATGATCTTGTTGAGACCTTGAAGTGGCAGAAGCATTTGAATCCCAGCTGGGAAAACACCTAAATGTGAAGACCATATAGGCACCAGTTCAGTTTATGATTTTAAAAGAGTTTTCTCTGAATAGCCAAGAGAAAAATGCAATTTTGCACCTACTGTAATGAAGACAAGGAAATAGGGTGCAAGGTCATTTTTTTTCTTAGCAAAGGAAGAAGATAGAAAATGTGAGAATCTTTGAAAAATCACACAGCTGACAGTGGCATTGCTATTGTGCTGGCTCCAAGTCCAAGAAAGGTTCAATGCTGGCTTTATCAAGATAAGCACGATGAGTTCCCTGGAGAGTGGAAGAGAAATAATAGGCCAACTCATCTATATATCTAGCTTTGGACATAACTAAAGAGCATCAGCAAATTTTGCTTACACAGATCTCATTGGAGCACTTTAAGATTAGGATTATACCTTTTAGGGCATGTCTTTAGTAGATGACAGTTACGTCTCTTTGATGGATAAAGTAGGTTAACTCTCTAGGGAGCACTTGGCTGTGCATATTGCTGATGTTGGCACGTTGAATACATCCTGAAGCACACACAGCGTGCACTGAAGTGCACAGCACTCTGAAGCACATCTCACTCCCTTTAAAAGATTGGATCAGCCACAAGTCTTACAGGGGAAAGAGAGAGGCATATTTGACTGATGGGAGTTATCCTTACTACCAGAGTCCATGGTTAGGCCGTGGATAGCCCAAAGAGGACTAAAGACTGAGAAAGGCTGGAACAAGCCATCTGCAGGAGATAGCTGTGATACCTGAAAACAGCCCTGAAAAGGTTAGCACTAAGCTGGAGTGCCAGAGGAGTTTTTAAATGCAATTCATTATCTACACCAGCATCAAAACAACATAGAACTGAATTTGAGGGTCATGGAGAAAACATGAGTTAGTAAACTGATAAAGGTGGAGGAGGATGTGGAAGGAAAGATCTCATCTCCCCATACAGAAACAACTGGTTTTATTAAGACTATGAATGTCAGTCATTATTTATTTATACATGTATTTTGCTAAAGGGTAAATTCAGACAAGTCAAGGTCTTCTTGTTACCATTAGTGGCACATTAATTGAAATATTTTGCTTCTGTTTGCTGTCTGGATTATGTGACAGAGAGCTGTATGCTTGTGCCAGGATGTTTGATGGGTCATTGAATTAGCTCAGCATTACAAGGCAGCACCATCCCATCATTCTTAAATCTTTCTCCTTCCTTCAGTACTTCCTGCTACATTTGTCTGAATCTGTTCTTGCTCAAGGTATTGACACAGAAAAGCAAGTTTTGCCAAGGTTATTTCTCTGCACCTAATAAATCCTAAAACCTCTAAATGCTTCATTCTTTAGGTGAGTTTTCTTCTGGTTTAAAGAGAAAAAAAAGGCATTTCAGGAACAAGATCCTTTCTTCTTGTTTTGTGTGGTACTAATTTCCTTCTCAGAGTAAATCTTTTCCCTAATAGCTCCATCCCACCCAGGCACCACCAAAGCTGTTGAAGACAGTGCATCTTGAAGGATTCAGTACCTCCTGCTATGTTTGGCATCTGCATGTCTGAGTAGAGAGGTCTTGGAATTTCTCAAGTAAAGGAGTTTCATTTGAAAGTGCCCATTCACAGGGAAAATACACCTGAGTACCAGAAAGACAGCTCTGCCTACCCCAGAATCATTTCTGCCTCAGCTGACCTCTTTGGGAAGGAGTCTGTTCCTATGTCAACTCCCATCTTGTTCAGTTCAGTTGTAGCCCAGTTGATGGTATGGTGAGCTCAATTAAGATATGGCAGGTCTCCAATTTTGAGATTAAAAAAAAGAGTTTTCATTCAGGTCTAAATTACAGTCCAAAGGAATGTATCTCAAAACCTGCCACAGCTCTGAGGGTGCTCAGGAAAGGTTGTTACAAATCCTGCAACCTTCATCCACAGTCAGCACCACCCACTAGCATCCATGGTCCATTTATTATCAATTTTTCTCCACTTTCTTAAGGGAGCACGGGAAAACACTTCCCTTCCTTCCATTCTCGTCCTGCAATCTTGCCAGGTGAGACTCTACTCATCAATCAGATGAGCTACTGGTATAAGTGTAGTCATATTCACCTTTAATAAAACTATACCAATTCTACCAGGAATCTGACTTCCAACTGCATTTAGATACTAGTTTTCTGCTGGAAACCATGACTTTTGTCAGTGGAAAAATACAACTCTAAGAGTTATCAGGCTGTCCTTGACTTGGAGCTTGATTTTTGGAACTGATGGACTCTCAGGTCACTCATATAATTCAAAGCATTGGATTTTGGTGATGGAGAAGCCATGACAAGAAATGGAAGCAGCTGTAGTGGGATGGGGGGTGTGTTGCACACATAAAGGCATGTTTTCATGAGCAAGGCCTGAGACATGTACATGCCTTGACTGGCATCCCAACTAAAATGAAATCAGTGATAAAATTGCCTTTGTTCTCAGCCGGAGATGGCTTTCATCTCTGTCTCCTGTATATCATCCATTTCAGTCTTCACTACACATTCTATTGCTGGTTTTACGGTGAGAGAATATGTGGCCTAGCTGTATATGCATGTTTTTCAGCCTAGCCACACAGACTGTAGAAAAATCATGTTTGTAAAATGAAAGAATATTACTAGCCAACATATCTCAGGAAAGAGATGTTAAAATTGCATTATTGTTTAGTTAGCCAATCAGATTAACATTTCTACCATGTTTCTGCCTCTAAAAAAAGCCACACAACTCAGTTTAATACTGATCAAAAGATCATATTCCACAACAAATATCAATATGTGGACTGGAATCAATGAAAAGGATTAAGAGAGAGGATTGTGATTCTGAAAATCCTGTGTACAACAGTGAGATTGTTCTCTCAGCAGTGAACTTTGCTAGCTGGAGTATGAGAAGACAGAGAACTTACTCAGTCCTCTAAAAGTCAAAGTCTCCAGAGAGCAATGAAAACTTCTGAAGATTAGAGCAAGTTTTGGGTCTTGCTCCCATACAAACTAGTACATTTTTGAGAGACACTGTTAATCCGGAGCTGTAAGACATTTTTTATGGCTTTTTAGTTGAAACCTGTGAAGTATCACTGACCAGATGTCCAGCTCTAATGCTGAAGAAAGAACTGAGCCAAAGAAGCTGAAAGGGCCCTACTTTTAAGGAAGCTCCTTTCTTTAAGTGAGGTGTTCATGGCCTGTCTGGGTTTTTTTTGAATTCCTGGTGAGACGTGGAAACCACAGCAGAACAGGCTAGCAGGAAAGAAGTTGTCCCCTTCACAGCCAGATGGGATTTTTCTCAAAAGGTCTAAATTAAGACAGTTCAGTATCTGCATAGGTCAGGAAAAAATGTGTCTGGTTATGGAAGGCAATAAGCAGCATCATGCTAAAAGAAGGACAACATGAATTATTATTCATCTGCTTTGAGTAGAACAGATGAGCAGAGACCAAAGGGACCTATAGTAGATTCTTTCTCTATGCTGCTCTTTTTCTCTTTGTTTTTATGCTCTCCCAAATAATGTGCTCTTTGAATAAGCCTGTTTGATTCACTGCTTGTGAGCAAGGAATATATTGTTCAGTAAGAGTTCTGACAGTTTGATTTGGTTTCTCTCTGGCTTTGGATGGTGTCTCAAGATGATGTTAAAAGTGGACATCTAGATGCAGAACCTGGTGCATGTTGCTGCCAGTTGGGGCTTGGCAAATGAGCTACCCAATTAAGATGTATACATTAAATGAAGCTGTTACTAATGTGCCAGCCAGCTATACTAAATGTCCAAT
Organism: Platysteira castanea; assembly: GCA_013397175.1. Taxonomy (NCBI): domain Eukaryota; kingdom Metazoa; phylum Chordata; class Aves; order Passeriformes; genus Platysteira; species Platysteira castanea. Next base: position 1,292,806 of record VYXC01000743.1, read on the forward strand.
TAGAAATCTATCCAGTATCTTTATTTCCAAGGAATATTTTACAAACATTTTCTAATACACAGGAAAGCATTCACCTGCTGTAATGAAGTCACCTCTGGGGTGTGACATGGGAGCTGTAACCACGTGAAACTGCATGAGGAAAAAATATATCAGCAGCACACAGCTAATTCCTCTCATTTTCTGCACAATCCCCTGCCAAAATTTCTACAGCTAAGCAAATAATATCAGACAACATTGTATGGCATCTCCTTCACGTGGGTGGCAACAAGCAGCATAGCATAAGGGTTATTATAAATATTGTAAATCTGTTTGAAAAAAAGACATCTCTTGGGTTAATGTTCTGAAGCATATCAAGTTAATATGACTATTAAATTTTTTTTAATACCTTTACAGCATCTTGAGAAAGAGCCAAGAAATTAATTTTTCTCATTTTGTAGCATTTGTCATACAGTGAGGTCTGAAGGCATTTTACTAGAAATATCCTTGTAATACTGGCAGGTCTGAGAGAAGACTCTGTGGAAGTAAAGTTTGCAAGCACAGCCCTGTGAAATCCTGTGTTGGTTTCACACAGGCTTTCTAGAGTGGTCCCACTGGTCTCAGGCCTGCATCTTCATCTGCAGGCTTCAAGATACCTCAGTAAAAATGAATTTAAATTGGGGCATTTTTCTCTCAACCTGCTATTGTCAACACACACCACAAAAAGCTCATTTCTACATTTTGTTTTCTAGGACCTCTTAGGTTTTAACCAAGAGGCCTTTTAACCCCCTCTTCTCAGATCTTGTCACAACTGAGATTTTCCCACAAATGATTGTCAGTCCCATCCTCATGTGGCATTGAGGGCTGGGGAGGACTGCTAGGCTTTACCCAAAGCCCCAGAGCAAATTCATTTGCTTCCTATTTCTCTGTAGGAAAAGCAAGGATGGGTCCTGCTGCAGAAATGCCTGAGTTACCACTCTTTAAAACCTCCCTCTGAGGTGAATGTATTATTTTGAGTTTTTTCTCTGGTTCTTCACTATCCGCAAGTTGGGTAAAGCCCAGGAAGTCAGTAAAGATAGTTTTGTGGTAAAAGTGTCTAACATACAGTGTCCCAAACACTGATTTCATGTAAAGTCAAAGAAAATGGACAGTCAGCGATAAACACAATCAGTAGTATAAATCAAATGACAGCTCTGTCTTTCATGCCCTTTGTTCATATAAATGCTGGGTCAGACAAAGGAAGGAAAAATAGTATTGTGATAGAATTGGTTTAGAACATCTTTCTTGATTAACACTCACATGTAAGTAGCATTTAGGTAAAGTAGCCACTTGCCCTCCAAAAGCAGTATGCTCACCTTTAATACATTTATCAGCAGTACTGAAGCACAGTGTGTTTGCTGGAAGCCTTGAAAACAACCCCAGCTCTGAACTGAATGGCTGCTTTTGTCTGCTCTAGGAGCAGCAGGATTTTCCTTATCCAGGGAAAGAAAGAAGTCCTTTCAGAGAACAAGACTTTGTACCAGGTTCTCTGCCAGGAGTCATGGGGTTTTTGGACGACCTGGCGGGGCCACATCGCATGGGTAAGCCTAGCAGGCAGCGAGGGCTAAGACAGAGCACCTCTCTGCAGCTCCAGGCACTGGCATCCACATTGCCATGCCAGACAAGCTCACCACGTGCAACAGGTTGTTCCCTCAGGGGACACAGCATCCTCCTTTGTTCCCTTCCTGCTTCTTCCGTTCGCTTTCACCACCTGATGTTTCACCACCAAACATCTCTGACAGTCCCAGTTTAACACCCCTGCCCTAGTAAAGTCCCACTCTGCAGGCAAAAGAAGCGAATCTGAACTCTCTCCTGAGCCCAACATCACTGCTTATTAATCAGCCAGACAGATAATGTCTGAGAGACATAAGGGCATTCCTCTTGGGGGGAGAACATGCTGCTTCCAGGGAGATTTCTTCCACCATCTGCCCACATCAAATCTAGGAAACGGGATATTGGAAAGCAAATTCAGCACAGATGTATAGCATGGGAAGGTCTGTTGACTTCAGGGTATATTTGTATTGCATTTAGCCTCAGGAATCTAAACCAGAGAGAGCCTTTCTTTCCCCTCCCATTGCCACTCCAGTGTAGATGTCAGTAGACACATATTGTGACACCTAATTCAGATTTTAATATGATCATCAGTGGAGTTACGTTACGTTTTTATTTTGTTATTGGGTTGTTTACTTCTGCAAGGAAATATTTTACATGGTAATCACGAGACAGGTAACTATTATATAAACTGTGTTATTTTACCAAATTGAAATCCTCAGCCACCTGTGTGACTTGGGAGGGTCACTAAGCTCTTCATGCTCAGAAAATGTATATCCTTAATGTATAACTTCTGTCAAATGTGTTTGGAAAAGTATTTCTAAATGACTTCTTACTCCATGTTGCAAAGGGCCGTAAAATCTCAGCCATAGCAATGTCATGCTATCAGGGTTGGGTTGTCTCTGGGTTTAATGTTCAGAGTGTAGCAGGTCTCTGTTAAATAATGCTAGTTTGGGAGAAGAATGAGGAGGACTGCAGTACCTTCCCTGTCTTAGGCCCTCCCTATTCAGACAGTAAGAAGCATCCAGCAGGCAGTCCCTTCTCAGGCAGTGCATAAGGAAAGGTTCTAGGGCTTTGCTCATTTAGTCTACCACATCTGAGTCTGTGCACATTTACCTAGTGCAAATTGTTCCTCTTTTATCTGCCCTTCTCTCAGACAGAGAGATTTTTAAAAAAACAAATAAAGGAGAAAAGAAGACATTCTTCAACATAAACCTGTCCTGAAGAAGGCAAAAACCCTTCCAGCATGTGAAAATGTTAATTGTGCTGTCAGATACACTTCCGGAAGGAGCTCAACATGGCAGTGCTAAGTATGGCACAAGCACTTGAATAAAATGTGCTATGAAGACTAAATTTAAGCAAATGTGAATTGAAGTTTTTTTGAAACATCCTGAACATGCTGGGTTTTCACTGGTTAGCACTCACTGAATTAAAATACGTGGAAACTAACCAGGAGATACTGTCTTTCTATTATAGATTAAGTCCCCTTATCCTTGTAATTAAAGAAAGTGCTTTTTCCACTTCAGCAATCCTTCAGCAAAAACAAAGATAGAACTCAATATTCTTGATAGATCTTGGATAAAATGAAGACAGGAAAGAAAACCTTTCAGACTGGTTTTATGGGCTGGAAAGAAGCAGGACTGCATATCTTGTCTTATTCAACTCTTAATGGCACATTGTGACCTCTGGCGGAGTCTGCTGAAGTCAATGGAGTTGCACCAGGGATTGGTACCAGAGCTCATGCTCTGAAACTACCCATAAATAAAAGGCCAGATCCATATTTTTTCGCTGTTTTATGTTAAACAACTTCTTGTATATGAAAATAGAAGAAAGAAGGAATCTTCCTCTTACACGTTTTCCTGCAGGTTCCTACAAGCACAGAAATGTTGTGGTTTGGCAGATGTTCAGCGTGGTCTCCCAGAAGAGGAGTAGTGAGGGGCTTCAGACCTCCACTGGGCAGGACAACTGTCCTTGGCTATTTCTCACTCGGGAGCAGAGGGGAGCCAGGAACCAGATTGCCTATTTTACCATCTGCAGATGGGCACGAGGTCACACAGTGAGCACAACCTTTCCAGTGCCTGGGACAACTTAGCTCTCACTGAATATGCACCAGATGTACATGCTGTCTAGTTTTGTGCCCCTATCTCTAAAATGCTGGGGTTTCGTCCGTATGATTTTTGGCTGACTGGCAAGGAAAGTGGCACTTGAGCTTTAAGAAAAGGATCAGGAACCCACAAAAGGAGGTGAACTTCCAAAATTTGTGTAACAGTGATACCTTGGGCTTTTGGGGGGAAGTGTGCCATTACATTTCCAGAAACACTGGGAGTGGCACATTGCCTCAAATAACTGTAAGAGGCAGTAGAACAAGAGTGAACTTTCAGCACCTGAGATTTATGTGTCAAAAATACCTCAGCCCTTGTACATGTTTTATGAGTGTTAAAATGGAAAGTATAGTCCCTAAGTGTCAGGTGGTGAACGAGCAATACTTCTATAAGATTTACCTCTTTGCAGGCAATTCTTGAAATTCCTTAAACCCCTGAAATTCTGAGTGATTGCTCCAGAGGGGTGTGAAATCTATATCTGGACTTCAGGCTGAATTTTAGTTGTTGGCTGTAACTGCAGGGGAATTTTTGGTGCCAGAGAGATCCTAGGAGGCCATAGGGAAAAAGGAGAGAAAAGAAAAAGGCAGTTGTATTTTGAAGCACAGTTGTTTAATAAACATACCTTTCCAGAAAATAAGTCTGGGAACATCTTCTGCTATGCTGTACCAGTGTGGCTAAGCCTGCATTTACCCATGGAGGCTTGGCAGAATGGATGCTTGACTCACCAAATATACAGTACAAAGTCTGTAAAATGCTGAATGTGCCAAAGTGAGAGGCAGATTCTGTCAGCTTTGCTCCCGATGAGTAGGACTGTGCTCGGCACCCGACTATTTGAGAAGGAAACTACTACACAACGGAAGAAGGTTGTCAGTGTTGACCAAAATAAGCATGGGTCTTTTTTTTTTAAACTGCTAACGTGGGCAGTTTCCTTAGAACAAAGAGGTTTTTCAATGATCTTTGAAGACTCTTTCATTTCTATTTGTTCACCACGTCATTTGTTTCCCACGTCTATCTCATTTTAAGCAAGAACCTGCTTGCTGCTAATCTTTTGCAGCCGTATTCTTGAACACTCTGTGTACAACACTTGTCACAAGCATGCTGTTCTGGCTATATCAGTGCGCATGACCACGCAGAGATTCATTTTTAGAGCAGGATGGTACTCCAGGAGCTGTTCTTTCAGCTGCATGCGTGGGCTTAGCAGAGAATACGCAGGCTAAAAGGGGAGGGAGGGCTCAGTTAACTGCCTCCAGGGTTCTAAAGTACACCATTGCACCCATTTACAGCACATTTTTCTACAGTTAAAAAAGAAATCTTTTCCACAGTTTTATTCAAGCTCCTGAGTAGAATTTTATGGAGAATTAGATTTGTGGCTCAGCATTTTAAATATCAATTTAAGTTCTAATTTTAACAATACAATGTTGGGTTTATTTCTACTAAAATCTATAGCACCTTTCCGTAGGACTCCTTATTCCTGGTAAATGTAAAGGACTGCTAAGAGAAACCATGGAGAATCCTTATAAAAAATGTGTACTGCTGCTCCACCTGAGGACAAGAGTTGGAGGGGTTCATCCAGTCTGAGAGATCTCATCATGAATGTGGCTCATCCTTACTTAGGATGTTAGGATGACTTTCTGGTCATACTTCAGAAAGGATAGAAAGACAGCATTTTGAACAGCGTTTATTTTTCCTTGATGGGATACATAGAAATAAACCAAGTTTAGTCGTCTTTTCCCTGGGTCCCAGGTGGAGAAGAGACGATATCCACCTTTCCTACTTCATCTCTCCTCATTCCTTGGGAAACCAAAGTCCAGTGAGGATCAGTGTTGCAGCAAATGGTGTTGACTTTTGCCAGATCTGCACATAAGGTTCCTTCATCGGTACTTCATTAGACAGTAGCAGTTTCTCAAGTGTCTTTGCAAATGTGATGACGTCCCCTTTTGTTTATATGAGGTGATCAGCAAAGGAGACACCTCAATTAATGATCATTCACTCACTCCTGTGCTCACGGGCACACAGGTTTGGGCCCTTTTCTGACTGCAACTCTTGCTGTGGGAAAAAAAAAAAAAAAGGAGGCTTTTCTTGCATATAGAAGTGTTAGTTATACTTGGATTGAAGGGCCTAGGAGATTCTTTATATTCAAAGAGCAAACACCACCACTATCATTATGAATTACTATTCCTGATGAGTCTAATTCTTTTTACTGCCATTACAGCAGATGCTCACATATCTATCCTCAGTGGCCAAATCAATCTTTCCAAACTCCTAATAAATATTCCAGGAAGAATACTAGATTTTATAACAGCATTTCCTGGCCTTGGCAGGAGAAGATAAAGGTGCCCCTTCAAGTCGGCTTTTCACACAGCTTACCTGCAAAGCTTAAAGGACACCAGATAGGGATCCCTTGCTGAACATTGCTGTTATACAGGCAGATCTTCACAGTAACAGCATTTTTCCCCATTAACAGCCTTCAGTACAATATTTTTCTCTCTGCGGCTATGTCTCTTCTTTCAACTTCATCCATCTTCAGGTGCATGAACTCTGTTGTGGTTAATTATAAACTTCAGGGACTTTTAGCATGGAGAATTCCTCAAGACACAAATCAAGTGAAAAAACAGGTATCCCCTGACAGAACCTGGAAAATAGAAAGCCTAGTGAAATAAAATATATGGGTTGCTCAAAAGAGTAGATATTGCTCAAAAGAGTAGATATTTTAAAAAGTCAGATTCCAAACTACATCGATTATCTGCATATAGATTTCTTCTTGCCTAATTTCTTTCTTGCTGTCATCTAGCAGATTAGCAGCCTTCATCTGCTAGTCATCACCAATGTGTCTTCTAGAACAGCTGCTCCTATTTTCCTGTCTCCTCCTGGAAATTCTGTTCCCTATGGTCTTGTTTGATTACATAACAAATTACAGAAAACTAGGAAAAAATTATTTCCCATAAGCTTATGGCTTTGTGACATTAGCTTCTACCCTTCCTATAACTCTTCTGGATGCCTCTTGGATCTCATGTTTCCTCTGCTCTTATATGGACTCCTCCTTTCCATTGCCATGGAACATGTTTTTCTTATAGGTAAAAACAGTTGATAGACCCTTGTTCATTAGGAACAAACCTATGGACAGAGGGGAAGTACATGAAAATAGGCAGTACCAGCCCCAGAAGGTTGTCAGCCTGTGTTGGTGAGTCTTGAATAGAGTAGGAGAAGTAAACCATGGAGTCGTTTGGCTAGGAGAAGGCAGTTGCCAAGTAGCTGAGTCAAGCCCTGCTCTTAAGTGAGTTTATGGTTTCCTATGCACTAGACAGAACTGCCTCTGAAATGCTTGGGAATAAAATAGATGGATGAACTGTTGCCTTTTGGATCAATTTTTTGGTATGTATATTCCATGTTCTTCTGTCTTTAAAGTGTTTTTCACGACTGCCTGCAGCCTTGAATTGGCTGCTTTTTGGCATGGAGTTTGAACAAGACTGAAATCGAGTTAAAAATATAATGAGATTCTGAAACAGTTGAGTTATTCTTAAGATTTGCTCATGTTTAGCTATTGTTCCATTTATAGAACACTTGTAGGGATTAGCACACAGCACACCAAAAGAAGCCTATATCTTATGAAATAGTATGCTTTAGGTCCCGTAGTTGCTGCTGGGAGATTTCCTCCCTCAATATCTTTTTGTTTTGCTGTGCTTTCTTTCAGTCCAAAGCAGGGCTTTGCTGGTGCCAGTACTGTGTTCAGAAAGTAATCTTACCCAGTGTCCTCCTACAGCAGGAAAGCACAGCTCACATAGCAGTTGTGGTTCATAAGGGCATGACACTATGTGCAGCAAAAAGCATCTGGGTCCTCTCTTTATATATCTTTAATAAGAAGAAACATAACTGGAAAGCAGAGAATGAATTCAAAGATTGACTAAGCCAGGTTGGATGGGTTCTTGGTCTAGTGGAAGGTGTCCCTGCTCATGGCAGGGGAATTGGAACTAGATGATCTTTAAGGTCCTCTCCAACCCAAACCATTCTATGATTCTATTACTTCTGCCACTGTTAATGTGTACCAAGGCCTATGCATCTGGAAAATCCATCCAGTTTTGGATGTGGGGCAGCTGGATGAGTATGAGCACATAATGTATGTCCAATGGGTCTCATAAGGGCAGCTCTAAGTACCAGCTGCAGTATAATGCAGTTTTAGGAATACTTTTAAGTTACCAGTGGTCCAAAATGAATCACAAATCCAATTTAAATATATAGGCTTCTTATGAGATATAAAGAATATCTTGTCTAAGAATTAGTTCCACAAAAGGCAGCATATTGAGGGGGGAGCAGGACCTGAAAAAAGAGAAGTGGGAAATGACACAGAGGAAGTAGCAGTGGTGCCTTTCAATTCATAAAATGAAGAAAAAAGCCAGTCTGAAATAGCATAAACCAGCAACAGATTACTCATAAATTTCAAAACATTCCCACCATCCAAAGCCTCTTTAAATGGGGGCCATTTTGAGCCTTTACTGTCTCAGTCTGTTGCTGATCATAATCCTCCTCCTTGTATTAATTTTTCCAAGAGTGATAGTCCTTGCCTGTGAATTAGAGTTTGAAGCCTAAGAGGGTGCATTGCCAAATCTTGTGGGGCAAGATCCCTCTTTCCTTACAAAAGCACAGCTCCTTATACTCCTCAGTAAAGCTACAGAGGTCAGCAGAATAAAGGCCAGGCCCCCGTGTTTCCCTGGGTTCAGAGTAAGGCCCACTGCCTGCAAATGAACTTTTCCATACCAGCATAACAGTGAGGAGGATAGGTTATATATACATCAAGTGTCCTATCTAAACAGATAATTAAATTTTTAAAAATTATAACAATAACAATACATGTATATTTTTAAACCAGTAGATTGTGTGTGATTTCAAAATCTTTTCATTCAGTTGTTCACGGCAAAATAATGTTTACAGAACAGATAAAGGCAAGCAGGAAGCTGTAAGTAATGGATGTCTAGAAAAGCTGTCTTAAAAAACAAGTGTACCTGTGAGGAACAATTGGCAGACTGTTGGGACTTTTATGGATAATTACATTACACAGGCTCTCATAATGTCAGATGCAATATAATAAATAGGCTGCTCACTTTGGTGTTCCCTGAAGTCAGCTAGAGCTATCTGAAAGGCAACTCTTCATTTTTCTGGTTTGTGTGAAAATTATGCCTTTTTGTCAGGAGCTCCTTACTTTGCAGAACACCACACGGCCCAGCAGTTGCCCGTCGCAGTTGTAAATCGATTATACTGAACTGCCAGTGTGGAAACACTGGTGCTTGCGTTGTCTTGCTCAGCTCTAACTTTTGAGCTCCTCCAAAGCCCCAAGCTTGCCACAGTGATGCTTGCTTGGGAGGGACCCTACCCTTGAAGGTCATAAATACTCTAATTATCACCTCTCACACGGTGTGGCTGCTCTATGTGGTTGGTGGTGCTCTGCATCTTGCAGAGGGAGCTCAGGATCTCTTAAGACTAGATATCTACTTTGTTATTTTCCTATGGAACCAGTGAAATTCTGCTGGGACTTTTGTCGGGGGGAGAGGTGGGGGGGGGGTTTCTTGAGGGTTGATTGTTTGGGGGGGTTTTGTTTGTTTTGTTTTGGGGCTTTTTGTTGTTGTTGGGTGATTTTGTTGTTGTTTGGTTTGGGGTTTGTTTGTTGTGGTTTTTTGTTTGGTTGGGTTTTGGGTTTTTTCCTTTTGTTGGGTTTTTGTTTGTTGGTTGGTTTTGGGGAATTTTTTTAGCAGTATAGGGATATTAGTCAGCAAAAAAAAAAAAAAAAAAGGAGAAATACATAAGGAGCTTATATGCATTTTGCCCCGCCCTGAGCACAAATAGCTCCTCAGGTCTTTCAGAAAAGCATCAAGGGAAAAGAAGTGGCAACTCCTGAGCTGCTCTGAGGTAAGGATTGTGTTGGAGAGGAAAATCGCAGGCCCATGCTTCTCATTGTATACTCTCCTGCATGCCCCAGTGGTGGACATCCATGATAAAAAGGTGTTGCTGGTCAGCTCTGCATTCAGCTGGGCTCTCCTTCTCACCTGGGTGCTAATGGCAGACTCCTGAAGAGATGCCTTTCCCTGAAGGAAGGAAGATTGCAGCATCCAGCTTCAGCAGGAGGTCAGCCAGTATGTGCTGGTGCTTGAACTACTGCTCAGACTGGCAGACAAAAAAGGATATGGGAGCAGAGGTTGGGGTAGATTTTCTCTGCAGTGCTCCCTGTTCACACAAGACAGGGATGGCAAACTGACCAGCACCACTTCCATGGTGATTTTGTCCCAGCTTCTCCAACACAGTCATGCCATCCAGAGGTGGAGGATCAGCTCTTTACTATCAAGTGTCTCCATCTCTTTGAAATGAATCTGCTGAGTCTGATGGATTAGAAATAAGATGGACACTTAAGCATGGAGTATTTCACTGCATTTATGGACACAGCTTGAAGCAAGTGGATTTTTCAAGAGGTGGAGTGAGAAGAGTACTGGTGAGGTTTTATTGACTGGGGCTTTGTTTCCCCTTGTGTATTTTTTATTCTTCCCCCACCCCCCGTCCCAAATCTACAATCCAAATGCCAGTTCATGGGATAGACCTGCAAACAGAGAAATGTCCCAGTTTGCTCAATATTTACCAGGAACAGACTCTTGCTCTAGGCATTTCTGGTTGTCATCTGAGGCAGAGAGCAAAATAAATGCAGCCATCTTTCAGAGTCTGCTTGAGGAGCCAGTCATTTTATGTTGTAATGACATGTGCATTTAATAAAGATATAGAGTATTCTGAGGAGACTAAAACTGCGCTCTTATCTTAGAGACATATAGACATTAAGAATGAAGATTTCATTTAATTGCGGCTTGCTGCTGTGCACAATTTACCAAAATGGCAGTAAACTGCTATTGAACTGTAACATCTAAAGATGTCTAAGTGCTTGGATAATTTGTGGTTTTTTCCTCCTTTGGAAGATAACAATAAAATAGCTTAAAAATAGGAAGAAAATATTGCATCAAGGCCTGAAAAGCAAAGAGGGAAGTAGTCACATACTCAAGGGCTCTATTACAAGCATCATCCCCAGGAGAGGCACATCTCGACCCCCTTACCTTTACCATTACCAATAAATAAAATGATGGACTTGTATCCCAGAGAGATGCAGTCCAGCAGTACTGGTGCTTTTGTAAGTTTGTGAGCCCTTTAAGAAAGTTCCCATAGGTAAGTTGTGGGCTTAGCTTTCCTTAACCGGATTTCACAGGCCTCTTAAAAGTGGTGTGTGATCCCTTCCTTCCCCTGGCCCCTGTTCCACAGTCACAGGTAAAAACCAATGGCTGCAGCTGCACAGGATTTGTGTCCACAGTTGAATCCCTTTATTGTCACTTAATGCAGTTCTGAGGGTCTTCGTTCTGCCTGGGTGGCCCAGGAAGCTCCGTTTGATCACTGCCCATTAGTGGAATCCCTTGGGAATCAGACCAACACCCGCTGACTTGCCCATGGTAATACCTGAGCCCTATGGGACTGACAGAAGCATTTGCGTGTCTTAAGTGTCCCCAGTGGAGCCTTTGGTTCAAAATGACCAAGATAAGATGTAAGCTGATGGAGATGTCAGGGCTCTGAGTATAAAATGCAGAAGGGGCATTCACACCCTGGCATAGCAAAGAGAGCCTCAGCTGACGTTGAGAAGGCATGGCATCCATGGCATGGCATGACATGGCATCCAAGTAACTGGACAGCACTGGCCTCCTCAGTAACATAAGTGGTACCAGTGGTAGCTCCAAGATAAGAGTGGGAGAAGATCCAAGCAGGCAGCCAGGAGAGGAGTTTGGGAAGAGCACAGACAGCAGAAAAGAAGTGGAAGAAACCAAAAGGAAGATTCCATGAAGGAAGGAGCGCTGAATTTTATTTAGACTTTTCTTATCTACAAGTATTTTTGTTTGTTTCTTATGGGGTTATTTTTTTTTGTTTGGTTGGTTTTGGTGGGTTTGATGCAATCTGTGGTAACATTTGTGTTCACTGTGCATGACAAGCATTAGTCCTAGCTGCAGAGACTTTATTAGGCTAAGCAATGGGCTTCTGTTCCTTGGATAGGTAAATGAAGGATACCCAGCAGTCAGCTCTCTGCAGGGACGAAGCATGGGGAGCAGACATTTTATAGATTGCAGTGTTACAGCATCAGTGTTGACCCATCTGCTTACAGTGACAAAGAAAATTGGCACCTTGGTAACGTTTATCAAAGGTATTGTGTTGAAGCACAATCTCAGGATTGTGGATTGTTCTTATTAATAGAAAGTGTAATCTACCTCTAGGAGATAACAAATAAGTAAAGTTCATAGCTATTATTACCTCCAGATACATTCAGTGTGAGTATTTCACGCTGAAAGTTATCTCACATTCATGTAAATTACATTGACTAGAAAATACTAATTCTCTCCCCAAGATAACAAATGTAAATGTAAAATATTCTAATCTAGTGGTGCTAATGTATCTAGGGAGAGTTTATTACACTATGAAATTTAGATGAATCACAGAAGTGGAATGTTGGATGAAATTACCAGGTAGTGATATCTTCAGCTGTGTGCCCAGGCAGGTGGATGGCAAACTGCAGAAATTAGGAACTCACTCTGCCACGAGAATCCATCTTTCAGCCATCATCCAGAGACAGGACTGTCCACTTTCCTCTGGATTTGCCAGTAGGATCAAGGAAACATAATAAATTCTTTCTTTTCCTTCTCCTTACCTTCAGAATTTCATTTTGTGTATTTGTTTTGCTATTTGTATTGAGTTGCTCATCTCTGACACGTCTGCTAGCAAGGAATGAATAAATAAAGCCAAATGAGCTGAATGAGTTGTCTGAAGAATAGTGTGAAATTTACTTGAAAAATCATTCAGCAGTTGTTTGAGACAACAAAGAAAACCGAGAAAAGTCAGTTGCATATTTATAGAGGTGTTGTCAGCATCTTTCAGATGGTCTGCAGTGCCTCTCCCATTTTGCCCATATGAAAGTGGGAGAGCTTGTGATTTTTGCCAGGCAGCTGTGCAGCCATCCATCACCCAGGAAGGCTGATCCAGAGCTTAGTGGAAAGATTTAAAAATTATTTTTATTAGCTTAACCTGCTACTTTCTAAAATGAGTTTTTCACTTAGTTTACCCCAGGGCTTGAGATTTCCGAGCTCAGACCCTCTGGCCACGTTGTAAAGTAAAATAATGCCCTGCCAAACTGCAGAAACCATTGCTTTGTGTGCAACTTCATGTGAAATTTCTGGTGGAGGTGAAAGGTGCTAGGCTGGCATCCTTGGACAATAAAATCCTTCACCAGTTTGTGTTAGTTTGCTTCAAGGTTCCATACCAGATTCATCAGTGAACCAGATTTCTGGCCAAAGGAGCTACCCCAGAGGTGCCAGAGTAATTCTGTCAGCTGCAGCTTACTCAGTCCTTTGTCACCTGGAAACTTACAGAGTTGTTACTGTAATTTCTGGTCATACTTTTCATTTCATAGCCAGCATCTGCCCAGGACTGCACTGACCCCATCAGGTGTTTCACACAGACCCTAAGCAGCTATCAGATGGTGCCTGTGCAGTCACTGCTGAGTTTGACCAGATTTGAGACAATAACCTTGAGAGCTAAGGCTCAGTATGGATTTGCAGCCTTGGTGCACAGGAGACAAAAATATTGAGAGTGATAGAAGAAAACTACTTTTAGCTAAGAATAAAAGGCAAGTGCCATGAAAAATGTCTGAAAATATTGATTCCACTTCTAAGTGCTCACTTAGTTAGCAAAAATGATTGTTCCCCACTCTTATTTGATTTTCAAAAAGTCATAATTTTCTGAGCCTGGCCTTGTATCAGAAGATACAATATTTGAAGTTTTATATCAGTAAAATGGCTAAGAACAAGGATTGAATCTTGGCCTGTTGAAGTCAATGGAGTTTTGCCATTGACATTCAATTGAGGCAATTTTCTTCCTCAGGCACATTGTGGATCAAGAATAAGGCATTAATACTCTGATTTAAATTTTTTTAGTCTTTTTTTTTTTTTTTAGTTCAGAAAATATATTTATCAATCTGGGACTTTAACCAAAAGGAAGAAGTTTACAAGCAACTAAAGTATGTTCTTTCAAGATTTACAAAAAGAATAAACTAGCAAAACCAGTATTTATCCATGAATAATTTTAGCTAGAAAAAAGAATGAAACAGAAAAACAGAACTGACATTATTTAAAGGATTTGTCCACAAATTTTTTTAAACACTAGTACAAAACTTGCTTTAACAGCAATAATGTATTCGGGGTTATTTATATGGGTTTCTTTCTGAAAAAGCTGACTCTAACAGCAGACATATATAAAAGAAATAAAAAGAACTTTTTATTTCTTTACCTTTTAAGCTTTGTATTACTTTTTGCCTTGAATCATCAGTCTATCCTTCAAACTTATTTGATGTCATTAATAGAGGAGACAAATGAAAATATGGTTCTTGAATATTATGTTCGTTCTTAAGAATATGTTTTTTTCAAATATATTGTATTGCATGACTTTATTTTTCAGTCTTAGGCTCTTCACAGATACCATTTACTTTGAAGAAGCCTCTAATCCTTTCTTCTCTCATTTTCTGTCTCTTACTGTTTTGACTATAGAGGGAAAGAGATTTCTTCTTTCACATTTTCCTTGACTGACCCGTGAAAATGATGTATGATAGAAGCTTTAAAAACAAATATGTCTGTTAGTGCCTTTGAAAATTAGTCTCTTTGTTCTTATGGCTGATGTTTTTCTTTCAGAGCCATGATGTGTTTTGTGTGCTTATTTTGAAGATTCAACTAGCTTCCCTTATTCCACTGCAATTCTCAAAGTCTGAAGTAGAAGCACCAAACTTGAGGAGTGGGCCCATGACAGACTCAGGAAGTTCGACAAATCCAAGTGAAAAGTGTTGCAGCTGGGTCAGAGTAATCCCAGACATAAGTATGGACCAGGAGAAGAACTCATTGAGAGCAGCCCTGCAGAGAAGGAACCGAGTGTTGTGGTGGATGAAAAGCTGGACATGAGCCAGCAGTGTGCACTTGATTCCCAGGTGGCCAACTGCATCCTGGGCTGCATCAAAAGCAGCGTGGCCAGCAGGTCGAGGGAGGTGGTTCTCTTACCCTACCCTGCCTTTGTGGTACCCCACTAGGAGTACTGCATCCAGCTCTGGGGTCCTGGGCACAAGAAAAATGAGGGTCTGTTAGAGCAGGTCCAGAGGAGTGTGACAAAGATGATCTGAGGGCTGGAGTGCCTCTCCTATGAAGACAAGCTGAGAGAGCTGAGGTTGTTCAGCATGGAGAAGAGAAGGCAGCAGGGAGACCTAATTTTGGCCTTCCAGTACTTAAAGGGAGCTTATAAAAGAGAGGGAAAGGGACATTTTATATGGGCAGATAGTGATAGGACAAGGGGGAACAGTTTTAAACTAAAAGAAGAGAGATTTAGAGAGGGAAAGAGATCCAGTATTACCTGTGAATTTCTAAATAAGAACAAAAAGGCTAAGTAGAGTAGATAAATTCACATCTAACAGCAAGTATTAATTCAAGTATTAATGCAATGTATTAATTCAAGTCTTCTCAGGGCAGTTACCAAAACAGTCTTTGGTCCCCCGCAAAGACTATCTTGCTTACAGGAACTGTATGAATATATGTAATATATCTGGATTTGTGCTTGTGAGCCATCTTCAAATCACCATCAGCTGATGTTTCAAAAAAGGATGTTACCGCATCATACTTATTCACAGTCAGTTTAATTTTAGTAGAACTTATACATTTCAATAAATCTCCATTTATGGTTTTGATACCTGTTTGTCTTGAGAAGCACCTATTCTATTGGCCTTAAGAAATCTTTTGATATCAGTAGGATTCAAGACCAATAGAGAACCAACACCTGAAATTCACAGGCACTGATACTGAACAATTTTGATACCTCTTGATAGGCACTGGTAACTTTCAAACTTGATAGGCTATACCTGTAGGTTACAGAATCATAGAACACAGAATCATAGAATGCTAAGGGTTGGAAGGGAGCTTAAAGATCAATTAGTCCCATCCCCCCTTCCCGTGGGCAGGGAGACCTCCCACTAGACCAGCTTGCTCAAGGCCCCATCCCAGCAGGCTTTAAACACTGCCAGGCTTGAGGCGTCCACAACCCCCCTGGGTAACCCGCTCCAGTGTCTAACCACCCCCAAGGTAAAGAGTTTTTTCCTAATTTTCCCTTCTTTCAGCTTGTACCCATTACTCCTTGTCCTATCACAGACAAAGAGTCCCTCTCTGGCTTCCCTGTAGGCCCCTTTCAGATGCTGGAAGGTTGCTATCATGTCTTCACACACCCTTCTCTTCTCTAGGCTGAACAGCTTCAATTTTGTCAGCCTGTCTTTGTTAGGGAGGTGCTCCACTCCTCTTATCACTTTCGTGGCCCTCCTGTGGACTTACTCAACAGTTCCATGTCCTTCTTACATTGGCGGCACCAGAACTGTATGCGGTACTCCAGGTGGGGTCTCACAAGAGCAGAGTAGAGGGGCAGAATCACCTCCTTTGACCTCCTGGCCATACAGCTTTTGATGCAGCCCAGGATGTGGCTGGCTTTCTGGGCTGTGAGCACACTGCTGGCTCATTTTGAATTTTTCATCAACCATCACCAAGTCTTTCTCCTCAGGGCTGCTCTTACTCACTTCTCTAGATGTGACTGTGATAGCCATGACCCAGGTGTAGACCTTGCATGTCTCTTTGTTGAACTTCATGATGTTTGCATTGGCCCATCTCTCAAGCATGTCCAGGTTTCTGGATGACGTCTCTTCCCTCCAGCTGTCAACTGCTCCACATAGCTTGGTGCCACCAGCAAACTTCCTGAGGATGCACTTGAGCCAGCTGTCTATGTCATCCACAAAGAAGTAAGCATTGAGCTCTATAGCTAACATTTTGATAATCATAGGCATCAATGCCTTTCAAGCTTGATAAGAATCCAAACACTTTGTTCTGAAGAAACTTTTTGATACTAGTAGCAGCCAAGACCTCTACCTAGCGAGGCCTTTTGATATGGATAGGCATTGAGACCCATCAATTTTGACACATATCTAAAGATGTTTATACCAATAAGTTATTACCATATCAATGTCAATAGGCATTGCTACCTTCTCATCTCAATAGAAATTTAGTTCCTTCGGTCTCAAGAATTATTTTTTTTGTATTGGAACAAATCAAGACCTAAAGATAGCAAAAATTTTCAATATTGGTAGGCTTCAGTATCTATCAGTTCTACAGAATTTTAGTGATTGCCTTGTCATGTACTAGAAGTTAAAAGTAATACTGTGTGCTCCCCAGCTAAATAGTGCTGCAAATTGGTATTTCCCCAAAACTGAAGGGCTTAATAAGAAATTACGTGAAATAATGGAAGTTACTCTTAGACAGAGAAAATTACAAAATATATTCCAGTTAACAACAATTTTTTCATGAAAAATTATTATCTAAGTGCACATGAATTTCCTGATAAGTATCAGTATAATTGTAAAAGATCATATAACATGTAAGAGTAATTGTAATGTAATTAACCACTGATCACTCTGTTTCTTTTCATCCAGTTTGTATGTGTATAGGTAGACAGAACAATTAAAAAGTTATAAAAGGGTTCATGTTGATTTGCTCAGCTCTGACTCAAAGCAGAGCAAAATCCCAGATGGGCAGCAAAATTAAAACTGCACTGTGGCAATATAAAAAAAAATGTATTAACTTCCTTTTTTTTGCCCTACTTTTTCTGAAAGCCTGTAAATTAGCTGCTACTTAGGGTTCTAATACAGAGCAAAGAATTTGTTATCCACTTAGCAGTGCTACTCATCTCTGCTAGGGAAAATATCAATGTTAGTGCACTTCCACTAAAAAGCACTCAAGAATTTAAAAAAAAAAGAAAAAGCCAACAACCAAAACAGAAACAATTTAGCTTTGATCTAAAATCCAGCACTTGTATATAAAAGAAATGTAACTTCAAGGTTACTAATGCATTTTCTATGTCACTTCTATTTGTATAGAAATAAAAATAAAGTCACTTCATAGCAAATGCATTTATTACTTCCTTCTGTAGGTCTGTCCTTTTCAGGAGGATCTAAATTTCTTGTTATTGTTAAGGTTTGCATTTACTGGGCTTTACTGACAGTGTTTTGGTGAAATAATACTGAAATAGCACAACCTAGCACTCACTAGTTGTTTTGTAGGCAGTGATATTGTTATTTCACACATCATTAGAACTTGTTACTGAGATGCTGAAAAAAACCTAGAAAGTCTTATGCACCCAGATATGTAAGACAGTGAGAGAACTGGGTCCTGAAAACATGGGATCTTCCACAACTGCAGGACTTTGTAGGGGCTCAGCTCTTTCAGGCTTCAGGCAGCTCCCAACCCACCTCTTGGCATGCAGGTATATTATTCACTGAAACAATTATTTTGTTTCCAGATAAACACTGAGTTTTGGAAGTACTCTTTTTCTCTCTGTCTTTTTTTAAACAACTGTAAAACTGCATATAATTGAAGAGAAAGGGCTGAAATCCTCTCTTAGGACCCTCAGAGTCTGAAATCTTGACCTGGGTTTTTTACTAGGATGTACTTCACCGTTCTTGTTTATTTCACTGTATATACTTATCCTTTTAATTAAATTGTGTGCTTGGTAAAGCTTCTCAGCTTAAAGGTTTTGGCTCCTAATATGTTACAGGAAACGTAACTTCCTCCTCATTTTCCCCTCTGCTTCCGTGCTGACTGGGAGAGACCACGTGCAGTGACCCCAATTTATGGACTGTGGAGGCGTGCTTTACTCCTGGGTCTCAGCTGTGGCGGCTCACCAGGGACATGCCAGCAGGCAGCAGTGCCAGGCACTGCATTCACACAGGCTGTCCAGAGATTTTCAGGGTGATTCCCTGAATGTGACAAGACATCAGATATCAGCCTTAAGTCACCATGAGTTCAGCAATTCAGACCAAGATGGGATCTGTAGTCATCCGTCATCCTCCCACAAAAAAGGGACCCTCAGGATCCCTTTTATGTTGAGGTACCATGGAGGGAATGTGCATGCCAGGAGCTAACTGTGTTTACCAGGAAAGAACTTATTCTCTGTGGTTATAACATGATCAGCAGGGCTGGTCTCTGCAAGCTCAGCTAACAGATCTGCCTCCATGCTTAAACAAAGTGAGGGTTGTTTTTCCTCCTTATTCACCCAGGCCCACTCATCATCCTTATTCACAGTCTGTACAAACAGCATCAAGCATGTGTTTAACACTCTGAATCCTGAGTGGCCTGCTCCTCAGAGGATGTTACCTATTCTTCTGAGCCGTCCTATATCACTCATTTTGTCACTTGCTAATTTTGACTCACAGAGTGCTCCAAGAGCATGGGTAAGTCAGTTTGCATGCATAGTCTTTATTTTATTTGAATTACTAAAACATGATGTGTTTTCTCCCTCTGGATACATTACATGGCAAAGCATAAACAAATCATAAGTAATAACCTAAGTATAGTGTCTGAATGCCCTCTGAAAAGTTTTCCCTCCACGTCAAGGATGCCCTCTCCATTTTACTGATGCATTTACAGTTGTTGTAGTTCTATTTCTTAGGAGCTGTGGCAAAGTCTGTACAGCAGAAGGGTATACAGACTCTGTGGAGATGACTGAAGGAGAAACTGTTTGCTTCAAGAGCCTGTTACTGAATGTGCATGTCTAGCAAGTCCCTTCTATTTTACAGAAGGTCATAAATAATGCACATCCCTCAGGTGCACATTCTCTGCCTTGTGTGCCATTTCCGAGTGAGGTACACATATATGTAATACAGAGCATGTTATAAAATGTCTCTAGCTGACGGAAATGGGTGTCTGTAGTGTGGTCAGCATCAGAAATACAATCTAAGTCCTTCTGTTTAAATATATATGCAGACACCCTTCAGTCTGGACCTGGTTTTTTTTCCAGTGGTACAGATGCATCCAAATGAATCCAAATCACAAGTCTTAACAATGCACATGGGCACAAACTTTCTAACAGACAAGTTCCCTTTTGGAGCTGTAGCAGGTCACACACATCCCGCTTCCTTCCACTGGTGTGAGGACATGATGGCTTTTTGCTCAGCAGGCCACAGCCCTCAAGGAAGAGGAAAAATTCCTCAAGTTCATCCTCTAGGATCTCTCAGCAAGCAAGCTCACAGGTAGTGACTGATTCCCTTGCTTTCAGCCTGTTTACAAGTGACTGAAAGTATATACCTACTCACCAGAACTAACACTGAAGAATCCACATGGTGATGTGGCCTTCGTTTGTTGTTCCAGTGAGAGTTGTGGAGTCTTAATGTGGCAGATATCACTGTGAATTATGGTTACTGAACTGGCACACCAGAGAATCAGCTACTGTCCTCTGTGGAGCTTGGAAACCAGCCACTGTTAGCTGCCATGCAAACACCTCAGGAAACAAAGTCCCTGCAACAACTACCTCATTCAGAGGGGACGAGTCATGTCATGCCTACAAGCTGAAAGTCACAGCAGCAGTTTTCAGCTTTTAGTGCTCCAAAATTTTTATTGCTAGTTAAATAAAAGCAAACTGAAGTTTTCATCTCAATGAAGCCTATAATTTCGTGGGACCCAGTGGCTACATTCTTCACATTGTTGTAGGAAGGGAATGAAATCTCTGGACAGCACTTATTATCCATTCTCCTAGGCATTCATTCCATATTCTGATAAAGATCAGCCTTGGGCTTTCTGGTTATTGATCTCAGCCAAAAGGCAGATCTCTCAGCTCCAGCAAGTGTTTCTGCTAATATATTTTCCTTCCAACATTTATACTCTTTCTAATTTCAGCCTCAAGAAGCAGCAATAAATTGCAATCTGTGACTTTAGCTTGTAAAAGCAGAGTGGACTGTATGAATATGTGTTGGACAGCTTGTCACAGTCTGCTGCAAAATCCAATTATTTCTGGGGTTATTATACCTTCTTTCACTACGTCTATTCTAACTGGGGGGAGAGGGAGGGAAATAAGATTGAATGTCCACCCCAGTGTTAGAAAAACACTAAATCTCAAATAATTAGATGAGATGCCATCAAACTTGCCCATAGTATCTGGTGAAATGCACTGGGTGGTTTGAACTTGTTATCTAAAGTGAGAGGCAGAAAATACTGATGTATTCATCTGGAAGTCCATAGCTCCGAAAGTTACTTTTAAATACACTTGTATGTCTTAATTGCCTTGACTGGGCCTAGTTCTGGTTTCTTCATTGGGTGGGACTGTTACAAACTTGTGATTCTTCTGGTGGGCTATTTCCTCATGGGCACCACAACTATGAGGGTTGGCTCAGCTTCCCCACAGAGACCTGCCAGGAGAAATGGGTCTGTACCCTGAAAAGGGGAGGTGCAGCCTTGTGGCTGAGGTGTGGCAGAGATGATTTTGGCTGGAGACCAGGATACCAAACCAAGATATCATTGTTGGCTTTCTTCAGGCACAGTGAAGCCATGTGGTCTCTTCCTTGGGGTCCTGTCTAGATACATGGAGTTTAGCTCCTTCTCAAGTCCTAAGCAAATCAATTGAGGGTACATAAAGGCAGGATGGGAAAGGAAAAAGCATTGGGGCTGCTGTTCAGGGAGTCTGATACAAAAAAAAGGACAAGTTCTTTTTCTGTTTTAACTTACAACATTCTGAATTAATAATATATGGAGGAAGGTGCTGCAGTTCATACAGACAGATTTAAGGAGCAAATCACGCTTTGGCATACACAGTTTATTATGTGCACTGGTATTGTAAAATCTCAGTTAATTAGTGTGAATTATTTGCTTATTGTGGCTCCTTGGAATTTATGCGACAAAGATCAAGTTTAAACAAATCTTTTTGATCTTTTAATGGATTTTGTAAAGGCAAGGGTAAGAAAATCCCATCTGTATTTCTACATATTTGAACATTATTAGAATTGAGGTTTTCTTAAGCTGTTGATGTAGAAACGAAAAGGAAATTTCATTTGCATAAGCTACAGAGCAAGTATCAATCCTAGCATAAATGTTGTTACACAGCTTTATGAATGATAATAACCCTTTGTTTCATTATAGAACTGACACCGGTTTTTCTAGATGATACTAACAGAAATGTTTCGGAAGCAGTTAGTGTTAAACAAATGATCTAGCTCTTGGGTGACATTAGCTAATCAGATATAAACGAGGGTTTGAAAAATAGGATAAAACCAACCTAATTTGTAGACTGAATATAAGTCAAATGGTTTTTGCTTGCCCTTTATAGTCTGGAGGAGTTTTCTCAGAAACAAGCTAACTAGATGAAGAACGAAGACAGTGACATTTGTCTAGATCTGATCATTGTCACTTGAATTTGTATGCACCACAGCCAATTTTTATTTTTATTATGCAGTTCAGGTTTACTATCTTGAAGCAGCTTAAAGGCTGGAGCTGGTTTCTGACAATGGGCTACCAAGTCAGCTCATGGCCATGCAGGCAGCCTTGGATTAGCCATTTCGAAAATGAAGGACCAAGACCAGAACAGGGCTGGACAATTTCTGATCTGGAATAGAAGTGGCAGTGGGCAGAAACTGAAACACAGAAGGCTCTGTCTGAACATCAGGAAACACTTTGTTTTATTGCAAGTGTGATCAAGCACAGGAATACGTTATCCATGGAGGTTGTGGTGTCTCCCTCCTTGGAGATACCCAAAAGTCATCTGAACACCGTCCTCACTAACTTGCTCTAGGTGGGCCTGCTTGAGCGAGAAGGTTGGACCACATGACCTCCAC
Source organism: Platysteira castanea (assembly GCA_013397175.1). Classification (NCBI taxonomy): domain Eukaryota; kingdom Metazoa; phylum Chordata; class Aves; order Passeriformes; genus Platysteira; species Platysteira castanea. The sequence goes on from VYXC01000743.1 coordinate 1,315,198, forward strand.
AGGTCATTTCCAACCTCAGCAAGTCAGTGAGTCTGTGAAGAGGGGTAAGGAGCCGGGAAAAGAGCCTGCTTCATTTTATACTACTTTGGAGCTAGAGATATGTAATGATGTAACTTGGCAGAGCGACTCTGTTAAGAGTTGCTCTGCTGTTGCCATAATCCATAGTCCAAATGCTTCCTCAGCATGAGAAATCAACCTGGATATAAACAAGTCTGAAGCAGAGGCCTTTGGCAGAAGCAAAATTTACTGGCACAAGCAACATCCCAGCAGTCTGCCTGCCTTGCTCATGGCTCAAGACAGTCCAGTCTACATCTCGTATAGATTATGTTCTTAAGCATCCAAATGCTGTTTCTTCTTGACTGTATGCCTTTTCATAGCACACTGAAGCTCTCCTCCAACTGCACTTTTTTTAGTAGCTTCAGTGTGTCCTGCCTTGAAGATCTCTGAAATCCACTGCTGGGTAATATTTCTTTAACAGAAGCACAACAAGAAACATATTACTATGAGTGACACTTTTTAAAAACTAGAGTAACTACAGTTAATTCTTATCCTGACAAGGTTCAAAGGGTTGCTAAAGCTTTTCTATAACCTATAATTGGTATCGTACTTTCCACAAGCTCATTATACTGTATTTGTGAAAAATGCTTTAGTGGCAGACTTGGTAGTAAGAGTAACACTTGGACTCGATGATCTTAAAGATCCTTTCCAACCTAAAAAATTCTATGATTCTATGATTTTGCAGCAGATAACAAGTTCCCTTCATGCTTAATGCATGTGTACTGCAACAAAACCTAGTCAGAGCAAAAGGTGCTAGAACCAACAGAATTTGTTGCTGACATTTTATGTCAAGCTGAGTTCAAATTTGTTGTGAAATGCAAGAAATTGATAAGAAATTGATCACTGGGCAGATGTGACCTCAAATTGAGCTTACATTTGATATTTCCACATATTTATTTACAATTTTAAGGAGAGAAAGAGTATAATCTATGGAAAGCTGCCAATTTTCCCAGTAGATTCTTACTAATTAAATGGTAATACCAACCCAATTTTTTCAGTCCTTAGACCCTCTGCAAGCTTAGGTTGGATTCCTGACAGCTAGTTTTGTCTGATGATGATAAATGTGATAAGAACTATCCTTAAGCTGGTCACATCAGAAACTTCATGGACTGTAAGTGGCATCTGATCTATGCACTTTATCAGCTTGGGACCTTCAACACATCTACTTCAGATCATTTTCACGTTGCTCGCAGCATGTCTTTCAGCAGCAAAAGGATGTGAGTGCATCTCAGAGGTAGGAAAAGGGCTAAAAAATGTTGCTGTGTTTGCACTGTGCTTTGGTTCCCAATTTCAGTCATGCCTCTCAAGTTTGCTTCCACAGACATCTGCAGTTTCACAGTGATCTCCCATGAAAGTCCTCACATAGTCAAACTTTACAAATCATGCCCTTAGGTACTGTAGATATTGAATATTTACCTGAGTTCAAAGAGAGACAGGCAAATTAATGTCATCTCTAAATTCATGCAAACCATGGACACATTAGGAAGTCCACATCATATGTAACTACTGGTGATGGATGAAAAAGTAACTGAGGAAGAAAATTTAGATATGAATGTCCTATTCTTGTGCTCTTCCCTAAGCATCTGCTGTTGGCTATGTCAGAGGCAGAGTGGTGGCTTAAGCTGGCTCTTCGGTCTGACCCAGTGTGTCTGTGTTCATGCTAAAGAGCTTCATTTATTCAAGATATCCCTTACTTAGGCACTTTGAATTGTTCCCCAGTGAATACATAGAGGACCTCGGTGCCTGTATTAGATGACTCAAGTTAGAAAGTATGCCTCTACTGCAGGAGCCTTGGGAAATGAGGAACCATGACAGCAGAGGAACAAATCTGCTCATTTTGGCTGTCAACACCACGAAAGTATACAGGAAGTTATTTATCCTGGCTTTTAACTGGTGGCATGAGATGTTCCTTCCCTTTGTAAATAGTCTCATCCTCCTCTCTTTGGACCTGCTGTTAAAGAGTGTGAGATGGAGCCTGAGTCCTGGGTCTGTTTCTGTGACTCAAAGCTGCAGGAACATTATTCATCAGAGCATCACCTCGACCAGGGACTGTGATGTGTCTTGCCTTTAGCAAGTATGTCAGCTCCCACAGCCAGGTCAGGAACAGGTTCCCCCAGTGATGTGAACTGATAAATGTCATCTCCCTTCTTTGAGGCTAGACAGCAATGAGCCAAAGTTTTCCAGCACTGGAATTCAGATTTAGATATCTGAATTTGAATGTTTGTGACTCAGTCCTTTACAGGAACTATCTGTAAGCAAACTAATTTAATATTTATAAAGAATGAATAGGAAAGACAATGAATAGAAAATATTTAACCAAGATGACTTAGAGGACATATTCTGGGAATAAAATTCCCCTTAATTGTGATTTGTGTGTTTGAATAGAAAGACCTTTAAATCATGGTTAATCTGATATAAATTATATTGCCTTTCTAAGTACTGCAAAATGTCGCGGCAGGCTCCAAACATCCCTGATGTAGTTTCAACCATGGATTGCTCTTTTTTTTCCTTTAAGTAGAGGTTTATTTTAAAATTTGCTTTCCCTTTGATTGTTTTTACCTATAGAGATCGTGTTTTCATGTCTTTTTCTGAATAAAGAAAGTGAAAGAAAAAAAGGCCAAATTCTCAAATTGGCAGCTGGGATTTCTCAGGGGGAGGAAGAATAAAAAAGAAAAAGAAAGGTAGAGATTTCCATGGAGAATATGGCAAGATTTGTCATGAGCATTGAAAAAGGTAAAACATTAACGGAAATCTGACAGTATAGTTCTCTGAAATGGAAAACTCCATTTTCTAATGCTAGTGTAAATTCTCTGAGAGGGTGAGGGATTTGCTTTTACACTACAAAAAATATTCACAGGTAGTTCTCAGATCAGAAGGAAGGAAGAAAGAAAGAAAGGAAGGAAGGAAGGAAGGAAGGAAGGAAGGAAGGGAGGAAGGACAGAAAATTTTCGCTGTTTCTATTTTAGATAAGAAGACCAAAGGATAAAACTGTTCCAGGTCTTGACAGGTCACAAATAACATAGGAGGAGAGGAAGAAAGGGGAGAACTGCTCTTCAGCTCTCCTGGAAACAGCTGTGACCAGGCTGCAGCATGAGACATGGAGACTTTTCCCTCACTTACTCTTTCCCTGGACACATCAAGCTAACCAGTTGCCTGGAGTGCAAGATAACATGTTATCACCTCAATAAGCTCTGAGCTTTATACCCACACTTATTTCGTTTGTTTAGTTACACAGAGTACTGCTTATTGTTAAGTCATGTGCAGAGTATTTAAACACATGACAGCACAGCCTTAGCTCTCATGCTACCTTTGTATAAGCTGGAAAACAAGAATAATAAGTTATTTCAATATATTTACAGGGAAGAGGAAGATGACGGTGTCTGTTTCTGTGGCGTCTTGGAGACAGCCCTGCCACAACCTTGACTCTGCAGGGGAGAGGATGGCCTGATTTCAGCACAGAGTGGGTGGTTTCTCTGCTGAGATTGCTGCTGCGTCCAGTCCAGCAATTAATGTCACTGAGGTCAGCAAACAGACATGAGGTGGTAATGACTTTCAGTTGCCACTGACCTGCCTGGATCCTAGCCAGAGACCTAGAAATTGAAATTTTTGCAGGCTGCTAACAGTCCCTTTAGCTGCCTTTTACTTAACATATTTCAAGCTGTGGAACAACAGAAGATGAAAAAATCAAAGGCAAGCAGATGTTGCAGGGATGATAAAGAAAGAGGCAAGAGCAATGGGAAATTGGCTTGGCAGGTAAATGATGTGGAGAGATATAGACCTAGAAAGGAGTAATTTCAGATATTTGTCTGTCCCTGATTTTGGTTGTGCACCCACCCCACATAGTTTTAATATCAAAAGATCATGAGCAGTGCTTGGTTCTCAAGTATATCGGGTGTTTTTTTTTTTTTTTTTTATGCAGTTGGTTTCCTAATTCGCAAAGCAAAAGACGTTCTTTTTGGTTGGCAATTAGTAGTGCTGGAGTGAGTCACTCCTCTTCTTGTGCTTCACTCCCTCTCTTTCTTCCATAAATGCTTCTAAGAATAGCTGCTATAGAAATAACTTTCATCTAGGGGAATTGCCCAAAATAGCAAACTCTATCCCTAAAAGTTATCAGACTGATTAGTCATTAGCAGAGTATTAGACTGGAAAGAATAAAAGCCTGAAAGTAGGTAACAAATGTATTTCTTATCAATTTATTTTTCTCTATGATTTATGCTTAAAAAGTGCAACAATTTCAGTAAGTTCATGTTTCCACGGGAAGGAAGTAGAAGGAGGTGGATTTCTGTAAGATCCTTTAACACATTGCTAAAGTCATATGTTGGCAACATTGTGCTTACAAGAAAATCATTCTGTCACAAATAAAAGATTTAAGTTTCATTACGTCCTAATCCTGCTGATTTGGGGGGTTTTTGGGTTTTTTGTTTGTTTGTTTGTTTTGGGGGATTTTTTGTTTGGTTTTCTGTTTTTTGAAAAGCAGTACATGGGCCAGTACATGTATCTTCTGTGTGCTGAATTTTGCAGACAGCTAAAGTGCTTTAATAACTCATGTCACTCCAGTGACACCAGCAGAACTGGCAGAGAAATTTTGCCTGAAAATCTCAACACGCAAGCCCCTTTCTACTATTGTATCAATGAGAGGAGGACAGAAAGTGTGCTTTGTGCAGCAGAGAGAATAGTGCCCAATGAACCCAGCTCATCTAGATGTAGTTTGCATGGTCCAGTGCAGCTCAGTGTGCTTCTCAGTCTCTTTAGATTCCATGCTTTAGATAACAGAGTTGATTTGCTATAGGGATGTTTGGCAACTGGCTAATCTCCAGAGATTTATATCCAATGACATTTTATGTGGCATTTTTGCTACTTTACTTAGCCCCTTAAGAAGGTTCAAAGGTAGATAATAGACATAGATTATTTATTTAGTCAACCAAGAACTTCAGAGTTCTCTCCTCTTCCTCCGGGCTTCGACAGCTAAGAAGCCCAGGTTATGCCCTCATGTGCACTGGGGGTCTCAGTTTAGCTGTGTGTGAGCTCAACTCTCCCTTCTTTTGCAAACAGCTTCTCAAATCCAGACACAGTGTAGAAATAGCCCCATCCTCTTCTCAAAAAAAAAAGCAAGCTGTGTATGTTATAAAAAGTAACTGAATCAAGGCAGCTCATGCCAGGAGAAAAGCTTCTTAGACCAAAAGAGATGAGCAAAAGGGGCAAATGAAAAAATATGGGCAAACACACAATGAAGGCTGGGGAGTGGCCTGTGCCATTTTCCCTGCGACTTATGCTCTACAAAATGTATGTCATGTTTCCAGGAACCCAGCAGGGGGGAAATCACAGCAAAGAGAAAGATGCACTTCTGAGCTATCTTTCTGTCTTACTCCCGTCTCTGGACATACTCTGAATTGTTGACCCGCTTAGGATGGCTGAGTGTGGTAGCAGCACAAGTTGTTACGAATTGCTCAGTTCACATCCTGCAGCTTGCTGTCCCCTCAGGCATGCTTCAGACACAGGCTGGCACCATCCCAGTCATGCTGAAAGCTGAGTTTAATTTCTAACATAATGATTTATTCATTGTAGTATTGGACAGGGGTACAGACTGACAAGCCTGAAGTTCACACCTTGTGGTGTTTTTGAAGGCAGGTTTACGGTTCTGTGCTTCCTCAGCTTGGCAGCCTTGTTCACTGGTGTACATGCTCAGCCAGGCTAGCTGGTGATTGCATCAGTTTGGTGCTTTGCCTCCTGATTCCTAAACCACAGTGCCTGCTGCCATGACAAATTCTGATACGGTGTCTCCTCACAGACCAAACTTGATGCTGTCCTCACACTTTCATCTGTGTCAGTTCCTGATACAGGAACGAGTGCAAATTTGGTAATTAAGGACTAGTAGGACTGCGGTTAGTAGGTGATGATTCCCTCCAGAAAACTGAAAGACTGGTCATGGCAAGGGCACATGAGCAGATGTGCTGTGATGCTAAAAAAATTATGATGGGACAAATAGCATTTTTTAGAGGTGTTAGCAGCACCTATCCGAACTAGGGTGTATTGGCTTACATCTAGGGAGTGAAGGAAAGTACAGCCAAGGTCATTCGTTCCATCAGATTTTGTACACTGGCTGTATAAAGTAGGCTTAATAGGACCGTGAACTGCTCTATCACTGCTACCATTTCAGCACAGTTCAACATCTGAAAACTGGAAATTAAGATCTGTCTCTGTATTATCCCTGGGGTCAGAACTGACATATTTATTCTCTTTTAATTAGTCACAGCCAACTCCAGGCTGAGTGAGGAGAGGCTGGAAGTGAGAATCTCAGAATGAGCATTTAAATCCTGCCTTCCTGCAAGGGGATAAACAGAAGGGTATCTTTGACTCTCTGACCTCCAACACTGTGTGGACTCTCCTAAGCATTAATTCCCACCACAGCATTTGCTGCAAAGGGATACACACACTATTAACTCAAAGAGAGAAGGGCAGTCTGGGAGTGACAACAGAACGAGTATGTAATCTTATTTTTGGTTTCAGAAAAGGTAGGCCAGGCTGGGTGTGGATACAATGCCCCTTCCCATTCCCACTATGTTGATGGAGGGTTCCCCTCACACAGTCAGGCACAGTTTCACTCACAGCTTTGTACTGGTACAGAGGTCCTGAGGCTCCTCGCAGTCAGTGGTAACACAGGTGTCACACAGAGCTCCCATCTCACCATGCCTGCAGTGAGGAACCACAGCACCCACAGGCCATCAAGGGGAGCAGCCTTTTCACTTGGCACAGCAGGTGCTGAAAAGGTCATTTTACTTACATTGATGCCTTCTCCGAGCTACCTAGAAACAGAGACTAGACAGGAGTAAGGGAGTAAGGGTAGGTATTAATTTGAAGGGCCTTTAAGGTACACCCTGGGGAGCCAGAGGCTGCTTCCATAAAATGGACCCCAAGATGGACAACAAGTCACGAGTTCTTGACACAGATACAGGTTTGGTCCATTTGCATATCAGCATAAATTCACCAATTAAAACTTTAGCTGTCTTCCATTTCTCCACCTCTTTCATGGTCCTAGTTTACATCTTTTGGGCCTAGGACAGCCCGAGTGTCCTTGAACAGCAAGCTTAGAGAGGTTTTGTTGTGTCTATCTGGCCTAAGAGAGCAGCTAACAAGCTACAAGAAACTTTAGAGTTACACACTAGGGAGTACAGGATTTGAAAAATATAGAAATCAAAACCTAAGGCATCAACATTATTGCATTCATTATAAGGTCATCCCCAATAATAATGTCATATGTGGAGGCTTCACACTCTGGTGGAGGGGAAAGGACAGGAGAACACATAAAAGATACTGAAATCCTCTGTGAATGTCTATTAGGTGTGGCAAGGAGGGGACCAAGTGGAAATTTCCCTCTGTGCTTTCCTCTGCACAAGATAAATTAAAAGAAAAAAAAAAAAAAATTAAGCACTACAGTGATTTACAAAGGTAATTAGAACACGTCCTCAAAAAACAACTAGAATAGGAATTTTTCACCAGTTGGAGGAAGAAGATAATGAACTATTGCAGTTATCTGAAAAGAACTGGCAAAGATTTTTTCAGGTTTTTTTATAGACAGTGTTTGTGTCCACTTGATGTTTGCTTCTTATAAATATTCTGGCAGAAAAAATTTACTGTCAAAATTTACTGTCATTTACTTCAAAACAGTCAATATTTAAAGTTTTTACTGATAGCAGATTTGTAATCCTTCAAATTTGTACTAAACACTTTCACAGATACCTTCAATAGAGGTACAGATATACCATGTGAATAACACATTAAATCCAAACTGGTTTGGGGTTTTTTTTGATTGTTTAAAACCTACAGAAAGCTGCTCACTAACAACCTACAGTTTTTGGAAATTATCCTCAGAGTAACTTAAGATGAAAAATAAGGAAGGAATATTCAAGCAGATTTGTGGAAAGGAAAGAAATGGACTACATGTCCAAGTTAAACTATTTAAATTTTTATTGCTGGAAATTTAGTTACTCAATTTATTGGTAACTATAAATCTGTGACGTTTCCATGTCCCAGTACATTGTGTATTTTGAAATTATTCTTGCTAGTGTTTACTAGAGAGATTTTCACTTAAAAAGAAATGTTATAAACGAATGCAGGGGAAAAAAATTAGCCCCCATCACCATTTATGCGACACTACTTTTTCCTAATTTTAAGCAGTGACTTCTAAGCTAAACTTTTTCTATGGTTGTGTTACCATTAAACCACCTTATCACTGCTATTCCACATGGTGAACTGGATAGCCAACACTCTCTGTGGGTTTTATTTGACCTTATGTGGCTTTTAGTGGTGTAATTGTATCATTATCTCTTATCTTGTAACTGAGTGCCGACCTCACAACAGCAGTACTTCCTTCAGCAAACTATAGATCATATTATTCTCTTCTCTCTTCCTCCCTATTCCCTTCATCTTTCTAAATTTTTACCAATTTACTTGTCCGTTCTTTCTACTCTATTAAAACAAGCCTATAGGCTGAGCCATTTATTTCTGGTTCTTATTTTACAGATCTTTTTGAGTCGGAAAGTCTTGACAACAGATGAAAAGGTACTTCAGCTTAAGGCCAACCACTGAAAAGAGGTTTCTGTACATACATTATAGCACTTCATGCCATTTGTGCCACAAAGGCTCCTTGGGACCCTCTGCAATGTAGCTTCTGACAGATTGTGCAAAACAAACAAGGCAAACAATATACAGAATTCTAAAACACATGTGGCTTGCACCTAAGTAAATTAATTGAAGCTGCCAATTTCAATAAATACATAGATTTGAAAAAATAGATGAGTTATATCTCCCCACACCCACATTTCATAAATGCAGGCACCCTCACACTTTATCATATGTACGGCATGCTACTTTTCTGGCAAATAGCCTGGAATTTAAAATAATATGTGAGTTACTAATTTATTTTAGGCTCTATGCATCCATTTAGGGGTCTGGCTATCGAAACACTACTCTTATCCAGCTGGTCTGTAACTAAGCTGATTAGCTGTATACAGTGCAGACAGCACTGAACACTATGAATTTAAAGAAGCAGCCTATTTCTAAGGAAAAATTGTGGGAGTGAGCTAATACAGTTTAGGATGGATAGCTGAAGTTTATTGATGTGATTTCTGGTCTGAAAATTTTTCTGACTATTGAAGCTCTTTGTGCTTTTCTGCAGGTTACCAAAAGGACAAAAACTTGAAACAAAAGTTCAAGTTCAATCTCTGTTTGACTTCCTCTATTAAAACAAGAAAACCAATCCTTTTTTTCAGTTTCACGTTGTACTTCACACTTTGTTGTGAATTTGTCCCTCCCCATATTCCTGTCATTGTCTCTGTGTGATTTGGTTTAGGGGTGAAGGGGTTAGAGAAACATCTTGAAAAGAAAACCTTAGGTGAGCCAGAGGACACTGTACTGCCTCAAAAAATTCTGTGCCCCTTCTGCACAGGAGGAGGCACTGAAGGTCAGAAAAGGAGAGGTTTCCCCTGCTTTTCACAGAAAAGGATCATGGAATAATTTAGGTTAGAAAAGACCTTTCAGATCATTAAGTCCAACCACAAATGTAACACTGTCAAGTCTATCACTAAACCATGTCCCAAACTACCACATCTACATGTCTTTAAATACCTCCAGGGGTGGCGGCTAAACCACTTCCCTGCGCAGCCTGTTCCACTGCTTGAAACAATTTCAGTGAAGACTTTTTTCCTAATATCAAATCCAAATCTCCCCTGGTGCAACTTGAGGCTATTTCTGCTCATCCTTTCACTTGTCACTTGGCAGAAGAGATTGGCCCCGCTCTGACTACAGCCTCCTTTCAGGCAGTTGCAGGGCATGGTAAGACTTCCCTAAGCCTTCTTTTTTTCAGGCTAAACAACGCTAGACTCCTCAGCCACTCATAAAAACTGTGCTCCAGGTGCTTCTCCAGCTATGCTGCCCTCCTCTAGACTCACTTCAGCACCTCAATGTCTTTCTTGTAGTGAGGGATCCAAAACTGAACATTGGATTCAGGGTGTGGCCTCATCAGTGACGAGTACAAGGTGATCACTGCCCTGGTCCTGCTGACCACACTATTCCTGATACAGGCCAGGATGCCATTGGCCTTCTTGGCCACCCAAACACCTTCTGGCTCATAGTCAGTGGCTGTCAACCAGCACCTCCAGGTCCTTTCCTGCCAGGCAGCTTTCCAGCCACTCTTCCCCAAGCCTGTATTGCTGCATGGGGTTGTTGTGGCACAAGTGCCTGACCTTGTTGAACCTCATGCAATTGATCCAGCCTGTCCAGACCCCTCTGCAGAGCCTTCCTGCCCTCCAGCAGATCAACACTCCCATCAAGCTTAATGTCATCTGCAAACTGACTGAGGCTGCATCTGATCCCCTCACCCAAAACATTAATAAAAACACTAAACAGTACTGGCTCCAGTACAGAGTCCTGGAGAACACCACCAGTGACCAGCTGGATTTAATCAACCATAAATTCACCATAATTCTCTAGGCCAGGCCATCCAGACAAGTTTTTACCCAGAGCAGAGTATACCCATCTAAGCTATAAGCAGCCAGATTTTCCTGGAGAATACTGTGGGAAACTGTGGCAAAAGCTTTACTAAAGTCCAGGTTAACAGCAGCCACAAGTCTTTCTCTCATCTAAGTGGGTTACCTTCTCACAGAAGGAGATCAGGTCAGCCAAACAGGATCTGCCTTTTCTCTTCCTCTCCAAAGTAGCTTGTTGCCTTACGTCTTTTTGACCACAAAATTAATTAATTCAGGCCCCGACCTCCTACTATACTGCAGGTAAGAATAAGAGCTCAAATACTTCCTAACTGTCCTCAATTTATCTCTGGTTCTCTTGTTGGAAGGCTTTTATTTCCACAGACACTGTTACGGTTGACTTGCTCCTGCCGCTAGTCCACAGCTTCCACAATCTACTGTGCCATTGAAGTCAATAGCAGCTTTGCTATCAAATGAGCTGCAAGCCGGAGGCAATCCATAATTAGTTAACTCTGATTGCTACGTGGAACTTGCTCTGTAATGGCCACTGAATTATTATTCTCTGCTAATCTGTATCTGAATAAAGACTCAGAGTACTCCTGAGCACTCCCCATTCCCAGGGAGGTTAATTGAATCACAATTGCTGCTCTTTTGCTGGTCAGAAATAGGGGATGTGTTAACATAAACCCCACAAAATATAAGCTAAATCACAGGTCTAAAAGAGACAAAACCGTGGATGGGTGTCTGCTGTGACCAGCACAGGGTCAGTAGCATCAAGGCTATCCACACATTTAGCGTGAGGAGCAGCAGCAGCAGCAGCAGCTCAGAACTCCTCCACCACCCCCGCTGCCACAGCACTGTCTGATCACCTCCTGCCTGCATCGCATCTGACTAACAGCCAGCTGCCTCAGCCTTGCGCTCAGAAACACTGGCCAAAAATTCATTTAAACCAAATGGGTCCTCATTACTCTTCGAGTCCTCTCGCTGCAGCACAGCGTGACGCTGGAACTAGGTATTATTTTGTTTTAATTAGTGTTGCTGATATTTTAGAGAGAAGGGGAAAGAGTGTGCGAAGATTCCACTGCAGCTTTTAATGTGGTTCTAGTCAGATGCTGTTATATATTGGGCTGTGTCTCAATATAGGGGCTTGTTTGACAGGTCCTGTCATCATCTACCTCCAAGACTATCGTTCATGCTGCTAGAAAGACAACTTTATTGGACTAAATATTGGCATGTATCTGTGTGGCCCGCACAGGTAAAGACTCTCCCTGGGCCGTGTGTCTGAGTCACTGTGCGTGGGTGTAACAACTGCACTAGTTATTATTAATCTCTCTGAAACCTCTTTACAGTGATTAAGGGAGTAGTGTATGAAAGCAATCTGCTTTGTGGGCTCTCGCCAAGGAAGACCCACTAAGCAGATTTTGTTGGATCCTTCAGCCAAACTGCTCTTTTCTTGGCAACTGAAATGCACATCAACATAGATGTAATGTCAATTTCCAGCATTTTTGTAATGTACTTTATTCAGATTATTTGGATGCTACACAAACCACTAATTCAAATCACAGTATTTAACATTGCCAGTCACTCTTCTGATGCGCCAGTGTATATAAATAAACCCGAGCAGGAGACAAGAGGTCACATTTAAAAGATATATGGAAGGGAAAAATAGTGTGTTCTTTTCGCCTCCAAACCCCTTCTTGTGAATAAGGGACTTGAGTGAGGGATTTCAATATGAGATGAATGGCAGGTATATGTCAGCAGATGATGGACTCCCCGCAAATCATGGCCAGAACAGCTCAGCAAATTGCCAGGGATCTGCTCCGCTTTTCTCCAAACTGGGCATTTGGGGCTCAGAAGAGCCAAGCTGTCACTGAGAAAGCCATGAAGCTGNATTTCTAGCAATAGATCAAAGCCTGGGTTTACTATTCTACTATGTGCCTCATGACATCTTGTCCTCACATACCAGAAAGTGACTGTCTCTACAGCAGCTTTATGAGGCTGAGTAAAGCAGAGTAAAATAGCAGCAAACTGAAGTTTTTCTATCTTTGTCTGTCCCAGGAGGGTNTAATTAGTTAACTCTGATTGCTACGTGGAACTTGCTCTGTAATGGCCACTGAATTATTATTCTCTGCTAATCTGTATCTGAATAAAGACTCAGAGTATTCCTGAGCACTCCCCATTCCCAGGGAGGTTAATTGAATCACAATTGCTGCTCTTTTGCTGGTCAGAAATAGGGGATGTGTTAACATAAACCCCACGAAATATAAGCTAAATCACAGGTCCAAAAGAGACAAAACCGTGGATGGGTGTCTGCTGTGACCAGCACAGGGTCAGTAGCATCAAGGCTATCCACACATTTAGCGTGAGGAGCAGCAGCAGCAGCAGCAGCTCAGAACTCCTCCACCACCCCCGCTGCCACAGCACTGTCTGATCACCTCCTGCCTGCATCGCATCTGACTAACAGCCAGCTGCCTCAGCCTTGCGCTCAGAAACACTGGCCAAAAATTCATTTAAACCAAATGGGTCCTCATTACTCTTCGAGTCCTCTCGCTGCAGCACAGCGTGACGCTGGAACTAGGTATTATTTTGTTTTAATTAGTGTTGCTGATATTTTAGAGAGAAGGGGAAAGAGTGTGCGAAGATTCCACTGCAGCTTTTAATGTGGTTCTAGTCAGATGCTGTTATATATTGGGCTGTGTCTCAATATAGGGGCTTGTTTGACAGGTCCTGTCATCATCTACCTCCAAGACTATCGTTCATGCTGCTAGAAAGACAACTTTATTGGACTAAATATTGGCATGTATCTGTGTGGCCCGCACAGGTAAAGACTCTCCCTGGGCCGTGTGTCTGAGTCACTGTGCGTGGGTGTAACAACTGCACTAGTTATTATTAATCTCTCTGAAACCTCTTTACAGTGATTAAGGGAGTAGTGTATGAAAGCAATCTGCTTTGTGGGCTCTCGCCAAGGAAGACCCACTAAGCAGATTTTGTTGGATCCTTCAGCCAAACTGCTCTTTTCTTGGCAACTGAAATGCACATCAACATAGATGTAATGTCAATTTCCAGCATTTTTGTAATGTACTTTATTCAGATTATTTGGATGCTACACAAACCACTAATTCAAATCACAGTATTTAACATTGCCAGTCACTCTTCTGATGCGCCAGTGTATATAAATAAACCCGAGCAGGAGACAAGAGGTCACATTTAAAAGATATATGGAAGGGAAAAATAGTGTGTTCTTTTCGCCTCCAAACCCCTTCTTGTGAATAAGGGACTTGAGTGAGGGATTTCAATATGAGATGAATGGCAGGTATATGTCAGCAGGTGATGGACTCCCCGCAAATCATGGCCAGAACAGCTCAGCAAATTGCCAGGGATCTGCTCCGCTTTTCTCCAAACTGGGCATTTGGGGCTCAGAAGAGCCAAGCTGTCACTGAGAAAGCCATGAAGCTGAGATCATGTGACAATGGCCTGTAGCTACATGGAAGTTCTGGTAAGCCTGGTTTGAGGTGAAAATAATGACCACACAGAAAGCTTTAGCCTATGTATGTCACTAAACAGGCCTGGTAGCCAGTTTGTCTGAGTCAGAGGAAGACTCTAGTAGGCTTCACCTGACCCATTTTCTTTGAGCTGTGGTATCTTTTAACTCCCGTTTATTTCTGTAAAGAGTCACATATAAANAGGCTGGAGAAAAACAAGACACTCTGAAGGAAGCAAAAAACAAGAAAAAGAAACCAGATATTCTCAAGAAGAGAGAGAGAAAAAAAAAAAGAATATAACCTTAGGCAGAATGTCAAATAGAGATTTGGAGTTCAGAGTGCTACACCAGTCTGACTATACTCAACTTTGACCACATACAGCAATATTTTTTATATCACCAGCTTTGAGTCATTAAGTAATTAATGTTGTGGTGATGTGTCATTTTTTTCCATATCACTGCATTCACTATACATCTTATGGTCATCATTTCAGTTTCTATTGCATTAAAGTAATATTGCATTAAAGTAAATTCCATCTAGAAGGCAAACAAGCTTACCCTTAAGAAAACAGAAAAGAACAGACACACAGGAAACTCTTTGCTAGCTTAATTTTGTGCCACATGTCATTGTATCATAGAAGCATAGAATCACAAAATGTTTTGGGTTGGAAGGGACCTTAACAATCATCTCGTTCCAATCCTCCTGCTGTGGGCAGGGACACCTTCCACTAGACCAGGTTGCTCAGAGGCCCATCCAGCCTGGCCTTGAACACTTCCAGGGATGGGACATCCACAGCTTCTCTGGGAAACCTGTTCAGTGCCTCACCACCCTCACACAATTTCTCTACTCTAAACTTACTGTCTGTGTGAAGCCATTCCCCCTTGTCCTGTCATGCTCTTGTAAAGATTCGCTCTCCATCAGTCTTGTAGGCTCCTTTCAGGGACTGAAAGGGCACAAATAGGTTACCCTGAAGTCTTCTCTTCTCCAGGCTGAACAGCCCAAATTCTCTTACCCTTTCCTCACAGGAGAGGTGCTCCATTCATCCAATTATCTTAGTGGCCCTCTTCTGGACTCATTCCAACAAGCTGATGTCTGTCCTGCACGGAGGGCCCCAGAGCTGGATGCAGCACTGAAGATGGGGTCTCATGAGAGCAGAGCAGAGAGGCACAATCCTCCCCCTGCTTTGGATGCAGCCCACGATATGATTGGTTTTCTGGGCTGCAAGGGCACACTGCCAGGCCATGTCCAGCCCCTCAGCCACCAGCACCCCCAAGTCCTTCACGGCAGGGCTGCTTTCCATCTGTTCATCCCCAGCCTGTATTGATGGTACACGTTGCCCTGATCCACATGCACCACGTTGCACTTGGTCTTAAATCTCATGAGATTCCCATGCAGCCACTTCTTGAGTTTGTCCAGGTCCCTCTGGATGGCATCCCATCCTTCAATCCCATCCTTCAGGTGTATCAACCATACCACTCAACTTGGTGTCTGAGGGTGCACTTAGTGATGTCATATCCTTCTGCCTTCGTATACATAACCATAAAATGACACTGACTAAATAAATTTACATACAGAGGCGTATTTGACTGTATAAAACTGTGCAGCCTTGAGTGATTTTCAAAAAGAGATACGTAGTCAGGCATCAGCCTGCTGCTACAGCAGGCAGAGGAACTGTGTTTGCTTTACCACATTTGATATGGTGCCAATTATGCCATTCTAGTTTCATCTGTTTTGTCAATCTGCATCGAGAGACTGCCTAGTGATGATCTTGCCCCTCTATACCGCCCACAGAGTGATGTACAATCATTGGTGCAGCAGGCTGAAACATCTTCTCCATTGTGGCTCTGGTCCTTGCAATAGCAAGCAAGACAATGTTGGACAAGCCTCCTTTGTTGCCCCTAGACCTCTGCAAGGGATAGAAATGGTAAGGTCTGTTACTGGGGCTTTGGACTGATATTTAAATGAAAGTCAATTTCTAAACTTCAAATACTGTTAAAGAAATAGGATGATGAAGACTTGGCTGAAAGAAAAAACCCAAATACAGGCAAGTGCATTAATGAAATCAGAGTATCCAACACCAGTCCTTGATGAGTTTGCCTGTTAATGGTGGAGGAGCAGGGGAAGTGTTAATGACCCCTTGACCTCCCCAGTAAATCCACACTTGAAAGGGAGGGGATTAAAATGTCTTAAAAATCATGTGCTAGAAATTGAGAGAGCTTAACATTTTCCTTATGCTGATGTCAGATGACTTTCCCAACCCCTACATCAGTTATACATACTCCACCAGGTTAAAACTGAAGCACAGGAGTGCTGGTATGTTAAGGTAATATTTCTTGTAAAAAACTTTAGATCTCTTGACTTGGCATGGGTCCACTTCACTGCCTTTGTCCAGGGAACTGCTATGAAACATCTGAACTGCCTACATGATCCTCTTCATTTTGACCACTTTTCCATTTTGTGAATGTGGGAGTACATGAACATGTGATCATCCCAGTGCAGAAGGCCCCTTCCAGCTTTACAGACCACTTGTGCTGGGCTTAGTCAGTTCTTCTTCCTGAAAATGAAGTAAGAATTCATCTAAATTACCAGCTCTGCTGAGCAGCATGAAAACAAAATTAAAAAGAGGAAATACAAGCATAGTTGTAACCTACCTGGTGAAAGAGGAGAAATATAAACTCTACCAAGGAGTACAAAGAAAAGAAAAAAGTTCAGTGTGGTAAAAAGGAGTAGATAATATAATCAACATGCTAAAATAATGCGTGTTAACAATTATAAGGAAATATTTTATAAGATCCAACAAAAATAAAATAAAAAATAGATGTTCAACCTATCTAAACCCAGAATCTCTCAGAAAGAACAAATCTTTTTGCATGTTGATAGCAAATGTCTATGTGATACCTGTAAAACCTTGTCTGATATTACAAGAAATACGAAGACAAAAAAGCATTACCCCAAAACATCAGCAACCTGCCTCTGTTCAGTCTTCCAGTAATAAACTTAAAACTTCTGTGACTAGCACAAATGACTGAAGATTTTTACAGCCACCTTGTCTTCCCAACACTCAGCTGCAATGAAATCGCCTTCTTACTCCAGAGAGACACAAAATTTAACTTGTAGCCATCTGAGACCTGCTTGCACAGTACCACATTTGTACTGGGGAAAAAACAAAAAGCCAAACCAGGCTCACATTTTTTTTTTTATTCACGTCCTTTTAATTCTTGAAAAAATATATGCACAGGAGCTTGGAAATGTAATTTACTATTTTGTGTTACTTAAGACATATTAAAAAATATATGCAATAATTATATTTTAGTTATTATATAAGTACAAACGAGTGGTACATTTGATTCCTGAAGGAACCCCCCCATTGCCATCCACTGAGTCTGAAACCAACTTCTGCTTTCTCAACAAATTGGAGGCAGATTCAAATCTTGATTGCACTAAACATATTTCCAAAGTAGTATTAACTACTCCAAAGCCGTATCAACCACTCCAAAGCCTTTTGAGGAATTCATAGCACGTGTTGCTCCCTTATGCTCCTGCTCCCTTGCAGGCTGTTACGGCTCACTGACTGGTGCTTACTTCTGCCATCCGTAGTCACCTTGAATGGTGTGTCTACTGTATGAATACTCTTCCTGCAGGAAAAGACACCACCTGTAGGCTCCGGAGCAGTGTTTGCAGAAAACTAGCATGATTTCATCCTGGTGGGGGACCTGAGTGCTCAGCTACTGTGGGTGCTAACCAGCATACGTAGAGGAACACACTTTTTGTTCAAAGCCTTGCTGCAGGGTCTGAACCAGGAAAGCCCATGGGCTCAGGCTGCATGAGGCTGCATTGTGAAAAAGGACTGTGCAGTGCCAACAGCTTAGAAAACTAAACAAAAACTGGTTATACTTTATGCTGCAAAGTCTTGAGTTAGCTTTAAAAGCTGTTTCATTCAATTAGTCTATTTTCTATTTTTAGTGGAGTCAAAATATTTTCAATAGAATCAATCATCCAAACAAAAAAAGTTATTTATCCCTTTGATATTCTTTATCTATAAGGTGTTTGTATTTCTGAACAAGACACTGTAATAAACAACATATCAGAAACAGTACACATATTTCACTAAGGCTTCAGGACAACAGGAGAATGAATTCTTCAAATCAACCTAGAGATCATTTTTAGGATGCTAAATATTTTTCCATTGAAAATTCATCACGTTTTGCCATAGGTGCAAGGCAAATAAGGGACTGAAAATGGCTTAACAGCCACATTTTTGACCAATAGCCTTTATCAACAACAGGAAAAAAAACCCCAAACTACACAAAACCCTAAAAACTAGCACTACTGTAAACTGTATATTTAACAAAATGGAAAAGTAATTGTGTCTGTCTTTGACAACCTTCCATCTTCAATATAATTAATTCTCGAAGAGTCATTCAGGAGTGGTTTATCTGAAATTCCTTTGAAGAGCTTTTCTACCCCCTTCCCACATAAGAAGGCTTGGCCCACTCTGCTATGCAAACACAGGGCAGAGCAGCCTGCATTTGTGAGGAAAATGGTATTGCTTTAATTTGTTTGTGTGATGACATTGTTGCCTAGTGGTATTCTTCCCTTTACCCAAGGACACATATATCTCACCACCACAAAAAATCATATTAAAACAGAACCTTACATATAATTTAAATAAAACAAGACCCCTCTTTAACTGAGCAAAATGAAGCCCCATTTGGACGTTTGGAGGGCACTCAAATATCTAAAGGTTTGAGAAGTGGCTCCTGCAGATTATGGGAAGCTTGAAAGAGTGTCTTAGAGCAGCCACAGCCCTCTCTGAAAGAAGGATGGGGACAGCCCTGGAGCACTGGGTTGTGCGCAGCCCAAAAGGCACCAGCTCCACTGCTTTCCCTGCTGCCTGGTGAGGAGGGAACAAGAGCACCCCATAGGTACAGCAAAACATGACAGAGCTGATGCTGTAATGCTGTGAGCACAGAAGAAGGCTCGTGGTGCCCAGTACCCTGCTCTACACCAGTGCCCAGATTCAGTTCCCTTTCACCTCTCCCTCTTGCAATGCAGAGTAGCTATGAGAAAATGTGGAGGATCCTGCAGGAGGTAAACATCACTGCTGCTAGTCTGGTTTGGGAAAGCAGCCAGGAGTTGTTCTTTCCAACCTGAGGGAGATTCAACACTGTCATGGGAAAGAATTATGGGAAGACCTTTCCAGCTACAAAATTTTTTCAAATCCTATAGGGCTTCCAACTGTTTTGTTATTTTGGAATTTTTGTGTTGTTTTTTCCAAACTTCTAGCTTTGTTTGCAGACCATTACTATAATTCTATATAACAGAACCTGTTCAAGTCCCTTGCTGTGTTTCATTTGCAGCTGTAGGGTGTACATAGCAATTAGCTGCTGATGTACTGTTATCTGGTCTCTAGTCTTCAGCATACTTCATTGTACTTTTCATTCTCCATATGCCATAGAAAGTCAGTCAAATTCCTAATTTCCTTACACAAAAACCAAATTTGAATTGTGGAGCCTAACACATACTGAAATGCCCGATGAAATTTCTGTGCACTTGCCCTGGTGTGTGAATGTTTGTGCACGTGTATGTGAGTGAGAGACCAAGAGAGGGAAAGAATTTTTTCAAACCCACCTGAGCAATCCAGGAGAACATACTATTAGAGATTCTGGCAAATATACAAAAATATATTGAAGAAACAAATTTGATTTTTATCTGCAAACTATTATCTTTTTCTGAAGGTGAGATTTCATAAGTATGCATATTCTTCCACAGCAATGTAAGCAAACACCAGCAGGGCCCCAGCCTTGCCTTAATTATTGTGATACATTTTTGTGCCTTGTAAACAACTATTTATTGCCATGTTTAGATCAAGAAGGTGGGAACAGGGAACTGTGACTGATTAAAAATTTTAAAAATTAGGAAAAAGTAAGACTAGAATCTTAATAATGAAGAATATGGTCAACAAAATGACTTCCATGAACAAGGTTTTAGAGAAAAATATAATATTCAAACAGACATTTGCTCGGTAATTTGGATGAGCTCCTGATATTGCTAAAGCAAGAAGCAAAATTAATTTCTTAATGTGACATATGAAAAAAAGAAATATTTCAGTGGAGCTTCCTTGTATTTGGACAAGACTTTTTTTTTTTTTTTAAAAAGGGTTTCAGTAAATCCATTGCTTTTTGGAAAAATTAAAACCTCTCTCTTACAACACAAACTGAAAATAAGTATAATTTCGCTGGAACCCTGGATTTTTTCAGTGTGTTTGTGATAGAGATAAATGTAATCAAAATAAAGCAATTTCAAGTAAAAGGAATTAAAAAGACATTTTACATCAAGTTCTCTTTCCACTGTCTCTCTTGACAATAATTTCATGGTATCTCCACTTTCTGCCAGTTAATGGCTATGTCGTCTCTTGAAGAACTTCAGCACCTGTAAAGGCTGAGGTGTCAGTGGTGTCTCTCCTGCAACAAACCATCTATTTCATGACCCGCCCATGTTACTTACAATTAATGATAAACACGAGGCAGTGGAGGTGATTCCCTGAGTTTCTCATGAACATGAAGTTGACCAGAGGTGCCAGTGCCAGAGGAACTCCTCCCTGGCAGCCTTTGGAGGGCAGCTCATCATGTTCACAGTTTGATAAGCATTACCATACCGCTCTCCCCTCCCCACGTAGATGCCACATAAGCATTACTGCATTTAAGTTTAACAACATCTCTGCAAAAGGAAAATGTCTGTAACACCTCTATAAAGGGTAAACTTAAAGACAGGAGTGGCTGCAGTACAATTTATTTGGCTAAAGGTAGCTATCCATAATAGAGATGACCACTACAAACATGGCTACATTTTCTGAGGTGCCCAGAAAGAAACAGTTCCCTCTGAGAGATATTTATCTCATCCTGAGACAGGAATAAAGTAAGTCTGATGCACTGTGCTCTAGACATATTTCCTTCTCTTAATTTCTGGCTTCTGGAGGGAGACAGATGTGACAGTCTCAGATACACAGTAGAATCTGATCTGATGAGGTGACCCTCATCTCACATAATTTCCACCCTACATGCCAAACTCATAGAAAGCTTGCACTTCAAGTGAGATTTGCATCCAGGTCATCCAAGTGCCAGACACAAGCTAACCAAAAATAAATCTTCATCCAGTACCACAGGGCACAGGTCTGAACAGGTGTGAACTCTGTGTGGCATGTTAGGAAAAGGAAGGACAATGATGGGAAGAGGGGAAAGAGAAGGATGCTATTTTAGCAGTAGGACTTCCCTCGGAGGCTCTTGGAAGCCTTCACCACAGGGAAACAGATGTCTCCTCTTTCAACCTCACACACAGCAGAATTCAATGTGTGCAACCTGGAAGCCAGGTTCCTGGCTGGAACCTGAGTTCCAGTAAAATTTCCTACAAAGGAGGAGTGACTTAAAGCCTCCTGGCTGTTATCACAGCAGCTTAGTTTCAAAAACTAAAAAGTCTAACTAAAAGACTCTAAGTTAAAGACCTTCTGTGTCTTTTAATACTTAGTGTTTATTTATATGGGTGGTTAAAATTTCTGTCTTTTAAGAGAAAATGCAAACAAGCACCATGTACGGCTCTCTGGCCATGCTGCTTCTGATGCCTTGGAGTGGCTACCTGGAAACAGAGGCCAGACAAGATTAAGAGAGTAAAAGCTGGTATTTACTGAGGGCCGTCAATAGGTACACCTTGGGCAGTCAAAAAGCCTCCGAGGGGCTACACCCAAGATGGACGCTGGGTCACGGGTTTTTTACACTTCTAAAAGTTTGGTCCATTTGCATATCAGGGTTTATTCTTCAATTACAATTTCAGGTAATGAAGCAATTACCCTAATTGTGCTCCCCAGGTTCAGAGGCTTAGTTTACATACTTCGGGGCCTGGGACAACAAGGTGTCCTTGAGTCCAGGCCCAGAGAGGATTTGTAATGTCTAATGAGAATTAGGGAGAACAGCAGCTAACAGGCTATGGAGTTTCAGAGTTACACACTAAAGCAGTACAGGATCTGAAAAATAAAAAAGCTAATTCCTAAGGCATCACTTCCTCCACCAGTGGTGTCCAATGCCAGCAGTACTCAAGTGCCCACAGGAGCATCATCATAAGCAATGAGAGGACAGAGTGAGCTTTAGGAGTTGGATATTTTATTATTTTGTGTCTGTAAGAAAGGCTGTTTGTCATACTCAGGTAAGGCAGACATAAGATGTTGCTTAGCTATATGTTACCACATAAGAACACAAACCAGAGGCACAAAAATGTAAGCCTCAGCTTTGCCTTTGTTGCTATCCCCCCATCCCTCTACCTTCTGATAATTTTTATGTAGATAAACATTTCTTTTCTTTTTTCAGTCCCTTCACTTTGTTTCCTACTATTTTTACTTGCTGCCTTCCCTGTTGCCAGAAGAATGCACAACTTTGCAGAAGGATAAAACCAATTTTCAATTGCAGACAGCAAGAGGAAAATCCTGCATGGACTCATCTTTCCCCTTCCCAGCCAAGGAGAGCTGACAGAAAGTATGAATCATCCCACATCTTTGCATGGCCATGTCAAACTTACCTGGATTTAAGGCACGACGCAGAGTTTGTGCTTTGTTCTGCTATTCCCTGGGCAAAGAGGTAAAAGGCAGCTAGCCCAGCTTGGTCCTCATCTCACAGCCAGAGTGATGGACCTTAGCTCTTGGGAGATACCAACCTTGCCCTGTCCAGGGTCCTGGTAATGTTCCTTGCTCCCATTTGGGAGCAAGAGAAGGCTTGAGGAGACACCAAGGGCCACCCACCTCTGAGCCTTAGGTCCTTCCAGACACCCTAATCCCTTCTGTTTTTGAAGACTTTTCCTAACATCATATCTGCCTGCCCTGTTTTTATTTCTCTGCTCCTTTTCTTTGTCTCTTCCTGCCCCCTTCCAGCACCCCCTTCCCAATAAAATGCAGCACAGGGAGCCAGAGCAGTCTGGCAGTGGCCTTTCAATATATTTAAATACCAGCAATTCACTGAGCTGGAAAATTATAAATCTGCAATTTTATTGAAAAAGGTGGTCACCCTGTTCTTTGGAGCCATGTTCAGAGACAGCAACATAATTAAAAGACCTTTATGCAACACAGAAGCAAAGAATGGCAAATTTATTAACAGTGGTAAGATGATATTTTTAATTTCCAAGAAACCAGCTTTCCATATCTAGTTTTGCTTATTGTTACGTGAAAAGAAAGGCTGTTAAAACCATCCTGTGCAGGTGAAAACATTGTCACATAACCTTTCTTTTTCCTTTGAACTAGCATGGATGAGGACAGCAGCTGGCACTGAGGGATTAGTAATGTCTTCTAACAGTGTGCATGTGATTCCTACTCTGCACCGTGTCTAGACACCTTCCTAGCATTTCATGCAACAGCATTGCAAACCAAACCAGAGACAGACCAGTGCTGTCAGCACAGCTCATTTTAGTTATAAAGGGCATGCTTACTTGATGTGCTGCTAGGAAAGTTAAGCAAGGCACACAAGCCATAAAAAAAGCTTTCAAGTGGGCAAAATAAAAGGGGAGGCAAAAGCCACCAAAGTGGAAAATAAAGGTGAAAGGTTTCAAAGGTAGGACAGGAGTCTCTCACATAGAGGGGGAGTATAAATGAAATGAAATAAAGCTTGTCATCACCCTTTTTACAAAATGTGGGTGGACTGATGTAGCTGTAGTGAATTATGACAGTGCTGTGAATTATGTGTGCAAAGAGCTACTAGACCAGCCTAGAGGATAAAAAGGCCAGAGAGCTGTACAACTGGCCACAGAAATATGGAAGGGGTGACAAGAGATGAAGCATCACCTTATTTGGGAAAACCCTTTTGAAAGAAGGATGTGGTATGAACTTAGAGTGGAGCACCTCCTCCAGAATAACTAAAAGTGCGTATCTCGTTATTCTGAATAAGAATACTTTCTCCGAATTAGCAAAGCCACTTTAGCAGGAACATGTCTTCCAGAATAAGTCCTTAAACAACTAAGCCCTGTGAGGAAATAAGTACTCTGCAGAGACGATGGGGAATATAGCAGCTCTAGAGCAAGCTCTCGGTTGCTGATGGTCACTTCCTTTTTCTAGATAATTAAGACTTCCTAACACCCAAATGAAATGGTTGGCTGGGGTCTGACACTTCAGTACTCTTGGAAAGAGTTCTGCCAAGTAAAGATAACTGAAATGCCAGGTAAGAAAAAGACTTCTTCCACCCTTTCTGTTCTCCTTATTCTGGCAGTTCTGTCATTCAGTCTCTGTAACACATCCATCATTCAGGACCTGAGTTATGCGCTTAGCCCCTCATTTACACAGCAAGCCCTACAAACACTGAGCATAAGGATGTGAGCTAGTGGTATCTGTCAAGATAAACTATTAGTTCAACCCCATGATATTTAAAAATATCTAGATATTTAAAAGTAGAAGAGCATTTCAATTTATTTCCCTACCTATATTAAGCTGCATAATTTAGGAATATAGCCCGTGGACTAAAACAAGATCATCTGCTGTGAGCTTGGAAAAACAAATTATTATTTCCTGTTATCATCTTTACGTAAGTATTTGGGAAATTTATATATTCATGTTATATCTTGTCAAGGATTCTCTCTCCTGTTAGCCCCACAGCCTCTTCAGGTTCTTATTTTCTGTGGTCTCAGTAATTGCATATGGTTATAGGAAATCAGGCCTGATGAACCATAGGCACTTTCACACTTGTTTCCGTATCTAGGTGAAGCACTTGGTGAGAGGAGCCACTCAGGCATATGGCCTGTAATAAGCTGAGCTCCAGTGAGTTGGAACCTCCTGCTTCAACAGCTATTTGGCCATTTGTTTTCTTGCTGCAGCACTTTGATTATTCTCCTCCCTTTGACAGAATGATGAAAGCAGCCAGAGGGTTTATGTACCACCTCTACCAAATGTTACCCATATTCCAGCAGTCAGGTAGAAAACGGGGAGATGATCAGGGGAAAGGTGCCCACCAGCTCTGGAACTCCTGAGGATTGAAAGCACATATTCTGGTGGAAGATAGACTAATGTACATGCAGTCAAAACTTCCCAAACCAGCTATGTCGGCTTTTAGTGATCTTTCAGCTGAGGCCACCCATGAAGCAAACGGCAGTCTCAGTTTTCTCTCTTACACCACAACTGGGATAATTATTTTTTGCAGTATATATCTTCATTAATTATTACAGAATTTAGTTTAGAAGCATATCAGCTTAAAGGTGTTTGAATAGTTTAATCCATCTTAGTGAAAAATATCACTTACAGCAAACAGGAGACAAACTTAGTGCAGTGGCAGAATAGGAAATAAAGCTGAAATTTTTCAAAGAAATGTGTGAAAAATATGGGCCTTTGAGCAATGCAAAAATACAACAGAAACAAGCAAGAAAAACTAAGCCTTATCCGTGGCCTAAAGAATCCCAAGTCAAATAATTTCAGAGGAGAATTCAAGGGGACTTCCAGTAAATTAGGCCTTGTTTCCTTCCTCTTACGCCTATATCTTAAGCATACAAGCTGATCAGACGTTTATTGTCACTGAAGATACAGGACAACAGCTGTGTTGCCTTCTGAGCCCCAGGACAGCACAGAGAGACTTCTACATTTGTCCTAATTGGAAGCAACTGAAAAGTTTTACATCAAACTGTTTTGCAACAGAGAGGCAAGCTTTCAGTTGCAGTGAATTATTCATGAAATAGTTCTGCTTCCCAGAGAACATTTCAATTTTTCATTGAAAACCTGAGCAGGCAAACCAAGAAACTGCATGAAATACTTCAGTTCTGAAGAGCCATCACAGCACTCCAGAGATCCCGTTCTGTTTCTTTGCTGGGGACTTTTCTACTCCACCAAACTCCATTTCCCAAATACACTGGCCAGGCGGCAGTGCTGATGGATACCTTCTCACCTATGCGAGAAAGGAATACTGTTAATGATGGAAGATGCAATGAAGTTAAGGAGTCATCACTGAGTGTTTATTTGTTGGGACTTGAACATCTTCTATCACCTAACTCAATCATTGATTCCACTGGATAGGGGGGAAACATGCATGAAGAAAGGGCAATGTGGAAGAAAAATGAGCATGGATCCTTTCAGCCTACTCAACTGCAGCAGTTAGTTTGTGTGGGAAATGAAGCGGAGCTACAAGGCCCTCCAAAAATGAACAGGAGAGTCACTGAAGTATGAGAAACCAATGAGCAGAAAAAGAGGCCACTTGGTCTTGCTCAGTGACAGCCATAGGATGTGTCAGACAGCTGTCACAGAGATGTCAGCTCAGCACCCAGTCTAAAAGCAAGGTGCAAGTGAAAGTGAGTACGTAGTATGAAGGTGAACTTACAACCAAACAGGGCCACAAAAAAGTACAAAGAAGATTCTGAAGAAAACTCTCTGATATCCTCAAGCCAAAAGTATGCATTGACAAGAAAAGCAACTTAAAGCCAGTTGCTGACTGTACTTGCTTTCTAGAAGAGATTGCTTTTGGTTTCTCCAACCAGAGTCTCAGCTGGTCTAACTTAGCTGATTTCTGTAAAATTCATGCCCATTTACCTGTTGAGCCTCTTGCCCTTAGAAAATTGGCATATTATCTAAGGTGAAAAATACATGCTTTGGCTATACTTAAACTTCTGTTCAAGCAGAAAATACCATGAGCTGGAAGCTTCAAAACTGACAATGCTTCCTCTCAGCTATTAAGAAAACAGAGGTAAAAAGTCAGTTTCACTCCTGAGATAAAAGAAATCTGGCATTTAGTTTTGAAAAGAGAAAGGAATCATCAGAAGCAAGGTGAAGAGTAGGGATGTTAATGTAGGGAAGTTCTTAAATGTATCTGTAAAGAGGATCAGACAGAAACATGCAAAAGGAGTTTGACATTTTTCTCAGAGGGAGAAGTTATGAATGATTGGATATGTTTGAAACTTGGTGTGATGACTTTCAGAACCAAAAGATCAAGAGACTCTTGATCAAGAGAATCAAGGGAATCTAGGAGAGGCAGAAAGAGAAGCATAGGTGAAGGAATATAAGCCCATAGCAAAATATCTTTCTCTCTGTGTTTCAGGCCCTTTTTCTCTGTGGTGGAAAGGAAAGGTCAGAAATATATGAGTACCTGTTTTTGATGCTGGGTAGCATCAGAAAAAGTTTGATTTGGGCTCTGTTTGAGGAACAAGCCCTGATCAATTCTCATCTGAGTGGTCCTCATTTACTCATCCTTCTGTACAAGGGAAAATAATTGGTTAGCTGATCAGATAAGGAAATGCCAAACAAGATACCCAGTTATAGCAGAAAGCTGATCTATGGGATGAATTAGCCTCTTGATTCTCCGAGTCACATAGAAAACAGAAGTAAGATAAAGAAAATTATTAGATGCTGACAAGGAATTTACTGGATTGTTTTGACTGCACCAAGTGATTCCCAAGGCACAAAGTTCAGCAGTGCTTCTAGTGCTGCTCCAGAAAATCCTGGCCTATGGACTCCCCCTAGCTTAGTGGGCAAGTTTGTCTGCAGATAACATGGATGACTTGGTCACTGATAGGAGCTCAGAGACCACACACAGAGTAGCACAGTTAGAGATCCATGACTACCCTGCCTTTAACCCTTCCTTTTCCCTCAATATTGCCCATGCAGGAACTAGCTGTAACAGCAAAGAAGTGCCTAGCATAGCTGGAAGGGCATGCACCACCCCCATGGCCTCCTGACATCTTGTATGAGGCTGATACTGTGTATAGGTTCTGCCTGCCTGGCTGGCACCTATTGGCTCTGTCCCTGTGCCAGGGTTCACTGGTTCAGCTGCTGCAGCTGCCCACAGCCACTGCTGTGCTCATCTTTGGTCAGCTGACCAAAAAATGCCAATTGCTATTCAGGCAGGCAGCAACATTTCTTTCTCCAAGACGTGAATGCTGGCAACTGTTTTAAAATTCCATGTTGAATATTCCTCTGTGCGTTCTGTTACTTGCAGTATCTGCTTAGAAGTATTAAAGCAAAATGTCTTTGTCAGTTTTGTCTTTTTGTATTTGACAACTGCTGATGTCATTCTACTTTTGTTTGTAAATCTCAGCCTGTTTGCTGCTGAGTCACAGAAGAAGGCAAGACATCATAAATATAGCTCATAATCAACCCAGAAAGTTGTGGATCACTGGAATGACAATCAGAAAGGGAGTCTTTTTTACCCAGCAGTAGCAGAACAGAAGGTTCCTCTTTCCTGTGCAGAATTCCCTGTCACTCACAAACTTCGACTGATGTGGGTTGCATTCTCCAAAACAGAAATGTGAGTATCAAGAGTCAGTAGCAGAGACTGGCCTATATATGGAAATAGGAATAGAGGAAGCTCAGCATTCCCCATACAGGCCCCCTAAAGCAGCTGAGGGCAGAAATTATAAAATGCAAAACAGGAAGCTGAAGCACAGAAGGATGACTTTCATAGCCATGTTCTGATTTCCAGACTGTTTATCCCTCATCCTCAGTATTCCTCAGTCTTTCAACTGGCTTGACCGAGGCATGAAGTACTTGAACCCTTGTTGGCATTTTTAACTTTTAGGAAAGTTCTTCAATTGCTAAGACCAGCATATTTCAGATCCACTGGGAGACTGCAGCATCATAGGAGAGGATGGTGTATCCACATGATGTTGAGTCATTGTTACTTGATTCTCTGAGACTGAGAGGACATGTTCACACAGGGTGTGATGATAGAATTCCTAGGCAATTGGCAGGCTATAGAGTCCACTGATGCATATGCCGTTCTTGCAACCAGAGAGTGAGGTGAAGTAATAGCCATAATGGGGACCCTGAGCTAATGAATGAAAAAACCTGAGAGAAGGACCCTACCACTCTGTCATTGTGGAGAATACAGTGTTGTCTAGCTGGTAGCTTGAGGGATGGAGCGAGATAACAAGATGTCTCTTCCTCACTAAGAATTAAAGGCTTTCTTGGACCTATAGAATGAGAGCACAACATGACTGGGTGATATCAGCCTTTTTAGGGACTCCATATAGACCTTCCAATATTCTTCACCAGCACAGTACAAAATATTTTCTTCAAGTCTAATGGCTTAAAAACAGCTACCACAAAGTCCTGCCTGTTTTCATGAGAGAAGTGGTGTTGCTGAAGTTCTGTGGGGAATCGCATGAGGCATCACGTTGTGCTTCTGGAAAAGGCTGGTCTCAACAAGCCTAGCAGTGGATCAAAACACAAAATGTGCTTGAAATGATCCCTGGAATTAAACTCTCACTACCAAGAGAAGTGTCTTCATGGGTGTTTCAGCTTGCAAACATTCTCTGTTTCTCATGGCCATGTTTATTTTGCCATAAAGGATTCACTGAAGCAGACAGCAAGGTAAGTATAATTTCTAAAACTGTAGTTGGCCAGTCACCATGGCAGAAGGCTGTAGTACTAATGTAGACTCTTCTGCATGCACAGCTAGCAATATAGTGCCTTTCAGAGCTTACACCTACTATTCTCAACTCTCTCCTTTCCTCTCTTTTTGAAGTTACCTCACATACAGTACAGTGCTGCTACTTCCAAGTCCATTCCCCTGAGGAAGACCAGAAAGTCATTCTGGTTTTCCTCATTTTATTTGCATCCACAGTAATTATTCAGGCAGTAATTGAAGGGACTTTGAATATTTATTAAAACTACATCAAAGGTGTAGCACTGTTTTTTCTTTTTTTTATGACCCACAAGGAAACAAAAACCCCCCAGATAATTCCATTCAAGTTCAGGTTATTTAGTCCCACAGCTTTCATCTGGGTATTTTTTTCTATGTGGTGATAGACTTGGTTTTGTTGTTCTTCGTGGCTAATTTAGTTCTCTGCATGTGTTTCAAGCATTTTGCTGAGGAGCCACCTTGTTTGTAATGACATTGATGGTGAAGTTTCCTCACCAACAGCCCCTCTCTGAGGTCCTGCCCTGTCTGAGGGAAATGCTCCCAGACTCACAATTTCTTTGTCAGGCCAAAAGGTACACTAAAGCTCATTATCTCAGAGAAACATTCCAGAGTGATTGAAATCTGCAAGTTTGCCTACTCTACTCATCAAAGAGAGGCTGATCCCCTGCCAAGCAAGAAAGTTAAAGCAATGAGAACATCAGCCCGCTAAGCCACAGTGCTAGACTTGATTGCAGACTAAGCATGGATAAACACATTTTATTCACTGCAACATAATAGCTTCAAATATATATTCAAAATATATGTCTGAAACAATTTCTTCTACTCACACTCTAAAAAGGTGTCATTGCCTCGGTGCCAGTGGAGCATGTTATATTATATACATACCTTTTTCATGGCTATGACATTAATGGATGAATAAGCACAGTATTGATAGCTGATTTATTTATTTGTCTATTTATTTAAGGAAAATCCATGCATTGAATAGAAAATCATTAACATAAGCTGGTCTCAGGGATTTCTAACTGTTTATACTTCTTAAAAATATGCATACATTCTTTAAAAAGAAATAAATGTATGGTTTTGTTGTTCGGTGTGAGCTATGATTTTCCTTTGTTACACGTTATGGCAGCAAATTGAAATAGAAGCCATTCTGAACTCAAAAGGGAACTAAAATTACAGCAACTGAAAATTTTTCTGGCATCTGGTGCATCAGGGACCTCACTCTACCTTGTCTGGAGCTCAATATTTTGGTTATAGTTATATGGTTAAAACCCTTTTAGCTTTCATGGCATAGAACAAGAGTTTAGCAGAAATGCCTCCCACTCTCCGTCTACATCTTTCACAGTGCCTGGTGTTGGAGTATTTTACAAATTTATTTTCCCCCAACCCCAACCACACATGAAAACCAGAGGATTTTGGCTGTTCCAGCTTGTCTATGGTGTTCGAGCACTGTTCTTTCCTTATGAGCATCAGCCTGCGTCATAAATGGGGTTCACTTCATGTTGCTGCAGTCAAGGAAGAAGTAAGGAGGTTTTATCCTTGGTACTTGGTTTTGCTCCTTTGAGAGGACAGATCTTTCTGTTTTAAGCTCTCTTCCAAATAGCTGTGATTCATTAACCTCTGGAGCTGCTTTCTGTGCTGGTGCCTCACCAGCCTCAGGAGCATAAGGGATTAGATTTGACTAGACATCTAACTTTTTTGACAGCTGTGACTGGTGGAGCTGAATCACATAGTAGGTAACATCTTCTACTGGTTTTATTAGTCAGGGCTGGTTCCAACTCACTTTAGCACACTGTTCTTGCTCACCCTGCTGTCTGCTCTGTACACTTGCCACAACCAGTTAATTCTGTATGAGGCACATTCTTTCTGCAGTTCTATACTGTATTTTCATAGGTTTTGCTGCCTGCACTGACTGAAAACTATTAAAACCATAAAATGCTTCAAAACAAGCTGGTGTTGGAAAGAAACCTCTCTTCTAAGTATCCCCCTTGCTGCTGGCAACTATTACGTGCAGTTACAAAGCTGATCATTTAAACTTTGTCTAGCTGTCACCCACATCTCTGAAGTACCTCCTTCCTGATGGAGCTGTAATTTTTGCTGTCCTTTTCTTCCACTCAAGGTGTTTTCTTCACGTTACTCCTGTTAATGTAGCTTCTTGAGAAATTACTCAGGGCCAAGGCATCTGACAGAGGTCTGCTGCTGTCAGCGCCTATGTCCTAACTGATTGGCACTTACAGGGGCTGCTTGAGCTTCTGGGACACAGCACAGACACCAGCAGCCACCATCCGCTGAGGGCTTCCCCATCTCTGGCTTAGTAGTCATAGGTAAACCTAGGACTGTACCATGCAATTTTGGAAGGTGGTATTACCAAATAGCAGATGGTTTCCTGAAAAGACGCTGAGCTTTGCAGTTTCATTCTAATCTATTATGTGCTTATTAAACATTTTTGTGCTGATGTCACAGTGGGTAACTAGAAGATGAGAGGGATATTGAGACTGAGCTATTTGAAATAGCATCCACGTCTCTGCACAGGGTTGAACTGCTCTGCCTGCATTGCAAGCCTTGGTCCCCTGCTTATCTGGATTGGGGAATGTATTGCAAGATATTGCAAGCCTCCCCTTGAGGCTCCCACCCAATTGTTGGTTTGGGATTTTTTTGGTTTTTTGTTTTTTTTTTTTAACTTTGGCTTTGGCTGGTTGTTTTGTTTTTTTTAAAGAGGCAATAAAAGGATGGCAAGTACTCAAATCTTGTCATGATGTTCAGAGAGAGAGGAATCAAATTTCAACTCAAGAATAGGGTGTTCGGGTGAAAAGTTATCTGTCCTATGGTGTAGAAAACACCATTGTTGGGACTAAATATACAGACTGATACCAAGAGTTTTGTGACTATAATGCAAGACTTTTGAGTTCCTGATACATGTTATGTAATGTAAATCCAAAAGGATTCTGTTGATGTCATTTCTGAGGGGTCATTGTTAGATGCTGATTTTAAATACAGTTGTGTTTTGACAACTTAGAAATAAATCCTATGCTTACAGAAATGATGGGTTTTCACAGAGTAGTGTAAATTATTTTGATGTACAGCAAACCTTAGTTATTCTAATCAGGTTACAGTACATTGGATGTATAACTACAGCCCTCCATTTACACCACAGCATACAAAATTGTCCACATATGTGTGCATATTTATACTTATAAATACACATGTACCCAAACCGTACATACAGGTATATTTATATGCACACCAAAACTTTATTTTATACACACAAGTATATATAAAAATATATACACACAAGCAGATGTATATAAATCTGTGACCTCTAGTGACCTACAATAAAGAATTACAAATTGGGTAGAGGATAAAATACAATATTTTTGTTGTTGTTCTTTTGACTAGGTTACACACCCTGTGAATGGAGCTAAAGAAAAGCATAATTTGCAGCACAGAAAGGAAATGGTTTTGATGTTTATGGATCACTACTGTCAAATTTGTACAAGTAAAATACAATACACTGGATATATATACACAGCAGCCCCCCTCATGTTTAAAACATTCTAGAGAGCTTAACAAGTGATAACCTAAGATAAAGCTGCTGTTGGGTCAAAGAATGAATTAAACAAGTGTTGCCTTTAGTCTTGACATGAAAGCATTTACAGAGCCAATGTTCTAAATCTCTGCTGGCAGAATATTCAGAGGTAGAAAACGATAGAGCACTTAAGATGCACAGTTCCTTTCAGCTATGGATTTATAATGATATTTCTGTAGAGCATTTGTAGAACACAAAACCTGACTTGGGCAGTAAGGAAGTAATACTTCAGCTGGATATGTAGGGCCTGGAAATTAGATGTGCAGCTGGAATTTTAAGAACTAATGAAAGCCTGAGAATAGTTCACCTTCTGGGGGATGCACAGGAACATAATGTGACTTGGTGAACCTTCCCTCCCCCTTGCTGCTTTCTTAAATTCACGTGAGTCGAGGCTTTTCTTGCTTATACTTTGCAGGTACACTTCATGATTATGCAACCACCAGGCTGAAAGCTCATAAATGGGTATCACTGACACAATGGTTCAGTCATAGTTTGTCCAAGAAAGTACTTCCCTTCTATCCTCAGTGAATCAGCCCGAAACAGGGGAGAGAAGAATTTCCCTCTGTGTCCAGCCACAGAATCTGGTTGAGCAGTTTATTGTGTTGCTGTTATTGTGTGGATGGACACCTGTCTGCCAAGATTTAGAAAACTGGAAAGATCTGGGTGGATGTCCCTTCTCATACAGCATCAAAAATCTGAATGATGGTTATGGCTTGCAGTTGTTCCTCGACTGATCCCCAACAATCAATCCAACTCTCTGGTGTGGGCCATACTCTATTATAATCTCAGTCTATTACACTGTGTTAGAATGAACTATTTGTCCCTTCTTGAACCTCAAATGTGCTTTTAAATATACTGCACTCACTTTTAAAAACTCTGGTTCATGTGTAAAAAGCCTCCAGGAAAATCAGAGTGGGTAACAATAAAGAGAAAACTCTAAGGATGCTTAGAAGTAGCCAAGACTCATGTCCCAGACAGAAGCCTTTCATCATTACAAATTTTTCATTTGAAGTGTAGAGGTATAGACTAAATTGTCCTTGACCCAAATTTGATTTTTTTGAACAATGTGTTTCAGGATCATTCCAATAAAGAGGGAAAGTGAATGAAATTGAAAGAAAGTGGATTTTAACTGCTTAACTCCAGACTTGCTATGCAAATCTCCTTGGTTGCCCACACTCCCTCAGCATCTTGACTTTTGTTTTCCTGTCTATAAGCTCTATAAATGCCCAGGATTCTGCATTCCTGACTGCACACAAAACCTCTTTCTGAGCATCTACAACCTAATGAGATTCTAAAAACAATGTGAACAAACACTTTTCATAGAGTACATCTCGCCCAAAGGGACAGGATCAGACACCACACAAAACAGACAAGCACCTGTATTTCCTATGAGACACTGCTGGTTAGGAAGGGGCACGAGCGGGGTCTGTGCCTTGGCATCCTGCCAGAGTCCAAGCATGACTCCACATTGTGCAAGGGGCCCTAACCTTGGCAAGGCATACTAGCCTAAGCACAAGGTTTCTCCCCTGGGCTTATTTACCTGCACAGAAAAATGCAGTATGAGAGACCAAAAACTCAGAAGAGGGCTCAAGCAGTAAGGACACTCATCTGCACTCTCAGAGATTTTTCGGAGTTCAGGCCCTCTCACACAAAGCACAATCTTTGGACAAAATATTGAACTGTACAAATCCATTCCTATGTGTAGATCCCATTTCTATCCCCAAGATCTATGTAAGGTGTGGCAACACCTTTACTCAATGCACCATTTAATTTTACCTTTATAAATGGCTTTAAGGGAGTTTACCTGAAGAGCGAGTGCTTCCTAAGGCTTGGCAGCTGATGGCAGTAACTCACTGGCACTGTAGGTGATAGGGCTGCACCACACACCTCCTGCCAAGGAGGTAACTTCTCTGTGGTGTAGAGCCAACCGTTCCATGACCATGCTGCTCAGTATCACTGTATGTAAAAACTGCTTAAAAGGCTGCTGCTAATATGTACTGGAGGTTAATTGCAGGAGTCGGGAAAGCTGATGTTTGTCGGAAAACAAACACAATATATATTTGTAGTGGAAGTTGTAAACAGGGAGGCATGCTGGGTAGGTAGCCTCAAGCTAGCAGAATTTTTTAAAAATCTTGAGAGTCTACATTATTTATAGGCTGGAGAAGATTCATTGTTTGTGAAACAACAGGCAGCCTTTGTGTTACGTCTATTGACACAGTGAAACCTTATTGGAGTGAAATTTGCTTTGATATCCTGTAGAGATTTCCTCCTAAATTTCTGAGTTTCTTGCTGCTCTCAAGCTTGCTCCTTCTCTCACACGCACATTCTCTTGCTATGCCTCGTAGGGTGCATGCAACACTTCACAGTGAATCAAACCCCATGTGGTGGGAGAGAATTATCAAGGGTGCATGGTATCTTTAAAGAGAAAATTAGTAAAACATTCATTCTTATTAACTCAAACAAAAGCAAATTTCACTAAAGTGCCAGCAAAGAGTGAAATAACTGTTATGTACACAAAGTTGGTGTGTTCTCTGCAGAACCCAGCATAAGCTAAAGATGCTACTTTTATAATATTATCAGAAAGCAGGGAACAAAGCAAGAAAGAGTACTGAAGGACTAATTCCTCCCCCAGGAAAACAAGACAAAACACTGTGTCCTAAGAGAATAGTCTGTACTCGCTGCGATCCTCTATCCTTCGTGGCAATGCAAGAGCAGTCAGCAGAGGCTCAGTGGGCAAAATTCCATTGCATGTAATGCTTCTGAAATCCAAGATAGCACACCAGAGATTAGCACAGCCCATATCAGAATCAAAACTGGGTTTGCATTTTATTTATTGTGATTTATTGAACTGCAGTAGCCCCTAGAGGCTCTTAGTAGGACTGCTATCCCATTGTGCTCCATGTGCTAACGGGAAAGGACAATGACGGGACATTTGGGCACTCAGACTTCACGGGGGGCTGGCACAAGCTCAGAAGTTTTCCGTACTTCTTTTTAAGAGATCAGCTTCATGTCCTCTTTTGTATATATCACTGAGTGAGGTACTCTGATAAAGACTCTCAAAGTTGATGCAGTTACTACTAAACACAGCTTGCTGTTTGCACCAATTTATCTCACCTGCTGCAAAAAAAACTCCTTTGCCAGAGGGAAACAATGACCCTGCCATGTTGTAGATGGGCTTCACAGCAGAGATCTTCTATTAGCCAATCCCAAGAGCTAAGGAAAAGCAACAACAACAACAACAACAAAAAGATAAGAAGGCAAAGCTAGCTGTACAGCTGTCAGAAAAGCCCTGGAATAGTGAAACAGGAGCTTTGGTCATTCCCTCTGGGCTGGGAAGAGAGGTATCTTGTCATGTGGACCTGTTAAGAGAAAAGTAATTAAAAACTAAGGATAAAAATTAAAGGAGACCAGCAGGAGTAACCCCTTTAAAACAGATGTTTTAGATTGATAGACTTATTTTTCTTTATGTGGGGACAACTATCTTTTTTTTGGGAGTGGGGTGCTGGTGTTTCTTCTTTTGCTTTGCCTAAGTCTTGAAGCTATAAAATTGCTCAAGGAAGGATCTTCACTACTAAATAGGCTTTATGCAATGAAAATACTGCTACATACTTCAGGGACAGGCAAAGGATCGAAGTAGATATGACAGTAATGCTGGATCCCTGCCCATTAAACATATCTGAAAACAGCCTCTGGTGCAGCTGGCACTGGCTAATAGGCAGTTTAACTTTCTCAGCACACTATTGAGTCCTAAATCCACTTTGAGCACAGTAAATGGTCTGTGTACGGCTCTTCCCTCCATGGTATCCTGATGTGTTTTATACAAGTAACATTTTTCTTTTTATACTAGTTTTCTTCTAAGGATGCTAAATAGTTTAGAAAACTTTCCAAAGCTCATTAAAGTCTTGCAAAATCAGTAAATACATTTTAAGTTATGTTGAGTGCAATCACTGAAGGCAGTATTGCTTCTATCACGGAGATTCATCCCAAGGTGGACTTGGTGTAGTACATTTAAAATCCAGAGGAGGTCTGACATTCTAGAACACTACTCAATCAGTTGGGAAAGCATGTGCATGACAAAATCATATGTATCAAAAGGACTGCAAAGAAGGGTCTTGTTTTCAGAATATAAATTTCAAAAATAAATGACAGTGTAAAAACAAGTCTTTCTGATTAATCTAGTTTGTCTGAAACAATCAAGGAATTTTGGAAAGAATCATAATTTTCTCCTCAAACCAAAGACTGATCCTTTCAGCACATGGCTGTGTCCTGATCCAAAGGGATTAGGGCTTCCTAGTAACCTGCCAACATCAGCTCTGCAGTTTTCCTCAGTGACTTCTTCTATTGCAAGTCTTTGCCTATCAGCATTTACTGAGGCTGGATGGAGCTCATGGCTCAAGATATTCAGTTATGGCAATTTAGCGCCAATCCCTCTGCTGGCTGTGACATGAGGTCCTCAGAGGGAGATGTAGAAAGCACCTCTTTGTAGGTGTTTTTCTCAGTAGCAAGCCAGACTGGTTTTTGCTCCTCAAAGATAAGTACTGAAAGAAGAGGACATGGCAAACAGGAAGGAACAGGAAAAATCATCCAGGCACAACCATGGGAAGGTCACAGTTAATGAGTAGAAAATGTGAAGGGTGTGAAGAGTAAAGTCCAACTTCGTGGTGTGTGTTAGTGTGTTGCTGCTGCTGCAGACCTGGTATAGACACAGAGGAGATTAAGGAGACAGAATACAATCCAAACACAACTACTTTTTCTGTAGTTGCCTTTCCTTTTCAGTTGAAGAAATCGAAACAAATGCACTTTTGAACATTTTAGCTCTCTAGTAGAGGCTCAGCAGTGGAGGGGAGGAAGGAATCCCTGTCAGTCTGCTGGGGGCCGGACCACCTTGCTAGTCGTGGAAGGGAGCACACACACTGCCTGGCAAGGATGCTCCTTGCATACGGGTTGCACAAAGCCCACTGCATGCTCAAGGACCAAATTTCATACCTTGAACCATGGGCTCAGCCAGGCCTCAGTTCTTGCTGGGAATATGATTATCCAGCTTTTCTTTGGGTTTGATCTAAAGACCGCCTGCAGAAATGTAGGGGCTCAAGGCAGGAATGCTTAGAGGTTTCACTTATATAAAAACTGGGACAGAATATAAGATAAAGCAGAAAGTAAGCAGTACAAATAATCATTTATCACATCAACATGTGAAATGGGTGGTATTAATAGCATGCCTAATATTTTTGTTAACTCAGAAAAGATGCCCCAGAGTGGTATTACTAATGACACCACTGCATTGTTACGTAGATGAAGCTTTGAGCCAAAAAGTTGAGTGGTACTGTTCATACTACATTTTTCAAACAAAGACAAATCTAGCCTTGCTTTTAGCCTCTCTATAGGACTAACTGTTTTTATCCTTAAGATCCAGAACAATTGAGGCTACCCTTCTTCCTGGTATGACCAATATAAGTTTAGCAAGAGCAGCTGCAATGTACTTAGAGATGTAGGGACAACCTTAGGATCCAGCGCCTCTGGATCCTTTCTCATGTGCTTATCACAGAAAGAAATCCAGCTTGACATAGTTTTTGAACATAAACTGAGCAAACCCTAAATATTATAGTTACACCCCTACCACTACCCTAGTGCCTCCACTGGGCTTCTTAAATATAGTTCTTTCAGAGAAATGTTGTCAATAAGAGAAGAAACCATTTCCTGTAGTGTGCACTTAGAACTAGCCCAGAGATAACCAAAATATCCCCAACACCTGGTGAGCACTTAGGACCTGCATAGCCTCTAGCTCAGAGGGAATTCACAGAGCTCCAAGACTGTGCCAATTGATTTGGGGGGCCACTGCAACTTGAAGTGGAGAGCAGCTGGCAGTATGTAATGTAATAATGTGTTTTCCTTGGGAGTTTAAATTTTCCTTCAGCCCAGGCTCTGTAGCTAGTTTGCACAATGCAATTAGCGGAATTTGTTGCTGCAATTGGAGTTTGCAGTAGTGCTTCAATCAGGATATATGAGGCACAATCGAATCTAATTCATTTTTTCCTGACTGTATGGAGTCCTCAATGCTAGTGCAAGTAAAAGATTTTAAAAATCCAATTTTTTTTTGTCACCACAGTAGAAGCTCTGCCTATGAAAGCATGCCAGGTGTAAAAACCGCAGCCATTTTACATGGTCACTTATAAAAAAGCATTTAACTTCACAGAGTGAGAGAATGCAACATGGGACAATTGTGCATTTAATTCAGGCAAATATCTTTTGTGATAAAGTAGTGGGTGTAATCCTCAGAGAGAGGTTCTACCATTTTAATCACAGCAGCCGAGTGGTATGACTCTGTGTGTAGGCAAGCGATAAAATAAATTTTGAGAGCCTGTTCTGAGCTACGACATTCCTATGTTCTCACTTCATGCTTCTTTTTGCAGCCCTCCATGAATTAGGATGAGTTATAACATAATGTTAACTTAGATGAAGGCAGAATTTGCAGGCGGGGCATACAGAGAGAGGTTTGTTTATTTTGGGAGGGTGCGCTGTAGCTCAGATCCATTCCTTCACTTCTGACTTGTAAATAGCAAAAACATTTATTATTCAGTTTTCAAAGACAGCATAATGTGTTGGTCTATCACACTCTAAGTTGGCTGTCAATAGGAACTTCTGAAACAGCCCACCCCTTCATGGCTGGAAAATACTAAAAAGCAACTATCAAAACTTAAATGCTTGCTGTTTTTGTTTTTCGGGAAACAAGAAAGAACAAAAAATTTGAGCACTGCCTTTTCCAATAAAGATTCTTTTATGTACTGACACTTAAAAACTTTTTGAATATTGCCACCTTCTACCTTCATTCACTATATCACCATTAGCTTTGTGCACTGAATAGCATGGTTAAATCATTTTGAAGACTGTAGTTAAATTATTAATGTTGCCTTGGTTGCTAATCCAGTGCTGACTGCTTGTTACTTTGGATTGAGTGGCTGGCTACAGCTTTTGTCCCTGTCTACCCAGGGTACCATCTCTAACCAATTATCTAGTCTGATACTTCCTTCTTATTCTTGCTAGCTTTTCCTTTGGCATCACAGCAATTGTGCTAATAAAACCTGGATTGGACCTGGAATAGGGAAGCTACATTTTTATCCATGGAGCAAGCCCAGCTCAGTCTGTAGCACAGTCAGCCTCCCTGCTTTGTCATGTCAGACCTTGGCTGAGATGCTGAAGTGGACTAATTAATGCTATTTCTGTTACTGCCACCTACACCCAGGGAGGTAAACTCATACCACATGGGTGAGGTCATGCTATCAACAATTCCTTATACCCATGCAGGCCTTCTGGATTTGAACAAGCAACCCTCAACTGACTCTACAGCCTGCACAAATTCCTGGAGCTATCTAACGACTTTGCCATGGATTGCTTCAGCAGTGTCCAAAGTAAGTCATTTAAACCAGTGGAAAGAGCCAGACGGGAGCTAAATTTTTTCTTGTGGACTATTCTGCATTTCAATAATTCTAGTTCCCAGTTAGAATAAAAACTATTCCTAAAATAACCATTTTCTACAATTGCCAATTCTTAAAAAAACCAAAGAAAGTCAGAAATGGATAATTTAAAAATATTTTCCTCTGAATCATTTCATTTTAGTTTTTTATGACATTGAGTGTTGTAATTGTACATCTTTAGTATACCTAATATTATACACAGATAATATGTAGGAGTTGTTTACAATACTTTAAACAACCCATCAAAAATGCCCCAGCATTATATTTTGAATTTTCTCTGCAAAAAGTAAAAAAAAAAATTGAACTTCTGCAAAATACTCTGATTTATGTGAAACATGTTTAGTGGAGAGTTGGTATTCATCTACTGCTACAAATATCTATAGCCAA
Source organism: Platysteira castanea (assembly GCA_013397175.1). NCBI lineage: Eukaryota > Metazoa > Chordata > Aves > Passeriformes > Platysteira > Platysteira castanea. The sequence goes on from VYXC01000743.1 coordinate 1,356,025, forward strand.
TACTGTGATACATTTATTTGGCATATCATAATATACTCGGATGTTGTTCTTTTAAGAAATATCAGTCAGTGTCTTTGTTAACATTCAGAGGTTAACCTGGCATACCCGGAGCATCAAAGGCTACTTACTCTGTGGGTCTGGATCGTCTCTCTTTCCTATGGTATCCTCAGGCTTGATTTGGCTGTTCTCTGGCTGTGCTGGATCACAGAATCATAGAATGTTAAGAGGTTGGAATAGACCTTAGAGATTACCTGGTCCCAACCCCCCTTCCATGGGCAGGGGCACCTCCCACTAGATCACGTTGCTCAAGGTTCCATCCAGCCTGGCTGTGACCACTGCCAGGCTTGGGGCATCCACAACCTCCCTGGGAAACTTGTTCCAGTGTCTCACCACACCCACAATAAAGAATTTCTTCCTAATATGTAAGATAAATTTCCCCCCTTTCAACTTGTACCCATTAGTCCTTGTCCCATCACTCCAGGTCCTGAGGAAGAGCCCTTCTCCAGCTACCCTGTAGGCCCCCTTCAGATACTGGAAGGTTGCTATGAGGTTTCCACACAACCTTCTCTTCTCCAGGCTGAACAGTCCCAGCCCTGAGATGACCTCAGCTGGTTAGAGCACAGCACTAATAGTGTCGAGGTTGTGGGTTTGATCCCTGTACAGGCAATGCACTTGGGAGTTGGACTCAATGGTCCATGTGGGTCCCTTTTAACTCAGAATATTTTGTGATTCTTTCCCAGCCTGTCTTTGTAGAGGAGGTGCTCCAGGTCCTCTTATCAACTTCATGGCCTTCCTCTGGACTTGCTCCATGTCCTTCTTATGTTGGAGGCACCAGATTGGCTCAACTGTATGCGGTACTCCAGGGGGGGTCTCACAAGAGCAGGGTAGAGGGGCAGAATCACCTCCTTTGACCTCCTGGCCATACAGCTTTTCATGCAGCCCAGGATGTGGCTGCCTTTCTGGGCTGTGAGCACACTGCTGGCTCACTTTGAATTTTTCATCAACCATCACCAAGTCTTTCTCCTCAGGGCTGCTCTTACTCACTTCTCTGCCCAACCTGTAGATGTGTCTGTGATTACACCAGGGACACCAGGCAGGAATCTTGCACTTCCCTTTGTTGAACTTCATGAGGTTTTCATATGCCCATCTCTCAAGCATGTCAAGGTCCCTCTGGATAGCATCCCTTCTCTCCAGCATGACAACTGCACCACAGGATCTGATGCCATCAGCGAATTTGCTGAGTGCACTCAATCCTACTATCTGTGTCACCAACAAAGATGTAGAACAGTTCCGGCCCCAGCTCTGACCCCAAGGTACACCACTCGTCACAGTTCTCCACGTGGGCAACGAGCCGTTGACCACAATTGTGGATGTCATGGCCCATGCCTGCTTTCCAAACCTTGGGAGGCAGAAGCACAGATGTGTCCATCACAGTGGCCTAGAAGGGCCCCTCTCACCCATGGGGCACTGGAGTCCAGGAGAGCACAGCAATGAGACCTCACCACAGTGATCTCCTCTTTGCAAGGAAGTGCTCATGCTAAGAGTGTTGCCTATGTTTCATGGCCCTACATAATCCCTTCTTGCTCCTTTCAAGTGTCAGAAACTCATGATCTTAAGTGGAAGAGGCCTACATTGAAGTGATTTTCTATATATGTACTACATATGTATTCTTTTATCCATACCTATATAGATGTATTGATATAAAATCCTCCTTGTATTTAGATGGTTTTGCACATATTTGAAGGAAAAGATGTTAGAGTGAAACACTAAACTGTCTTATTTGCTTTCCTAGATTATGATGTTACTCCTTGCTGTAATTGGGAAACACAAATTAGCAGCATTTGTCAAACTGAGGACAGCTGAAGTGCCAGGAAGGAGGACAAGCCACATCCTCCAGAGCAAAGACCATACGGCTGCCTACCACCACCACCATCTCTGCTGCCATAAAAGCCACCCCTAAGCAGCCCATACCAGCCCAGCAGAGGCACAACTCTCTCCTCAGCAATCTACTTGCAATCTCCCTCTGGGGAGGGTTGATCTCCTGTCCACTCTTGGCAGGAACCTCAGCAGGGGAAGCTTTTGCACCAAGTGTGTCAGGCAAGCCAGGCTGCTCGATTTCTGAGCTTGACCTAAAAAGAAAATCAGCAAAAGGCAGTAGACAGATGTATTGCCTCCAGCTACTATCAAAGATCCCCTGCTTGACATCTGTGTCCATACAAAGGTCTTTTCTGTAGACACTGAAGCAGATGCCAGGCCTTCTTGGATCTTTTGCAAGACAGAAGACCTTTAAACTTCACTGCCTGCTATGTCTTAGATGCACTTCTTTATCATCTTGTCTCTGTAACAATTTGCTACTTATAAAGTATGATAGCATCAGTAAGTCAAGTAGCTCTTTCCTTTGGCTTTCTTGTGGAACATCTGTCATGTGAAGCCCATTGCTTTCAGCAATCTTGTCAGAACAACTTTCTGTGCTGGGAGGGAGTGAGAAGAGCATTTACTTGTAGAGAGACAGGAGCAGGGATTCATCCCAGAGGGAATATTTGTTTTGTCTACACCACAGAGAAAAGCCATTCTTGAAAAAAAATGGCTTACAAGGTATAGTAGAATTAATGGTGAACTAAGCTTTCCTCAGTGATATGCAAAAGCAAATGATATTTCCTATATCTCAGTCAATGTTATTTGCCATCTGGTAGTAAAGAGTTCATTCCCATCTGTACTCACAGTCCAGGTCCAGGAGTCATCCTGATCTCTGCAGCAAAAACCATGAAGGGCTTCTCATTGGTGCCAATGAGAGTTCTGAACTGGGCTCCTCACTAGCCCATTACATGCCAGGTCAGTGCATGGGAGGCCAAACAAAAAATCTGCAGTGGAACCAGAGGAGGGAGGAACATTTCATTGACTCCCCATTTCTTAAAAAAGAGCAGACTGAACTTTATGACAGAAGGAAAGAAAAAAAAGGAAAGAACTCACTAGCACATAGCATCCAATTATATTTTGGCTACATTTTAGAAGAAATCTGAAGCAAAATTGCAACACTGAGTGCCATCAATGAAAAAATAATTTAATTTTTATTAATGAAAATCATGATTTAAAGAATCATGAGTGCTGCCTGCATATCAGTTTGAGTCTTCCTTCCTCAAATTTTTATCTCTCGCCTGAGTTAAGTGAAAGATACAGCATCCTCAGAAATAATGAAAACTCTGCAGATTTCTTGGCTACCTTCAGAACAGACTTTGGAAGGCTGAGCAGAAAGAGTGAGACCCTGTCAGTGGCTCTGTGGAGAAGAGACAGCAATGTACATTCACCCATTTACACATCAAACAGTTAATGCAAGAAACAAACATTTTAAAATGTTCCAGCACTTAGGGATTTTCCATTAGAGCTCTAAACCACCACAAATTCAAATCCATAGGAAAACCAGCACACTATATCAACAGCTTACAGAACTGCTTTTCCTGTTCTCATTATACTTTTTTCTTCCCATCCATAAATGTATTATAAAAATGATATGCATATAATGTTCCATTTTCCCCTGTTTTCTTTCTTTCTTTCTCTACTCATAGTTTTTCAAAACTCAGCCCAGGTACACATGAAAAAAGGATCATTAAGGTCTGTCACTGTCACTGGTGCTTGCTAATTTTTCTGAAAACAAGGAATGCCTTGAGAAGAAGACTTAGTAAAAACTGAGATTTGACATACAAGGAATCCTTCTTAGAGTAGGAAAAAGATAAAATTTCTAAGAGAAAGAGGAAAATGAAAACGCTTTATTTTCAAAACATTCATATTAATTCCCTGGCATGGAAGTGATTGATAATTTCTCTGTTTTGATGTTTCAGGCAACAAGACTGAAAGGTCCGAGAAACTTGGTCATTAACTGAAGGCCTCATTTCATATTCAAATGCAAAAACATCCCCTACAGTATATTCCCTGCGATAGGTTGCTCTTTTTATGCATATAGTTATCAGTGACACGTGGAATATGTGACTACAGCTTTCAGTCCTTGAAGGCAGTTTGTTACAAGTATGCATGTTGATAATGGCTAACACGTATTTATATCTTACTTCCCAGTGCCCAAAAGGCACCTTAGACTTTCCCTATAAACAGCACTTAAATACAGTTAATGGATGCTAGCAGCTGTTTTGCCATTAACTTCTCTCGGGCCAAGAAGGCAATGCAGACTTTAATTATGCAGGTCATTGTGGAAAGCATTCCCAGAGCCCAGCAAGATATGTCTCGCTTATTGGAAGTTTTGTGTTTTTACGTATCTGAGTATGAGCCAGTTCTTTCCCCCCGCTATGAGGATGGCTTTTTCCCATTTGGGCCAAGGCATGGACTGGGGTATTTAATTAACAGTATACCAAACTCCTGTTTTTCTGTTCTTCTGAGTGTCATTTTTTCTTCCTTTTTTTTCTTCTCCTTAGGGAATAAGAGTATCTCTTGTCTTAAAAATAACCTCAGTTTTACAAGACCAGCTAATCTGGGTAGCTTGGTGAGTTTATTTTCTAGAAAACAACAAAATGCAGAGCGCAAATGGAATTGCTTTAACAGCTAGCAGGACAGAATCTGTGTGAAATTTCCCCCACTGTCTCAGCTGTTCTCACTATATGCCAAATCACAGTTTCAGATGGCTGAAATAGATTAATCTCCAGACTTTGATTTGGTTGCTACTGAACCTAGGACTTCACAAAAACAAAAGCTCCTTCCACAGTCTTATACAAATTCCAGAGAATTTGGATTTGCAGATTAAAAGCATACAAAGTTTCAGAAAACAAGGGTATATATAATCAAAAAACATAGTCTTGTGCCAACTAACATGGCTCCTGTCAAGAACTGTTTTTTGGGAAAGCAGACAGTGTGACCCCACGGCTGACACTCACAAGTCCCCTCATTCTGATTTTGCACCAATAGAGAGAGAGAAAAAAAAAAGTATAAATTTGAATTCCTTAGTGTCAGGCATAAGCAGTTCATCTATCCAATCTGAGTATATTTCAGCCTCACAGGTTTTATTTCTAGAGTACATCTCCTGGTAGCCTGCTGAAGTGCTGAGTGGCACGTGATGCCCCGTGTGTGCCTTTGCACTCACGTGGCCTCCTCTGCACCCCTCCTTTGGGATAACTTAAACACTACAAACCACTGGGCCACTCCCAGTTCCCTCTTGTAGTCTGAAACTCCAGACTGGTGATGGACAATTAATCCTCACACGACTGAGTGATTACCTGGCACTCAGGAAGCCCACAGGATAAAGCCTGCCCTGTCTTTACCAGCTTGAGGAGGATAGCTGGGCATTAGAGAGCTCCCAGAGCCTGGGACTTTAACAACCTCCTCAAGATGAGTGAAGAGGAGTGGTGTTCCATGGGAACACCTAGGATGGAACCTAGGCCACCAGGCAAGAGCTGTAATTGCAGGGGAGTAGCGTGGACTTCCCAGTAGTGTGTAACCTTCGGTTCAGGAGGCATCACAAGTGACTGTCTTTGCAGACCCCTCTTTCACAAGCTCAGAAGTGTGTCCCTTAAGTGATGGACGTGTACCAGTTTCACATCAGCAGCTACAAGCAACCCACACCCAGGTCCAGGAAGTCTCTGAAGTTTTGTTCAGCACTCTACTGACTATGAAACACGTGATTTTTATGACAATTCTAGGTTTTGGGGTGGCTTGTTTTGCAGTGTCTCTTCACCAGCTCCATTTCAAAAGGTTCATTTCAGAGCCTTGAAATAACAGGGACTCCTAATTACTATCTATCCATATTGGATTGAACCAGTGACCCAGAGACTGGATTTGAACCAGTGACAAAGAGATTAAAGGAACCATTCCTGATCTGATGACCCGTCTCCTGAGTCCAGCAGTCCCTGAAGAATGTGATTCATTAACTGAACTGCTTTTGCTGACTGTATTTTTCCAGTGCCTCATAACCTACATGAAATTAAAATATTTTTCCCATTCTCACTATATATGCATGTCAGATACTTACTCCAGTTATTCTTCTAGCTAGCCTCATAGGAGTTGTGTAAATGGCATTATCAAAATTGCATCTCCCTGATTCATTATTTCCAATTTTATAAAATAGCTGAGTTAGTAAAGACACTATCAAAGGGGTTTTTAAATAAACATACTTAATCTTCTGGAGATTAAAAGAGATAGTATGGGTGACATATAATGATTATTTTACCCCAAAGCCATCAGAAATACAACGTACAAGAAAAACACATCAAACAAATAGGCACAATAGAGAGCATTTCAATGAGAAGATAATCACACTTCAGGATTTGCTTCAACTCAGTGGCCTGAATATTGTCCTATATGTATAATAAAATGAAAGAGGAATACTAAAAACCTCTGGATTTATACTCACAGTCTGCTGAAAAAAAATGAACTGCAACTAATATCTATACTCATTTATTTTCAAAATAATGCCTAGGAGTTAAATCTGTCTAACAGGCAAAAATAAAAATAATTTAGGAAGCTAGAAAGTAAAAAGTAAGGTGATCAATTTCTGGCATGACGCAAATTTTGATTGATAAGAGTAAAATGATTAGGTGATGTGTCTCTAGCCAGATATCAAGAAAATTACCCTGACTGTCTGATTATCTTAATATTTTTCACAGAAAATGATGATATGCAGAAGAAATACATGGTCTTCCAGTGTAGAAACTCATGGAAGGCAGCATATATTCAACTTTGTAGAAAAGGAGTTCATTGAATAAATCACAAATCCGTCTGCTATTCATGCAAAGGGATGGCTGATGCAGAATAATGCCCAATTTTCATACACCACGCTGGACTATCAGATATAGAGATGCTATTAGGTTCTGTCCAGATCCTCTGTTGGTGTAAGTGGCATAAATCAACTGAAGTTAATCGAGCTATGCAGATTTACCCAGGTAGCTGGGAGAAAATCACATATGCATTTACAGCATGCCTGAGAAGCCTGGAGAAGGGTATTTTAAGGCATATGATGTTCTTTGAAGTTAGGGACCTGAGTAACTCTTTCCAGCAGATGCAGCCTCTTTGTGACTAATGGCTTTTCCACTGACTACATATGTGGACTCATATTCCATAGGGCCAAAGCTTCCTGCCAGATTTGCACTCAGACAAGATCTCATTTCTTCTGTGTAATTATTCCTTTAATTAAGTTTTCACACATTTCAGTCATGTGCACTGTGACATTTCATCTGCCCCCAAATCATTCTATGAGTACAAAGAGACAAAGCTGGAAAAAAAAATTCAGAAATGGTACTGTCTATATAATTACAGTAAAAATTGTGGGTCATAGCTCTTGCCAGTTAATTGTCCATATTGTCACCTGACTAGCACATAGTCTTAGCAAGACCCAGTGTTTTCTAAACAGCTGATGCCAATGGCCCAAAAGAGCCAGGGATTACTCAAGAGTGTTTGGGAAGAGAAGGGTTTTTTTGATCCCTCTAAAAGAATGGGCTGAAATCCACTCCCTTCCTCCTCCCTCCCTCTCCTAGCACTTTGCTTTAATACATTTTTCTAAGACAGCTTCAAGCACTGCAATTTTAAATCCACCCCTCTAATAATGTTTGCTTACCTGGTGTTACAGTAAAAACCTCACCTCCGGTAAGGAGCCCCACCACAGCTCTCTTACCAGTCACCACCTATGAGCAGTACATGCTGTGTTCACATCAGCATCAGGAGGGAAGTTAAGTTGTTACCTCCCTTCTGCTTGAAGCTACAGACAATAGATTTTTACTCTGTTTGACTCCTTTCAGCCCAGGCTGTATGACAAATGCATTGCACATCAAGCAGTGGGCAGGCTCACAGCTGCTGCTGGAAAAGCAGTGGTTACTGAGACCATTGCAAGCCAGTCCAGTGCTCAGGACTGTTTAACAGCTGAGAACATTGAGATCCATCGCTGCTGGGCTGCAAGAGTTTCCCCTGTAATCAAGCACAAAATTGACCCTGAATAGTGTTGGATCAGGGCCCCAAATATCCAGAACTCCCAGTGTATATTTAGGCTTAAATACAGGGTGGACACAGGAATATTACTTGGTATAGTTCAAAATTAATATCAAAATTTAATTTTCCTGTTGTTCTGTACCTGCATAGTACCAACAGTACTTCTCAGAAGTAGTAAAATACATCAGATTCCTGTTGGCATGAAAAAAAAAAAGAAAAAAAAGCCAAAAAGAATACCAGTTGTTTGATATTCAAACACAACAGTCACATATTTGCATTGACATGAATGAGCAAGGTTTTTCAGTCATTTCAATGGGAGCTTGGATGAAAGAAACAGATCTAAAGGTTTATTCTACTGCCTTTTTTTAAGACTGCCTGCAAGGTACTTTTCTGCCTTCTATTTTTTTTTAGCTTATCAATATGTATTTCGGAGTTTCTTACTTTTATGTTTAACACATCTTTTCTAAAAGGGAGCACACCACTTTCTAAGGATGCAACTTAGAGATACAGTGGTACAAAAAGGCAGCCACAGACTGGGAGGAAAGCTTTTGAAAGCCCGAAAGCCCATGGAAAGTGACAGGGATGGAAAGCGGATCCTTCCAGAGCAAGTCAGTTCCTGGTACCTTCCATTATACTCAGCTGCTATGTATTTTAGCCTTTCACAGGTGCCAGGTAGTGCTCTGGACCAGGATAGATCAGGGCTGAGGACAAGCCCAACATTTTGTAGTATTAGTCATTCATCAAAATGAGAGCTCCAAGGTCTGTTTTTCACTTCAGAAAGCACTTGCATTCATTTATCCCACCTTTTAATCAGGCATCACTTCTCTTTTGACTGAAGCTTAACCTAAGGGAAAATCTGAGTACAAGCTGAGGAAAAGAATCCTACCTGACTTTTTGTCAAAGAGGAGTGGTTTGTTCTTGATTTCAAGCATGAGGCATTTTGATCTTAATAATATTGTGCTATAACCTCCTCTCAAATCAGGACATTAAGAATTCTTCCACTTTTGTTTCTGCAGGTCTTCAGCAGGTGGTTCTGGTTTGAACTATGATTAGCAATCTGTACAAAACCACGGAGCTAAGAATAAAAGAGGCAATTAGGGTTACATTCAGGTGAGCACACCGCTCTAAAATAGTAAGGCTTCCGATAATTATACAGTTCAAGGATAATACATACCAGTGTCTCCCTTGAGAATCTTCCGTTCATCTCCTGGTCTTTACTTCTAATTAATCCTTGAATCCTTTTGTAGGTTAATACAATTAATGATAAGGATAAACTTGTGGTAGTGTATAGCCAATTAGGTTTATAGAGCTTACTTCTCTTTGCTATGACCAGCAGGGAACTGAGGAAACCCTCTTAAACCTGTCTTAATTCCAGCGTTAGTCAATGACATGCACACTCAAACACCTCCTTTTAACCATGCTGAGGGTACCAAAGAGATAAAATCAGTTTTGTTCAATATTTCTTCAAAAGACTGCTACAGAACCCAGCATTTGCCACCCCTGAACACTTGCTGTCTTCTCATTGTACTGTGACCATCCAAAATGAATAGTCAGCATGTCCTTAAGGACATAGACTAATCTTATAAAAACTCAGCCTTAGATATAAACCCAAAAATTAATACATGAAAATAATGTTTTCCTTACAGGAATGTAAAGAGAAAAAGGTTCTGAAGGGTGAAACTGTATTTTGTGTGACATCAGTTTATTTTCTCTTTGCTTCTCACCTTAATTTTACCAGCCTGCTGCTGTTTCTAGCTTTTTCAGGTCTTCCCGGCTGGATGTGAATCAAAACACATGGGTACTTCTCTCCCTGCCTCTGTTTCTTTCCTTGTATGTTCATTAGCTCTCTGAGCTTCATATTACACTCATCACAGTTAAATATGCAATTTAGATTTTCCTTTTAATCACCCACAAAAGTATATTGAAATAAAATAAAAAAAATTAAACCAGCAAAATGAGACCTGCTATTCTTAGAAAAAGAATTGGTTATGCAATACAAATACTGAAAACTGCGAAACAAGAAAGTAATTTTTAAAGGGTTTTTGATAAAATCTATATCCCCACTGTCCTCTGTCACTGTGTGTCCATGCCTTCTTTGCTTCCTTTCTCTATTTTCAAAAACATCTGCAGTGCTGTGAAGGACTTAAGAGGTAAAAATTTTCATCTATATGGTTATACATTCAAAATGTGTGACTGCAGAGTGGAAGCCTGAAATGAAAGGGCTTATTAATAACATTTTTTATTCATACAGCAGTAAGAAAAGGCTTCATTTGTTCATCCCTTGATCGTCTTTTTCTTTTCAATTACCTCTTCTAAAAGGAAGTTTAATATCATTTCTGGATTCCAGCAGATCTCCAGTTAAAAAGAAAACAAGACAAAACACTTTCAACTTCAGGTAGGTTTTCGTCTGACTTTTTCCCCATTATGTTATCTATTTGCTAATGAGGCAGCTGGTACGCACTAACTTGGATTGAGAAAAGCTAATTTTTGTGTGGGCCAATAAAGCTTACATCTCCTAGCCCTTGTGCCAGTCCCACACCCAGGGCTTCCTAATACCAGGATCTCCTCCCAGTCTAAGACATCAGAGGGGCCTTGCACCTGGGCTCACTGAGCAGGGCAAGCTGCGCCTGCGGGGGCTCTCCTGCAGCCCTACCCTTAAGTGTGCCCCACGGCAGAGCTTGCCCGAGCTGCGGGGTTGTGCCACCGCTGCCCTCACCACACTGCCCCAGTGATGGTGGTGCAGCAGGAGGGCATGCAGAGGCTCAGTGTGAGGCCGTGGGGCAGGCTTGACCCTACTCTAGGGTGTCCTTTCCACCATTCTCTGCTGTGCTGCTCCCCCCATGGCTCATACTCCTTGATTCCACAGCAGTGTTCCCTGTTTTGTTCTCCAAGACCCCAGTATGTGTGTCTGGGAAAACATAATAAAGACACTTTCACACCTGCCAGGTTCAGCAGAAAGGAGGGGAAAGACTTTATTACTGACATATGTCACATTCTTATACAATTCCCAACTCCACAAGGGATTGGAGGACATGTTACTTCCTTCTCGATCCCACTGGAGAAAAAAGATGCTCATCAAAGTTCTCTTATCACAAAAGGAATGAAAACCAGAAAATACCGTTAAGTGAACAGTGGCCATTATTTACATGAAACTGTGAGAAAGAATTTCTGACTCCAAGGTTAAAACAGAAGGCTTTAGCAAAAACCAAGGCAACAAGTATGTTCCCACAATATTGATCGCAACCCTTTTTCTTCTGAGACGGGGCACAGCGCCCCAGATTTTGTGAGGCTGCCACAGTGAAATGAGGGATTCTAAGCTGAGACAAGCCTTAACTGAAATAGGAATGCGAAGTCCTACGAGAATCTAGCAGAAGAGCAATAAAGAAAGGAATGAATTCCACCCACACGAGTCTTCTTTCCAGTCACTCTGTATGAGGGACTGCCCTATGAAAATGGTTCGGAAGACTTAAAAAATCTTGCAGGGATGTAGGTCATGCACTTCAGGACCCACTGAAAATGTATGGTGCTCGAAATTCTAAAATAAATGTACCAAATCTTTCCATGATTCTTAGGCCCAGGCTAGTGTCAGAAAGCAGATGAGTAGGAAAAGGGGAATGCGTCCAGACAGTTTTTGTAGATGATAAATGATTCTTAACCCATCATTTCAAACTGAACATGCAGCCCAGGGGCAGAGCATTCTGGCTATTCAAAGAAAGGCTTTTCCTTTTACTGTAACATTGGAGAAGATCACCAACATTAATTAATTTATCTCTGCAATATTTCTTGTCTTGGTCCAGTGTTTATATGAAACTGACACTAATACCAGTTTACACATGTATTACATGAGATCATCTGTATTTCAGCTTGCGGACAGTGTTTCTGCTAGTTGGGTTTGCTGAATGCTAATTAACACGAGCATAAAACACTTCTTAAAAAAATGTTCAGTAACACGGTGTTTGACTGGTTTAAGAGTAAATGGTGCTATTTTTTAAAATCATGATTATTGGTAAAACAATTGTCAAACAGAAGCTTCTTAAATGTACTTCCAGGGAAGTAAAAAAGAGAGAAAAATAGGCAAGTACAAACTGTGAAACCAGCAATCATTCAGGTGGTGCTGTAAACTCTTCAAAGACAACTTACCTTTTTCTTGTTAAAGAGCTGTAAATGATCTCCTGGGATCCTGGATCCTTGCTGAAATTATTCAAGACATCTTTGAGAGACTCTGCACTAGAAAAATAAATGGTTTTTTGCTCTGCAAAATATATTGTTTCCTGGTTCCTATATGTCAGATGAAAGAACATTCCATTTAGAGAAGAACCATAAGCAGTTGGATGTTTTCAGTACATCTCAATATCTTGCTGCTCTTGATCCAAAACAAAGCCGTACACTTGTCTGGCTTGCCAATGTTGCACTTTCTCACCTCTCCCAGAAATCTCGGTTATCAGTCTTGAAAATGTCCTGAGGGACAAATAATGGGACAGGAAAAGAAGCATAAAACCAGCTGATATGTGATGGGTTATTTTGTTTCCTCTCTGATTATGCTTTGCTCAGTTGTTAAAGGGTCTGTTATGGGAGAGCTTTCGATTACCTGGCTTTACAGAGACAGTCCAGTTTTTCTTGACTATGGACTTTTTGCGTTTGTTCCCTGAAGTAGACAAATGAAAGATTAAGCAGCTATTTTCATGGCTCTGTAATTTTATCTCACCTTTTCTTCCTGTGATTTTTCTTAAGTCAGATACTTTAACAAGTAACCCACCTCCTCCTTGCAACTCAGAGAGCTGTTATTTTTAAACAAAGCCAGCTGATTGCTGCCGGCCTCCTATTTAGCGGCTATTTCAAGTATTTATCCCAGCATATAACATCATCTGTAAAGAAAGATGTAGCTGCACATTGAGCAGGTCTGTGTCATTGCTTACTCTCTCAGCAGTTCTGTTTAATACTCCCTTCCTCTTGAGTCTGGTGTGCTTAGGAAGGCCAGATTCAACCTTCAGTTCTAGCAGAGATCTGACATGTCCAGCGTAAGAAAGAATATCTGTCTTGTCATCAAGCCATGGGCTAGGCTGGGCCAGACCATCTTCTGCTTGTCCTTTTGCATACAGACGAGGAGGGCAAACACAGGGACAACAATACTACAGAAGGGAGTGGCACTATCCCTTTGCCTTAGCTGCTCATTTCCAAACTTTCCCATATGTTAGGACAAGAGCTTACCCTGCCACATAAAGACACAGATCGCCGAATTAATCTGATTTAAAAACTTACATGCTATAAAATGAATAAAACTGGTTTTAACCTGGATAGGTTTTCGACCAGGTTATTGTTGATGAGCACTTGTTAAACAGAATATTTGCTTGTGGTGTGTTGACCCTGGCAAGACAACAGGTGCCCACCAAAACCACTCTATCAATTCCTACGTCAGCTGGATAAGAGGAGAGAAAATATACCTAAAAGGTTTTTGGGTCAAGATAAGGAGAGAGATCACTCACCAGTTACTGTCTTGGGCAAAACAAACTTGACTTAGGGAAAAAATTACCTAATACCAATCAAATTAGAATAGGATAAGGAGAAATAAATCTTAAAACACCTTTCCCCTGCCCCTCCCTTCTTGCCAACCTTAATCTTACTCCTGACTGGGGAATGGGGGCTGTGGTCTGTTCATCACGAGTTGTCTTTGCCACTCCTTCCTCCTCAGGGAGAGGACTCCTCACACTCTTGCCCTGCTCCAGCATGGGATCCCTCTCACAGAAGACAATCTTCCACGAACTTCTCCAAAGTGAGTCCTTGCCACAGTTCCTTATGATCTGCTCCAGCATGGGACTCTTCCATGGGGTGCAGTCCTTCAGGAACAGGCTGATCCAGTGTGGGTCCCCTGTGGGGTTACAAGATCTGCCAGCAAACTTGCTCCAGCAAGGGCTCCTCTCTCCACAGATCCACAAGTTCTGCCAGGAGCCTCCTCCAGTGCAGGCTTCTCACAGCCTCCTTTGGGCATCCATCTGATCCAGCACATGGTTCTCCAGAGGCTGCAGATGGATGTCTACTTCCCGTGGAACTCCATGAGTGCAGAGGGACTTCCTGTCTCACCATGGTCTGCACCATGGGCTGCAGGGGAATCTCTGCTCCAGCACCTCAAGGAAGCCCTCCCCATTCTTCTTCGCTGAGCTTGGTGCCTGCAGTGTTGGTTCTTACATAGTCTCACTCCTCTCTTCTTTGGCTGCAGTTGCTGTTTTGCAGGTTTTTTACCCCCTTCTTAAGTACTTTACCAAAGAGACACTACCACCATCAGTGACAGGCTTGGCCTTGGCCACTGGCAAGTCTGTCTCGAAGCCAGCTGGAACTGGCTCTGTCAGACACAGGAAGCTTCAAGCATCTTCTGTCAGAAGTCACCCCTGGCACCCCTGCTACTAAAAACTTGCCACACCAACCAAATAGACATTGGTGCATACATAACTTCTATGCTTAAAGCAACCTTTTAATTTTGGTAAGAATCTTGCTTGAATACTATTTATATGAGATCTGCTCTGCTGGTTACGTGCTAGAAGGAGTGAAAACTAAACCTTGTGAGTAAAGAGTCCTTCAAGAAGCCAGTCAGAGCATGATAGTATCACCAAAAAATTCCAGCACCTCCCTGTTTCCTGACTGTGTGCCACTGGAGTTCAGTGTTTACTTTGCTATGTAGAAACAGAAATAAATGACACTGAAACATCAAATTAATTGCTTTGCAGTCAACAATCCATCTGCTAGATGTATTGGATTACTCATTAGCTGACCACCATTTCTAAAAGACTTTGCTTTCTAAATTACATTCAATTAATTGCAATTATCCTAATTTGAACCTAGGACCCCTCTTCTCAAGACATTATCCACTAAATGAAAAGAAGTTTTGACACTAATCTCCATGCATTATTTTTTTTAATGCAGTACTTCTGCATAATTCAAGCAAGAGTGCATCTCATTATACTAATCTCTGACACGTTATACTAGTCTCAGACACACAGATCTGAATCCACATTGAATGAGCAGGTAAGATTAGTGTGTCTCATTACCACACACAAACCCTTCTGCAACTGTGTTTTACACTTGGGCAGTTAAAGTGGCAACCTTTTTGAAAGGGAGAGAAAACAGTTTAAATACCAATCAAAGCATGTGACATAATTAATGTAGTTTAAACATCTTGGCACAATCATCAAAAATGGAATTAGTTGCTGAGTGATAGCACAAATGTGGTATTCTAAAGGATTCCACATTTCTGGAGCTTATCTCATGCTCCACTGAAATTCCTTAATGTATTTATATTGAATGCTGTGATTTTAGAGAAACTAAAATTAAAATTTTGCATGCCTATTTACATGCAGATTATTGCAAAGAAATTGAATTACCAGTTCTTCCAAGAAATTAATTTCGGCCAGGCATTCTCGAGCAAGTTAAATAACCATACCTGTGGTGTGTTCAATACAAAACCAAGGGAGTTTTATATCAGAGATTTTCCAGAAAACTCAGGCTATTACCTTAAATCCCAGGGTAAAGGGATTAAGATTTAATTCCACGGAAAGGATTAAGAACCTGTAATAGACGTTGGTGGTTCAAAATTAGGCACGACAGTATTTACATTTTAAATGCCAGATTCTCACAATCTGTCTGGACTCTGTACAGGGGCATTAGAAAGTAGCAACAAACTGAAAACATGGGATCTTCTTTTGCTGTGGCACTGTGCACCAGCAGTGAAGAGGGACATTCTGATTGGAGCCTGTTCCTGAAGCACAGCCTGTCATTTTCTTTCTCAGAATTCACTGATGTCTCTGTGTTTCCTGTTAATGACTGGCAAAAGGAAAAATATGTTCAGGTAACAGTGGTGGTGATGACAATGGCATATATTATTCACTTTGCATTTAACACATAATACAGAAACATCCTATAGAGTAAACACTAGTATCCCCTTTCTCTGTTGTCCCCCTTTTCTCACCTCTAGCATTACATCCCTCTTTTTCCATGCCTTTCTTTCCATCTCTCTTTGACTCTCAGTAAATTTTCTGTATTTCTCCTTTCTGCAGTAAAATAATTTTTCAATACACAGAAAGCACCTCTTACTCCCACGTGGTATTTAGGACACTTTCCTTGAACGTGGCTAATGCAGTTTTTAATATCATCTGATCCAGGAGTGAGTCAAAGGCAATTCCCAGTTCTATTCACGAGATGTTGCCTCCTCACCACTGAAATTAAGCTGTAGTTTTTGTTTTGGGTAAGCCCAACACTCCTGGTGTCCCATAAATGAATTGCCAGAATCTCTATTGCTCAGAACCACTGAGAATGCTGAGATGAAGTTTGGAGTTTCCCTCATAGCTATTCCTATTTTCCTTCTACCTCTGAGACATGTTTACATCCCAAGGATTACATAAAGCTGCTGTCTTTTGAAAAGCCACCAGTTCATTAATTGTTTCTAATTAACACTTTGGAGGACCCAAACTCATTTTTAAGGATGAGGAACACATTGCTGAGGGAAATAATGAGACAGCTTTTTTTTTTCCCTGAGCTGTTTACAAACAAATCACAGTAAAAATTAAGCAGTATTGCACACTTTCACCTCAGAGTGGATGGAGACACGGATAGATGAAATAGCTTGAGTATACTCCCACAGGAAATACAAGAAAAAACTGGAAAATTCAGCCAGTGTTGAAATCCCTGGTGGTGCCTTGGCCCCTACCCTTGTCTCATCTGTTGGACTGACCTTTTCTGTACCAAAGAAAAAATTTCCAGTGCTGAGTCAAAGAGTGTAAAAAACAGCCTAGGCACAGAGAGATCCTGCTTCTAGAATCCATTCCCAGTTTCAGGCATAGTTGTGGTGCTGAAAGATCCACTACAGCCTAGGATTCAAATTCTAGTCTCTCCCTACTTCAGGAGTAGGATAGTTAGTCCAGACTAGACTTCACCGGGCTAAGATGACCCAGTCAGGGTGGCTGGTGGTCTGAGGGGGAGTGATGTACTCAGTTCTGCCCGTGCTCTGTCCCACCCCATGTGTGCACCTGGGAAAGGACACCCAACAGTGGCCCTGTAAGTCATCTCTCTTTGCACTGGCAGTTTCCACATTAGGCATGAATGCACTGGAAATGTTGCTCACCACATGGCACCCTTTCTCTTCCTTTGCTTGTGCTTCACTTTTCCCATTTCTTTGGAGCATAGAAGAATCCATCAGATTGATGCTGACATATATGAAATTATATAAACTTTGTAATCTGTAACAAGGAGATAAATATACATCTATATATATATATACACACACATATACACATATATATGTTCTTATTACCAAAGTGGTTTTATTCATTTTACTTAATATTTATTTTGCATTGTATAGGTTTCTAAATCTATTCTCAAATGTTTTTTACCTGTCTCAATGTCACCTTAAATTCAAATGTCAATGTATTTGTCCAGGCCTACTTGCCGAAGCAGCCAGCTGAGAAATGGAGCATGAATTCATTAGCAAGTCATACCTACCAGAACTGACCTTACAACCTGCATGAATCAAAAGGAAAGACTTAGCTAGGATGACTCCTTCTGTGAAAAAGCAAAGGCTAACCAGCGCAGTCAAAGAGAGCAAGATTTGCGGAGCACAAAATGTTGTTATCAATCCTGTAACATCAAATCAAAAACAATGGAAAGAAAAAAATATAGAAATAAGTCTCTGAGACTATTCCAGTGAATTTGGCAGTTGCTTACTAGCTTAAAAGAAAAAACCAGGCACAGGTAGCCTTTATCAGTGTGGAACTGTAGAGTCACATAATGACAGCCTACGCATTTTCACTCTAGGGAAGTAAACATTTTACAGCATGAAAGAAATTGTTGTAGTGACCCAGGGGAGCTACCAACGTTTCTTGGATGAGGACAATTAACCAAACCAATATAGTTAATTTTGCCACAGGTTTTAAACGATCTAGAAAGCAGAATACACACTTTGCCTTAGTAGACATAACTTAGCTACTGCAATAGAAGAAAATTTCAGTAAAACCCCACAGCAGCCATGGCTACAAGTGAGAAGCCAAGACACCTGCAGGAATAGATTTGCATGGATCTTAAAAACACCACTGAATTTCTGTTAGCTGAGTTCAGCAGGGACAAGCCTAGACCAGCATAGGCCAGCACTGCAATACACCCTGGCTGGCAGCTCTGTCACCACTAGAATTGTGGAGAGCCAGCTACAGCTGTAATCACCTGCATGCAGTGTCTTCCCTCCATGGAAGGGTCTACTGATGTACACATCTGCATCAAAACAGGCTTTGCCCTAAGTAAATATTAGCTCCATACCACAGATAAGGAGGTAGAGATCCATGGCTTATCCCTGCTTATATAACAGGACATTTGTGCAACTAGTCTCCAACAACATTCCCTGCTGAATCCTGACTCCCACACCAGCTGTGCTTACAATGATTTTAGAGATGAGCATCTTTGTGAGCCACTCACCCTCAGAAGTAGTGAAGGAGGAGAAGCACCCATGGCAGCCCACAGCAAAAAGACACAGAGCATTCAGGCAGGTGGCACTCCAAATCATAGTGGCTGAGGCATGCACACATCCTAGCTGGTTATACTGGAAGTGCCTTAGGCATATAACTGTGCCAGGGAGTTGTTGCCTGCTGCTGCCCTGTGCCAGTGGAGGACGAGGCTGTGATGGATGCACGTGCCCCATGCTAGCCAGCCAGCACACAGCAGAGCTGCAGCAGCAAAACACCACTTGCACAGGGACTGTGCCTTTGTCTGGAGCACTTCTTTCCTCCTTTTTAACTAGATGACAGGGACCAATTAAACTAATGAGCCTCACAAAGTATTTCCCCTGGCTAACAACAGCCTGTATTAATGTTTTCAGAAGTGCAGCATTTGGGCCATAAGCTTTCTTGTTAGATGTTAACGCTTTACAAGATGCTTAAACACCCTATGAAATTCTCCATCTCTTAGACTGGTATCTTTGTCAGGTGTAACAGCCCCTCTCCTCTTTCCCACAGCTGACTGTATCCCAGCACACTGTAGATGTGGGCACCCAAGCAGCACAGCTGTCCCTGCCCAAGACCCAGTTTCTCATAGAAAAGCCATAGAGGACTGTATAAATCCCAGCCAGGCAATTTCTCTTCTGTGAATAGAGCCCAATTTTGCAATTGTGTCATCTAGTGTTTTTGTTTGTGGAGTGGGTTTTTATTTTGGTGTGGAAAGCTTAAGTTAAAAAATATAATCACTTCCAGTTTAATCTCCCTCAACCTGCTAAATCAGTTTTGGAAAGAAAGATGCAGGTTTAATCTTTCAAGATATCTTGTTTTTATAACTGTTGTAATAAATTATAATGAAGAAAGTGTCTCTGTTGAACTTGACAAGCCTCTGCTTACAAGAGAAAATAAAAAGGTAACTATTGACTTTGGCTTGGATTCTTTCAGCTTGCTCTAATTACCAGTCTTATTATATTCCTGAAAAATGCCAGACTTTCAAATGTGCTGTAAATGCAAACAGTGAAGAGAAATTAAACATGGAGATAACATTAGGAAAAAAACCGAGTTTATTAACTTCTTCAGTTCCCATTTCATTGCTCCATCAAGCACGTGCCATATTGCAATGGATACGGGCCCTGGATTTTAGATCCAGATCTGAATCTGCTTACCTTCCAAATCAGCGACTTTCCAGAACTGTGGCTGCTCCCCAGAACCATTGCTGAAGCTAAAAATAAGGTACCATTACACATTCTAGACTCAATTTTTGTAACTTGTGGGCAATTTGTTTTCATTTTTTTTGCCCAGTTTTGAACCCCTGGAGCAGTTAAGTGATCATCACTGCAGTTGCAAGACTGTAACAGATTAGCTACCTCAGGCTCGCCATGTAGACCTGTGCTGAAACTTTCCTGTGTACGACTTGGGTCTCTACATCACTATTACAATTTGTTTTGGTCAACGCTGCTCTCAGGGAAAACTGCCTGGGCATTTGGTGGGAAGTTAGTATAATCATGATCCAAGGCTCCCCCTTGGTCCTTGTTTGAGGACCCAGTGAAAACCAGGATGGAAAAACAAGCAGACATAGAAGCAGAGCTCTGCATTTATGTGATAGGAAAGTGCAGAGCACTCTCAGAATAGACTAGAACTTTATGCAGCAAGAAAACCAAGCTAAAGAGAAAAGAGACAGGATCTCAGCATATCCTTGGATATGGGCATGGCCGCAAACTTCCAAAAGGGCTAAGATCAGACTTAGTCTAATCCACTTATCAGCCTATGTAGTTAATAGACTAGAACCTACACACTCCTTCAGAGCAGAACTTCCAACTCTAGAAGAAAACAGTTGACTGAAATCAGGTTTCAGATGCCAAGGATGCAAAAGCAATATGAACAAAGCACTTTAGCAAATTTAAGTACTGTACTAATCACTCCAGCTTTTCATCTTACCTTAAGGTGCATAAATAATGCTCTATTAATCATCATCCTTTCCTTGTTTCACTGCTGCTCAGCTTTAGACAGAGGTTTCCAAGCACTTTGAGAGGTTGCTGCTGGTAAAACTTACGCTGGAATATTCCCCAGTCCTCCTCCACCTTGCAAAGAAAGGGAGTAGGACTTACATAGAAAGTGCTTAGCTCTTAATCAAACAGATCATTTGGAAGTCATTAAAAACATCTAAACCAGAGAAATGGAGTCCTGGGAAGCCAAATGTATTTCACATCTGAAATCATATGTCAGTATCACAGCAAAATCTTGCATTTACATATCACTTCATCCCTAAACACAGAGGAACATCTAAAATAATTTAACCTCATAGTATCTGCATTAGGTCATCTGTTGTAGGGATGAAGACATCTACCAATATCCTGGACCTGCAAGGAGTTACCCAGATGACATCACCCTGACACCAGTGGCAAGAGTGTCTGCCACTTGGCAAGACAACTCCCTGACTGATAATGCCAGAGACACAGAGAACAGTGATCAGAATGCAAATTTTAATTCCAGAAAGCAGCTTCATTCAGGACATGTCCTTAAATCTGAGCACCTGCTTTTCTATTCCAGGATACAGGGCTCCTGATGACTAGTCATTTGCTCAAAACATTATTCTTGTGATTAAATATAATGTTAAAAACTTGAAGGAAATAGTTCTTTCAGCTCATTCCAGAAAGCAATTTTATTTCTCATTTTGCTATTGCTATTGAAGTCAGTGAGAGTTTTACCATTAATTTCAGTATGATAAGGATCAAGCTCTTAATGCACACACTAATTTTTCATTGACTAAAGTAAAAGAATTAGGCTATTGTTTGCTTTGCACTCACCTGAGTTTTTTTACAAAACAATACCTTTCATTTTACTTCAGTGACTGCTAGCTGTTCTGAACAGTCTGTGCTTTTCCATCTAAAAGCTAAATATAATGTCAATTACAAAACTCTCCATAGACTTTTGCCACGTCTGAGACTTCTTTTAACAGACAGTAACAGTTTCAAGTTGCTCACAACACTCTGAAACCAGCTACAGGCAATGATTGCTTTTATTGAAGAAAATAAAATGACCACAATTATATTACACTGCATTCTATTATACTTGGAACTTGAAATTGGAACAGTGCTGAAAGGAACAGATAGTGCATAGATGCTGATTTAATATACACCAATATTTGAAATTAAAACCCACAAATTACACCCATCATCTTTACTTACATAAGGAACTACTGGTCATTTAATAACTTTCAATGGTCATACCAAGGGACGACAACTACATGGCAAACACTGTATTATTGCTGTAGTGCCATCCCAAATCCCAGTTTAGGTAAACTACTCCACAAAGATTTCCTCCTGTGTTTCAATATGACATGCTGCTTTCTTCACTTCAGCTTACGTGCTGTTGATAAGCATTATTGAATACTTTGAGATCCTGTCCTCACTTCATCATAGCAGGTAAGGTTCTCCTTACTGTAAAACAACACCACACTGCTGCAGTCTAGGTAGCTACCCTCAGTAGCTCCAGGCTGAAAATTTGACTCGCTGGATTTAGGCATATAAAAGACTAAATCGGTGTAATGTACTAGCAATGAGAGCAAACAAATGACAAAAAACCCCAAACCATACTGTCATAGTCACTCTTGCTGAAACTCATTACAAAGAAGATGCATTCCTGCTGTTTTTAGGGAGGTAAGCATTAAGATCCTGATTGCAATGCCAGTGTTTGGGGTTTGGTTGCTAGTCACACTAGAAATCACAGCTTTAGTAGGAACTTGGTGAAGAAAGCTTTTTCAAACACAAATTATATGTATCATATATATTTGAAATGTCATCCGCAGAGTCCACTAGCATATGAACTCCCTGAAGGATGGATCAATTTTGAAGCAAGCCTACACAAGACCCTGCAACTCTGCAGGGCATGGAACACTTTCTGCATGATCTGAGGGGATGCTGAAGGCACCAATCACCCTGCAGGTGTGTTCTATATAATGAAACAATATACAGGAGACTTAACTTCAAGCAAATCACTATCCCACAATCCAGTCTAAACTGTTCCTCAACCTGTGTATCTCTGCACACACACACAAACTTGTAAGCACTTGTCAGCACACTGAGGCACAGATCCACAATATTTATTTTTTTGTACTGCAGAACATTTTATAGAATACCAGGCCTGGTTTTTTGATTACATTCCCTCCCTGCTTAACTCAGCTCTTTCAAAGGTAAATTTCTTCCAAAATTTGCATTTCTTATCACATTTCTATATTAAAAAGAACAAAAAAAATCCTCAAAAAAACCCACAAAAAGACCCCAAAACCCCAGAAAAACAAACCTCCAAACACACAAAACAAAAGCAAACAAACCCCCACTTGTGTATAAAACAGGTGATTGAAACTGAGGTAGGAGAGACCTGAGAGCAACAAACAAACTCGTTCCATTTCAGAATAAAATGCTAAAGAGAGGACTCTCCACTGTTTTCTGACACAGTTGCCTAATATCTTGCCTTTCCTAATGCTTCTCCATATTCTCCTTACTGTCAGTGGGGATAAAGAGGCAACAAGCAGAAAAAACCATCTCATCTTACTTTAGAAATTTGTGCCAGGGAGAAAGGAATGATTGATTTTTAAAGGTGCTTGGCTCTCTCTACTGGTCACTGAGGGAGATGAGATAATTTGCTTTGACGAGACAGTCATTTTTTACCAAGTTTCTAAGGGAGGACCCACCCCTGAAAGACTTAATAAAAGGATCACTCCTTAGATGAGCCTAAGTTTCTTCAAAAAGGTGGTGGATAGACATATTGCACGCAACTGCACGCAGTCAGCACCACCCCTCAGCTCTGCTTTATCCCTTTGTGCTTCTGCTTGAGAAGGGAAGTCCAGTTGATGCCTTAGGTTTTAACTTCTATATTTTTCAAATCCTCCACTGCCTAGTGTGTAACTCTAAAGTTTCTTGTAGCTCATTAGCTGCTCTCTTAGGCCAGATAGAAACAACAAAGCTTCTCTGAGCTTGCTATTCAAGGACACTCGGGCTGTCCTAGGCCCAAAAGGTGTAAACTAGGACCATCAAAGAGGTGGAGAAATTGAAGAGAGCTAAAGTTTTAATTGGTGAATTTATGCTGATATGCAAATGAACCAAACCTATAACAGTGTCAAGAACTCGTGACTTGTGGTCCATCTTGGGGTCCATTTTATGGAAGCAGCCTCTGGCTCCCCGGGGTGTACCTTGAAGGCCCTTCAAATTAATACCTACCCTTATTCCCTTACTCCTGTCTAGTCTCTGTTTCTAGGTGGCTGGGAGAAGGCATCACAGTAAGATTTCTTTGTCGAGATAACGTTTCAGTATCTTGGCCATGAGGCTGGGTGCTTCAGAAGATCAGAATGTTAAAAAGAGCCTGTTGACATTGTTTCATGAAGAAAGGATGCAGAAAGGAACAATTCTCTCCTCAGTACACGTTTGTACCTTAAAATAAGACTTGTAGGAAGGCCTTGCCTGCATAATTGATAGACAGAGCTATCAAAGGTGAAAATTGCATTCCCGTTTCCCTTTCAACACTTTTTTGAGGAGGGCAAGAGAGGAAGCCTTCAGAGTACATTGGCTGTGAAACTCCAATGAAGTAATTTATTTTTATTATTCAATTTGCTTTATACCTTACTGCTTTGGGACATATACACCTAGCCACTGCTTAGAAAGACCAAATAGTATGTGAGGTCAGCAAGGAAGAGATGACTTGTTTAATGCCGCTTTCTTTGATTTCCTGCAGAATCCCTCAAATCTCCCTCTTCAAAGGTATAATTTTCTATTGATCTCTTCTGCAGCAGAAAGCCTATCCTAACACACACGCTCAAAAAAAGCTGAAAATTAGAGCAGGGTGGTAAACAGGAATCTTCTTTTCAAAATCAGGCTGAGATTTTTGCCATTCAAACTTGGTCTTTACTCAGTAAAGGAAAGAGAGGAGAAATCCCACCAGCCAGTGTTTACAGCCTGCATCTGAGATGCACAAAACCAACCTGAGGTTTCTAGCTGGCCTGCCTACAGCAGCTTTCTGAACCTATTGCATACTTTTGCTTGCAAAGCTCCGACTCCCATGGAATCTGTCATGGATTCAAACACTCTCAGTGCCTCCCATTACAACTTTTCCACTTCATATAAAAAAAATTAACTACTTCTTGGCCAGACACAGTGCTTGAATTTGGTCTTTCATCTCCCAAATCACAGGTGAGAGGCCAAATCACCTGGCTGTGTTTAGTGCAAACTCCAGAAGAGACTACGAGAAAGACTGACTACAGATTGCTGGATAAAGACACTATTTGGTCTCAGGAAGATCCAGGTTAAAAAGTGCCTTTTGTTTTAGTATTTTAATGCCAGTTCATTACGTTTCAGAACCTAAACACTGGAGTCTTGATAATGTTGGAGTGAGTCCATATCTTTGTCTAAGCATCCAGGACCCCACTGAAAAATGTTCTGTTATGTTTTTCAATGCTTATTCAAAGGTTGAAGAAAACACGATACTGAAATTTTGTGGGCCACCCTAGTGCAGTTTTGAGTAGCCTCTTCTGGCAAGCAGCGTATTTATATATATTGCAGAGAGCAATACATTGCAAGTTTATTAGCAAATGGCGAAAATTCCATCAGTACTAAGATTTACATATAAGTCACTCTTCTGTGTCCAGTCTTAAGCAAACGGTTTGAGGGAGCCAAGACATTGTGAAAGGAGCTATGCAGTTTGTCCAGATGTCCCTAGACAGAAAGAGAAGAGAAGGAATTATCATCTGCTGTTGCAGTTTGTTTTGGGAGGAATTTCTTGAGCTGAGATGGGCTGAAGACAGACAAGGACAGGCAAAAATACCCATAGTAACTTCAAATCCTGACAAAGTGCCTTGGGGAACTTTTGTACCTTGATGAGCAGCAAGAATTTAGAAGGTTTTGTGTTTGTTGTTTGTCTTGTTCGAGATCCCTTTGGATTCTGGTGGCCGTGATGATATTAAAAACTACCCTATTTTTGTGAGGGCTCCTAAGCTGATGGCCTCGGGTTGAATGCATGCCTTTACAAGTGGCTTGAAATCACTCACTGTCACACTGACTCTTCTGTTTCATTTTCTGCTTACTGAGCACAGAGCGGAGATGGATGCTTTCACTGGGTCTGTCACCTGCAAAGCCTTGGAGGGAGGGCCCAGAAATAAACATGGTGATTTTTCTTTCTGTCCTACTGATCCCAGTGGAAGCCAACTTTTCCATTCCCCCTCGAATATTCTGTGGTTAGAGAAAAGGGATCATCTCACCTATCTTTTTGCACATTAACAGCACATACATACTTTTTCAGTAAAGCTACAGTACAGAGATGGCTCTTTCACTTGAAGGTAGCCAGAAGTGAAGCACATTGTGCCATTTTCAGTGTCACTCCAGTGCTTAACCCCACACTGTGCTTCCAGAATCCCTCCCTCTGACAGTGGGAACAGAGCCTCGCTCAATGCTACCTTCGCTTTTCCTCAATTTATCTCACACTTCTTCTTTAGTTCCTATTATTTTCCTTTGAATCTGCATGATGCTAATGATCAAAGCTGGTTCCTCTTTTCTTCCTCTGCATGACATCCTATCAGTGAATGACCCTAGGAGTGTACAGCTCGCAGAGCATGCACCCATCCGGTGGCTCTACAAACAAAAAAAAAACAAAAACCCAAGCAACTTCTTTAGTAGAGTTTCATCAGAGGGTTGCTAAGTTCTAAAACAAACAGAGAATATCACCTTTGGTTTTCTCCGGGTATGTGGGGTTAAAGATCTTAAGTCCAGGATAAGTTGAATTCTGTCCGACCAAGAAAACCCCTAAACCCTTCACTTCTGGCCTTAATGAAAAAGAAGGTAGCTAATTTTTTAACTTGTTCTTTTTCTTCTTCTATATAACATTTCCTTCTGAGGTGGTTGTTACTGATTGTAACTCCACTACTTTCTCCACTTCAACTTTTTTCAATGCCTAACAACCCTTTTGGTGAAGAAGTTTTTTCTAATATCCTATTTAAAACCTCCCCATGAGCAGCTTTAGGCCATTTCCTCTCATCCTGTCACTTGATGCTTGGGAGAAGAGACTGATCCCTCCCTGGCTACAGCCTTCTTTCAGACAGTTGTAGAGAGTGATAAGATCCCCTCCCAAGTCTCCTTTTCTCAGCTTCCTCAGCTGTTCCTCATCAGAGTTGTGCTGCAGATCCTTCACAGCTGCCATTCCCTGGACTTGCTCCAGCACCTCAATGTCCTTCTTATTTTGAGGGACCCAGAACTGAAGACAGGGCTCAAGTGGTGACCTCACCAATGTGAAGTGACGCCTTCTCCCAGCCACCTAGAAACAGAGACTAGACAAGAGTAAGGGGATAAAGGTAGGTATTTATTTGAAGGGCCTTCAAGGTACACCCTGGGGAGCCAGAGGCTGCTTCCATAAAATGGACCCCAAGATGAACGACAGGTCACGAGTTCTTGACACTGTTATAGGTTTGGTCCATTTGCATATCAGCATAAATTCACCAATTAAAACTTTAGCTCTCTTCAATTTCTCCACCTCTTTCATGGTCCTAGTTTACACCTTTGGGCCTAGGACAGTCCTAGTGTCCTTGAACAGCAAGCTTAGAGAGGCTTTGTTGTGTCTATCTGGCCTAAGAGAGCAGCTAATGAGCTACAAGAAACTTTAGAGTTACACACTAGGCAGTGGAGGATTTGAAAAATATAGAAATTAAAACCTAAGGCATCAGAAGTACAGGGGCACAATCATTGCCCTACACCTGCTGGTTGTGGTGCATGTGGTTGTAGCCACAGCATCCACTCAGCTAGAGGGTTGGTGGCCACCCAAGGCACCGAGATCCAACAATGCAGTCATGGTGAGTTCCCAAGATCCCCCAGGGAACTTAGTTTTCATATTGTTTAGTCATTGGTTCAGTAGTTCCCCACCCAGTTTTATCCATGCCCTCATGTTTATTCATTCCCCTCGCTGCATATTCATGCTCTCTAGAAAGTTCTGTGTTATTCGCTACCCCATTGGTTGTTGCATGTTGAACACTCCCCTGAGTTATCACTATTTTTGTATTCCCTTTGTCTCCTCCCAGTTGTCCGAACCCCATTGGCTGTTTCCCTTTACTCCACCCCACTCCGCCCCCATATAAAAACCCATGTAAGCGTCACTTTTGCTCTTGTGCCTCTGACCCTCCAGTGGAATGAAGGGTTGGAAACCAAGCAGAGAGTCCCTCTCTCATTCTTTGCCTCAGCCCTCACTATTTTAGACTCGGCTTGCAGTTTACCCCTTGAAGGGGAACCAGTGGAGTCTGCACACTGCAGCCAAGTCCTGTGAGGACTCCTCTGCAGTAATGACACTGCGCAGCCCCCGGGCAGCTCGCGGCCAGCATCACTTGCTTGCCACAGTGCAGAAGCCAAAAGTTATGTTCATTGCAACTACAAAGTGGGGGAAAAAAGACAGAACAGAGTGAAAAGCTGTTGCAGGAGGTACCTCTTGGGGCACATCATATGTAGAGCAAGAGAATGAGGTCAAAATGAAGTCGTGACGATTTAGAAATCAAACTGCATACAGGTAGTTTAAACAGTTTCGATATTTTGGCTTCTACGTAGTCACCTGTTACTTGCTTGTTTCAGTTAAAAGAAAAAAAATTTCCTGCTTCAGTTCCTACCATAGCTCTACTGCACCTGTGGAAGAGCAACTATAGTCTCTCCATGCATCACTGACAAAGTTGTCAGCTGAGACCCCAGCTGCAGATTCTTTATTGGTGGTTATAATGTGAGAAGCAGAAGGGAACACAGCTTGACCTGTAGAACCCAGGTTATTGGGTTCCCAGGTTATATGAATTCCTGTTTGGAAAAATGATCCCTTTATTGATAATCTGAGCAAAACTGATAATGAGACAATAAAAAAAAGAATGTGAAACCCCTGCAGTCAACCATGAGGGATTTCATCTGACTCCACAGAATATGCAGTAAGGAGCAAAGAAATAAAGGGAGGATTCAGTGGGATCAAATCCAGTGGGATTGCACAGCAGGTATGTACTTCCTATATGGCAGAACATTTCAGAAAACTGTGGAAAATGATCAATTATTAGTGTACAGTTGGTATGAGAAAAACAAAGATTTGACACAGATGAGATATTCTGCCTTGGTACTCGCCCCAGAAGTTTGCCCTTCTCTGGACACACTAGAGAAGCAAAATATCCTTCATGTAGTGAAGCACCCAAAACTGGATGCAATACCTGAGGTGCAGCCTCACCAGTACTGAAAATCCTATTTTCAGAGATTTGTAGTCATTATGGACAAATTGTTTCCCACTATATAAAATACTATAAATCCTAAATAATGACTTGCATTGTCTAAGAAAAAGTATTCAGGAAGCGGACTCTCTAGAGATGTATAAGAAGTCCTGAGTGATTTCTAGTGTGTCTACAGTAACATTTTCATTTGTTTAGCAAAACTTAGTATGTTTTGTTTCTCACTGCAGTGCTGTCCTGGCTCTGAATCCCCTGCAGAGAAAACTGTCCCAGGAATTCGGCACGTGTGCTCCAGCTGCTGATCAGCATTCAGTTCATGGGATCGACTAGAGCTACCACAAAATGATCCTCCCTCCTTGCTACACCTCTGAAAATGTGGTTTGTGCAGAGGTCACAGCACCAACTGTTCATCTTTCTGAACCTGCTTTTATTGGGTCAAAATATTTAACATTGGCAAAATTGCTGTGGTCCCCACTGAACCTATGGGCATATCTGGAAAGCAAACTTAAGGACTGTAGCATGTCTTGAGGATAGATGAGGGAGCTGTCACCAAGGATGGGTCTCGTACATGTAACATACTACTAGTACATAAGCAGCAACCCTCTTCCCAAAGGTTTTAGATAACAGCCAGGGTAGTAACAAAGCCCTTTGTCCTTACTACTGTTCTGCTGAGAGATACATTTAGTGCAGGTAGCCGGGTGTGCAGCGGCCGTGCCAGCTGCAGGTTGCGTGCTGGGTGGTGGGAGCCCAGGGTGAGAGAACTGTCACCATCCCTTTGCACAACAAAGGGCACTGGGACCTGTGGCAAAGCCAGATGACTCAGAGACACAGCAGAAGCCAGGGACTCAGCCGGAAGACCCCCATGTGCGTAGACTGTGAGGACAAAAAGCTCAGTTTCTCCTTTTTTTGAGGGGAGGCACGAGCTTGTGGTCTCATTCTGTTGCTGCACCATGATAAAATTAAAGGAACTGGGAGTTTGAGACTCTTCTATGTGAAATCTGTGGTTGAGCCAGTAAGGAAACCTGGCCTGACTGTGAGAGTGAGGTGTGTAGGAAATCAAGTGGGGCATCCATTGGCTTCCTGGAGCCACCTGCTGAGAAGTGACTTCAATCCCAATAGTTAAAGTCACTGGTGGTGGGAGTGCGACTGCCAGAGTGCCTCCTAAATGGTCAGACAGGGAAGTTCCCTTAATAGTTCTTATCAAGGATTATGTTAAGACCACAAATATGCTTTAATTTGCAGTATAAACTGCCAAGAGCATTTATACCCACAATTTGTTCCTTATGCCTGCTTCACTTTTTTCCAGCCTTCCTTAGACCAATCAGAGCTAAATTCCTTGCCACTTTAGTGTCATTTCCTTACTTCAAGTGTAAGTCCAAGTCAGAGTTTTGTGTTTTAAACTGAATGTTTGGGAAAATGGACGTTATGCTCATAGTTTTCTGTGTTTTGGGTAAGTCACACAAATTCTATGCATCCTTTTATCAGCTGTTTAAAATAAAGGCAATCTTTCTTCTAAATCTCTGTAAAACAACCAAAAACTACCACAGCAATATTAAAGGAGAACAGTATCCCAAAGACTTGAAGTTTCCCCATGAAAAAGGTAACAGATTTTGTATCTTCCTCATTCTGTCCAAAAACTGCTTCAAGAAAATGACCCTATTTTCCGTACTGAAAGCTTTGCCCTGGCTGAAAGACAAAAGCACAGAATTGTGCCAAAATGAAAAACATTTTAGGCTCTAATAAAATATTTTTTTTAATTTCCTATGAAAATTATGGAGGGGTATTTTTTTTCCCATTTTTTTCTATTTTCCATTTAATCCAGCCAGTTTGCCCATTTCTCTGTCAGTAGAGACACACACAAGATCAATTCAAATCTGTGCAGGATCTTTCTACCCACTGTGTTTAATTTTTCTGTCCAAAGTCATAATTTAAATAAATAAATAAATAAAGCTCTTTCTTCCTTCATCTATGTTCCAAGTTACAACTGCTTTCATGAGAAAGAGCAAAGGTTTTTCTGGGTAGCTTGCACCTTTAAACTTAGAAATTAATTGCAGATAGTCACTCCTGCTGTCAAGCCACCCTGCATTTCCCCAGCTGAAGCCCAAATAACACAAAATCCAGTTGGAGGCCATTATAAATGTTTTGAACTCCTCATTGGTGAATGTTGTTTATCTTTTTCAGCTTTAACCAAGTTCTTTATCATTTCGAATGCTTCTCTAAGTCACCTTGAAATCTTCCCTTTCACAGAGAAAAATCCATCAGCATTTGCTTTTCCTCTCTTCATTTCCCCTGAACAAATATTACTCATTTATCTCAAACTGCCTTTTTCCAACAAGTCTTACAGAAAGTCACTTAAAAGGGTATAGCACAGATGTTCCACAACAAAATCTTTGTTCAAAGATTTTTTACTTCCTTCTCAAATTCTGAACTTTCCCAGAACTATTTTGAGGGCTGGGGATCTGTGCTGTTGTAAGGATGTGTATATATATGTATATATATTAATTGTGTCATAAATTTTTAAGTAGGTTCTTGAATGAACTCACTGGAGATTTCTCCCAGTGACTGGCCCTAAGCATTTGTCATTCATTACATTTTCACTGCCACAACCTGCTAGAAACCTTCCAAGTTAGTTAAGACTTAGCTTAAGGCTCTTTTCACCCCTGGCTGTCTCTAAACAAATTATGCATTTTGAATTGAAGGTGTTCCCTCCCTACAGCCATGCAAATTGTTCCTAATAATAAAACTGCCATTGGTAGCTAGGAAGATACTCCATAATTCTTGCTTGTGATCTCCTTTTGTAGACAGTGAGCAAATGAGACATTCAGACAGTAAAAGTCTGACATATATTCGGAAACTTCCAAAAATTTCTGTTGGGAGTTTTGTTAATTTCCAGTCTCCCTCTTCTCTCAGAAGGACAATTTGTGTACCATAAACATAGTCATCACTGCTCACTGGAGCTGAAACTCTGAGCAGAAGCAGAAGCCTCTTGCACCTGTATTTTTCCTGTTTGATTCCCACAGGGGAAGCACGTGAACATTGCTATGGTTCCATGTGGACACACACATGCATACACACCAACAGTAAGCCACCATTTACCATTTAAAAAAGTAGCGTTTGGATGCTGACTGCAACAGCCTTCTGTGTATAGTGCAAAGAATTGTGTCACTTCTAACACCACTCTGTGGCAAGGATGCCACATTCTAAATGACCACCACCATGTATGCACATACAAAACAAACTGGATATAATTATAAATGGCTATGTACAATTAAGAAGACTACTTTGACCTCAGGTTATTCCATTTCAGGAGTTTGGAGTTATATTACTAACACTTTGCAGTTAAGAAACACAGGCAAGCCTTAGCAAACAGTACAAAGTTTTGCTGGCGTCTCATTTAGAAGCATGAAACTACTCTTTCCTGCAGTTTCCCAAAGAGGCTGGATAGGCCCTTAAAATAGGTAGCAGTAGTACAGACTGGAGCTGTGTCAGGGTAGCTTGGTTTCTGTGCTCACGGAGATGTGTCACCTCTCTAGGAATCTCTCCAAACTGCCACCACGTGCCTGCAGAGACAGTGGTGCCCACCACTACAGCTGCAGGGAGGTCTTTGTACACTGCCCCACAATCACAGATACCCGAGCTGCAGGCTAGGAATAGCTCTCGTCGCTCGTGACTTGCTGAGTGCTTTATCGAAGACTGTCTTGGAAGGAACCATTAATCTTCACATAATTTCCTCTTTAGAAATGGATCTGAAAAAGCCGGTCATATAATTTTTCATCATATGGCTCTCTTCAGTCCCTTCCACCGAAACATAACTGGTTCTTAGCACTTTATTTCTTCCTGCTTTCTGGCTTCCTTAGTGGAGGCACTCCCTTTAACCATGTTAAAAGATTTTCATATTCTTTGAAGTTGAAATGAAAACAAAACAACAAACTCTTTATTGCTTCTTTTCTCTGATACTGGCTTTTACAGAGATAATCTCATCTTCTAAACTGTTTATTCAGACAGCTGCCCATTATCATATGTCCAAAATGACTTGTGATTTTGTAGGTTGCAATTTTAAAAAATGGCAGAAGGATGCAATCCTTTAAATAACTACAGAAATGTGCCCCTCTCTTTGGAGTGCTCATAGTTATTAACATGAGCAATGTACAAGTCATTAAACCCCAAGATCAAAGCTCCCACCTTACAAGCTTCTTTTATCTCTAAAGACCTTTCTGATATACATGTCCTAAGTGCTCTGGGGAGATATAGAGGAGTCTCAGCATAGCCTGACTGCATTAATTATCTTGAATTTCCACCAGCCTGTCTACAATGGGGAGAGAGCTAAATTTTATATCTCCTTTCACCTTACAAATCTCATGATGTATTAGGAGAGCAAAGGAAGCTTTAGTTTTAGACCACATTTACTGCTCAAGTTATCTTAAAGATTCTTTGCAACAAGAAGTTGAATGCGGATGACCCAGAATCCATGGCAGCAGATGATGTAGAAATTTGGTCTCCAGCTGGTGTCTGGTAGCAATGACTGTATGAGATTCCCAGACCCTGGACCTAAGGTTTTTACTCGAGGCAATATTTGCCATATTATTTTTCCAATATTCTTCTTTTCACAGGGTTTTTAACATCCAGAGTGTTGTGTACAAAAGACACTCAGAAATGAAGTCAATTTAACTACACATTGAGAAGATGCAATCTTTAGCTGAGCAGTACTCATTACCTGTGTTTTCTGGTACTACCACCTGACAGTGAATCTGAGTCCTAGGATAAAAAATGAAGCCGTGAGTCTTCTGGTCATGAAGGAAGACAACATCGGTAACTCACATAACCATTTAGACCATGCTTACATTCTTCTTCTCCTACATTATCAGTTCATCAAGTCCTTTTTCAGACCTGTATAAATCAGTAGACTTAAAGATGATTTTGAACTGGGTTCTGAGCAACCTGGTCTAGTGGAAGGTGTCCCTGCCCATGACAAGGGAATTGGAATTAGATGATCTTTAAAGTCCCTTTCAATACAAATCACAGATTATATGATTCTATGATGAAAGCATCTAATTGCCTGATATTCCAGTCATAACAACCTTATCTTTGAAAACAGATCCTGAACATGAGCAACTAGATCATGAGCACAGCTACCATGATTTGATGTAACAACACAGTTTTGCTTGTCTTTATTGACCTCTCATTGGTTTACCTTCTAATAATTTCCTACAATGCTAACCATTGAATACATTACCTGTACCTCTAAATTACCTCTAAAGTACTCATTTTTTCCCCTCTTAGATATTTATACACTGAATTAAAATCACAGTAGGACATGTATGTCTTTGCTTCTACTTGTTGAGATTTAAGTTGCCTTTCTCATCTGCTGATAGATGCATGTACCATAATGCAAGCAGGATATTAAAAAGGTAATTCTTTTTCTTTCCCCTCTTTGAATAGCTTACCTTTTTTTCAAGGATCAACTAACTCAAGTAGCTCTTCTGTATTCCTTTATTAGCTTGCAGTATGCTTTTTTAAGCATGACATGGCAACACAATTTAAAAATGAACGTGATCTTAAAGGTCTTTCCCAGTCTCAACAAGTTTATGATTCTAAGAATAGCCATGATGAATCTGTTCTTTAAAAAAGACTAATCCACCATTTAGTCTGATATACCCTTTCTGGTTATAGTTTTTTAGGGTTGTTTTTTGGGTTTTTTTTTTTTTTTTGTTTTGGTTTTTTTGTTGTTGTTGTTGGTGTTGTTTTTGTTTTTTGTTGTTGTTTTTAAGTGGAAAGATGACAAAATTATTTAGGAGATTTCTGGAAAAAACAATAATTCAAATAGCTAGAACTCAGACCACGCCTATTAAAAATACTAGAAAGGTTAGGTTCATATGCATGTCCTGAAGTAAAGTGTATTTCAAGTGACTGTGTGCTATAGGGAGAATTCAGTTTCATTTGGGCACTAATTGGACTTCCACTAAAGAGAGTATGCTAAATCTCTTACTGTCCTCCTCTTCCAGCAGGAGAATGTGAGACACACAACTAGTGGTGGTCCATTATTACCATCCGTGCTGGGTCACTAGTGTCACACCTGTGCATTGCCAGAGCACAGCACCGCCAGTTCAACATGACAGCACATAACATGCTAGGCTCATAGATGGGGCTATCCAAGATCATGGACAATGCTGGACCAACCTCTACAGTGGTTTCCATTTACACCAACAACTCTCTGGTGTAAAAGTGCAATGGGTGCCCTAGACTTGATTTGAGATAAACAGATCTTCATCAGCAAAGCATTTGACAGGATGAAGTTAAACACAGGAATAAATGAAGGAATCAAAGAACAGATAACAGTGATCACACTGAAGGTCATCCAGTCAGACATTCTTGCTCAAAGCAGGTCCACTACAGCAGGTCACCTGCTGAGGTGCCCCCCCTGGGGGATGGGCCATGGAAGCTGAAGCATGGTCTGCGGGGTTTCCAGGCTCCCTGATGTTATCCTGTTCGTTATTTGTTATAGGTGTTTTCCCCGCCCCGGGGACTGTGGTTGTCCCATGATTCCTGGGTCTTCGGGGCAGAGTTGGTGCTTGACCTGGCTGCCATGTGGCCGGTCTGTGTCTCTCCTGGCTGCCATGCGTTCAGAGAAATAAAACATCCATGAATATCTACCAAAAATATTGTTCCTGATTTTTTCTACGGACAAAGCTGTCTTCAGGGAGGGTGCAGGCCAGAACCGGACTGCAACAGTCACCCATGATCATGTCCAGTCAGGTATCAAGTATTTTCAAGGATGGAGATGAGTGCTCTGGGCAACCTGTTGCGATAGGACACTGTAGTAGGATGGCACCTTGTATATTTGCAGACATGAGCAAATAAATAGATAAAGCATGAGAAGAATTTCCTAGCGGGTACATTCATTCTCTTCTCTGGGAAACTATCCTCATCCAGACTATAGAAATCTCAGGCTTAACAGTTTAGAGATTGTATGGAAATGCCATCAGCAAATTTGTTCCAGGTCTACAGATCATTTGCAAAGAGTTTGTTCCACTGACTCCCCATTTGCAGTTCATACTTTGATGTTTTGTTACACAATTCAACCTCTTTCTTTCTGGATGATTTATGTAATTCTTCATCCCAGCACAAAATCTAAATAGGACATTTTGCACCATGTGAAGTATTCTCCTGGAAAATGTTTGTGCATTTCAGGCTGATGTTTGCTTTACACAGTAATAGAAGACCCCAAGCACTCAAATAATTGTGAAAGGCAGACACAAATGGCTTGAAATCAAAACCATTAAATCTGAATTCATATTCAAACGTGAATAAATATTCACAGGAAAACTGATCCTAACCTTCACTGAGCACTCACTGATCAGTGTTTGGGAGGTGTATTTGCTCATGGTCCTTTCTGGTCAGTGCACGATTTTGAAAAACACTTTGCTTTTCTTCCACTTCTGCTTCTCATAATTTGTGGCAGACAAGTTCACTAACAATAGCTGTAGGTTTGCCCCATGTTGCTCCTACACCATTTCCCACTCAGAGAGCTTAGATGTGCAGTTGCCTGAACTGTCAACACAAGGGGAAAGACAAACCAACAAACAAATACATGTGTAGGCCTGCATTCCTGTGTAAAATTTACCTAAACTACTCAGTGATGAATTAGATGATGGATGCTCTTACTCTAATTGACGTTAACAGAAGTTGCTAGATGAGCTGTGCAAACTTAAGCCTAACTTTGGGTATCTATTTCTGACATACTTGGCCAAACTCTCCAAGATGAGAGAGAAACAACATGAACTGAAAAATGTGTTGTGAGCAACTGCTGCATTATTTTCACCAAAAACAATAGCAGCAACTTCACACCAGGCAGGAAGATTCCTCTGAATTTAAGGGTTTATGAAGAAAAAAGAGACAGAAGGACACTTCTTTAATTATTGTGCTTCTCAGAATACAAGTTTCAGAGGGCATTTTTAGAAAGCTTCTACAGTATTACATGACATTACTGGCAACATTGACTGAGATAATTTAGAGTTAACACAACAAAATGGGAATTGACACATTTTTTCTGGTTTCTTCCCACAAAGCAGAATAACCATGTAGATCAACAGCACTTTTAGAGAAACAGTGGATAAACTGCATTTGATATTGGCTGCATATTCACAGATGATGTTCAAATATTGTCATGGACTATCTAAATGTTTTGACAACATGACTGAACTGGAAGTATCTTTAGGTCAGCATGGCTTGTACAATTTCACATTTCCCCCTTTCTGGTCATTTTGCAAGTAAGTTGTTGTCCTTCATTGCTTATTGAAATCAATGAGATTTACAGCTTCCTTTAGCTTAGGAACATCCCTAGAGTGAGCTTTCTCCTTGATATTTGGACACTTGCATTTGTGTTCTCAATACAAACAAGGAATTATAGACATGTCTTTACAGAGGAAACCATAGAGATAATTTTCATTTTGGAGATTCAGAAAGGCTGGATTCTGGAAGGTGATTGCATCTGGGCCAGGCAGCACATCCTGATTGAGAGAACACAGGTGAAGAGGAGATACCGTTTCACATTTCTCTTATTACCTGTAAAATCTACCTGCAGAATCTACATAGACAAGTTCAGCTGTTGAAACACTGAAGGCCTAATTGTAATTTACAGCTCCGTCCTGGTGGGACTGAACCATGCAGTAACCCAGTCTGTGCACAGATGGGACTTCTGTCTTGCATCAGCTGCTGCAAAAATACACTTACTTTCTGTAATAACCTTACCTTTTTCCTGAGTTCCCACAACAGAGTGAAGAAATTGCATCTCAGGCACTGATCCTGCTATGTGAACAAGTCCCGAGTCTCCCATAATGCACACAAAGTCTCCTGAACTCCACAGCCAACTGGAGCTAAATTCTCTGGCCAGGTAACCCTGTTACTCTCCCTCATGGCAGTGTGCTGTACTTTGCTTCACATCCCTGCTGTGCCTGCAGGTGTGGGCAGACCACATCAGTGACTCCTGATCTTAGGCAGCTTTGCCTTGCAAATTGAAAAGACCAATTACCTGTTCTTCTCTTGGGTTTTTTTTCAGTGAAAACTTACTTCATCTGCTTAATTCATCATTAGAGAGCATATGGAAGCTGCTGTGCAGGGAAGAAGGAAAGGGAAGGAAAGAAGCAATTAATATGTGGAAAAGGCAAAGGAGAAGGAGTTTTTAAAAACTTGTTCCAAAATACAAGAGGAAAAAGACTGAAAGGAAAAAAATTCCAAGCATATAAAAAGCCACATCGAGGTAGGTAAAGTATAATTTATTTTTGGAATTCACTGCTGCAGTAAGTCCACACCTGACTTCTAAAGATGAGTTATTTTGAATTTGAGAGCTTCTCTGGAGTGAATTGCATTACTTTCTATACAAGTTCACACTGAGAAAAAAAATTCAAAAAACCAGTGATCTATCAGTAATCATGAATATGATCTTTAAGACTTCCTACAAAGTCGATTTTTCAGGCACATTGTGTAGATCTATTTCAGATCCTGTACCATTTAGCAGGTAAAGGAATTATGACCTTCTTTCTCATCAGTTTAGGTACTAGTATCGTGTGCTTATTTCGCATGCTAAAATTCCTAAGGACATTTTTACTGAGTATAATAATACAGCAGTGTAGCCACAATAACTGGTTTTTATACAGCAGGGAAAAAGCCATCTAAATTAATTTTATGAAAACCAGGTATCGAACTTTCTTAAACTAATCACACATTTGCATTATCATTCAAATTCACTTTAAGTTATGCAAATATAATTTAAAAACCCTAATCTATATTGCTTTATTTTAATGTATTTATTTATTTAATCAGAGACATGGAGCAGGCTTATAGTTCGAAATTTCAGAGCTGAGTAAATTTATTTTTTACTGGGTAAAAAAAATACTACAGTGTTGCCCTGGTTTTTTCTTAGCCTTCTGAATATACATTTTTTGGAGTCAGAGTTCTCACAGTTTCATGTAAATAATAGCCAATGTTTACTTAACTGTTCTTTCTTGTTATCATTCCTGTATTATGAGAGAACATTTGATGAACAGTCTTTTTGTCCAGTAAGGTTCCAGAGAGTATTTCCAGAGAGGAAATAACACCATCCTCCAATCCCTTGTCGAATCAAGAAATTTATAAATATCGAGACAAATAAACTTCGTCCCTCTTTTTGCTCTTCTCAGCTCAGCGTGCGAGTGCCAATTATTTCGTGTCCTATAGCGACACTACAGTTTTTTTTTCCTTTCTTTCTTTTTCAATCACCTTCATATATTACTGTCCTTAAAACAGCAAATGATCTTCCGTTGCTTTTAGAGTCAGAATAGATTTTTCTCTGTCTCAATCTCATCCAGGTTGCTTTGTGTGTGAATACATGGTAAGCAGGCTACACACTTCTCCACGGTACAAGAAGAGAGACAAAGGCGTGAACTGGCATCATGATCAGTCTCCAAAATAGCTTCTCCTCCAGGTCCAGAGGAAAAAAACAGGGCAGAAAAAACCTTCATTGCAGGTGTCTACATTGTTTGCTTTTGTAGATGAATTTAAGGTAGCTTTTTAGTGGGTCAGTATTTAATTACTTTATAGACTGCTATCTTTATTTGAAAGGAAAGATGAACCAGCTTTAAAAAAAAAATAAATATTTTTAGCAAGAATTCCCATGTTTTGTTAAAAATGCCATGTTGTGTATTGAAGAGAATCAAACAAAATGCAAGGCAAAAGCCTTCTTGGTAAGAGATTGGAATGATACTTAAAATTAAGCAATGGAGATGATGAGACCACTTTCATTCTTGTATTATTATTTTTCCCCCAATTCCTTTAAATTCTTCTGGAAGAGACTGGAAATTTCCCATGGAAATAGAACTTAATCTGAAGAACATTGCTTTATAGTATTTTACTATATTTTGGGTCATGTAATTGACTTCTATGGCTCAACATTTCTGATAAAAACAAAATCCAAAACTTTAACCAAATCCCAACACCCAAAACATGAATATTCAGAGAGGCTACCTGATGGTTTCTTTGTGCCCTTGCTCTTTATCTATAAGAAGTAAGACACTGCAGACTTTGTACTCTAGCTTGTATTATTCAAGCCACCAAAGATGACAGATGTTTTTTAGGCTGCAGTTAGCAAGGCAGCATGGATTGAAATGTTGGGGGCTTTTTATTACTGCTTTTGATCCTTTAAGAAGAATTTTAGCAATTTTTCTATTATTGCATGTCCCCTCTCCCCTTCAGATGAATTATTCATACTTTGTTGTCATAGCAATCCTTTCTCTCTCTGAAATGTTTAATAACTAGTCTTGACTCCCAACTAGACAATGAATCAAGGTGTAACAAAAGCTTTATTAACTAATGTGCTTGTGGCAGACGTATTGTTTGTCTTCCATCTACACTTCCCTTGAGCAGTTGTCAGTCCAGTGCAGTGATATTAATGATGACAGCAAAGATGCCTCTAAGGAATGCCCTTTACATAAGCTGGTTTCCTGGATAGCATCCATCTCCTTTGCAGAATGATAAGCCTCTACTTCTCTGTTAGCCTGACTTTCCAAAGCAGTGGTAGGCAGCCACTGCTCTCTGCAGAGGACACCCTGCTGTGACAGATGGGGATGTGGGATTTAGTGGACATTAAGAATCACATAAAGTGTCAAGTCTTAAAAGGGAAAAGGGTGACAGTGGCATTTTCACTGTTTTAAGCCTGTGTCTACATTACTCACCTGTGCTGATTTACTCTTTTAACTATGTCCTGCAATGCAGACCAAGTAGATGTTGATCTAATTTGTCTATTTGCCCCAACCATTATCATGATTGGCATGACTGGTATTTTGCATTTGAGCACTGTGTTGGAGACCATCATAACCTTTCCATCTACCATACACCTGAGGAGGAAAAATCTGAGTGCAAGAATAGTATTCCGGAATATGCAGATCTGAACTTTTCTACCATTTTTGCAACAGTGCCTTTGGGGAATATTACACAGACAGAATAAACATCCCCTTTAACTTTTAATTTTCCTAACAGAAAAATGTTTTCTTCCTTAGCAATCACAGAGTGGGTCAGGTTGGAAGGGACTACAGTGAGCCATCTGGTCCAACCTCCCTGCTCAAGCAGGGTCATCCTAGAGCACATGGCACAAGGTGTGAGGATGTTGGCTTGGGGGTCCTCCTGCCCAAGTCCATCTTTAGAAGTCACCAGGCATCTTGTAAACATAAACCCCACAAAAGACCAAGATTCAGACACTTCCTCTGCCTCTTCCTCTTCCTCCTGCTCCTCCTCTNTCCCATTTTCTCTTGTCGTAATGCTTGGATCCAGCAGAAGAGCCTGGCTGCATCCTCTTGGCATGTCCCTTCAGATACTTAGAGACACCAATGAGGTCCCCTCCCAGTCATCTCTTCTCAAGGCTGAGCAGGCAGAGGTCCCTCAGCCTTTCCTTATAAGAGACACACTCCAGGTCCCTTGATCAACTTTGTAGCCCTTTGCTGGACCCAGAAGTTTCATGTCCCTCTTGTACTAAGGAGCACAAACTATGGTGTCACCTCACACAACTGAAGACCTAAAGTCACATTAGAGAAGGCATTTTCCCTTTCTTTTATAGAATGTTGGAAAGCCAGCTTGGGTGATGACCAGCAGCCGCCGGTGGTGCTCAGCTGGAAGATGGAAGAGAAGAGAGAGGGAAAGCTGGAGTGACTCCCTCCTCACCTGCGTGGGTGTTCTGGAGCATCTTCCTCTTCCTCACAGCCTCCTTCTTCTGGCACCCAAGGTTTGGGAATGAGAAATACTGCTTTGGGGGGGAAAACAAGGTGTGAGGATGTTGGCTTGGGGGTCCTCCTGCCCAAGTCCATCTTTAGAAGTCACCAGGCATCTTGTAAACATAAACCCCACAAAAGACCAAGATTCAGACACTTCCTCTGCCTCTTCCTCTTCCTCCTGCTCCTCCTCTGTCCCTCTTCCTCCTCCTCTATAGCTCCTCCTTCTCTTGGAATCTCAGCCTCAGTGGTTCCTAGCTTCCAAGCCCAGTCTCACTCCATCTGAACACAATTCATTCCCTGCTAATGTTTTTTTGAGGTCAGCTATAAGATACTTCAAAACTGATTCAGAGTTCTCTATGCCCATTCTATAGTAATTTCATTCAGTCTATCATTCCCCTGGCTTCATAGTTTATAGAGTACTGCATGTCATTCCTAAACCTGAGAAAGTGGTACTGTCCAAAAGAAGACAGAGATAGCCCGGTTGTTTTAGTTTGGTTCAGTTCAGTGCAATTAATTTTATAATCCCCATGTGTACTCACGTTGCAGTTTCACATATATCCTGTATGAGTTTCCCCTTGGCAGAAAAAATGAACACTGCTGGTCTTAAGCAGTTGGTATACTGGAACTCAGCCAGAGCTGTGTGTAAGTTGTGGATAAATGATCCCATTGTTATGTCACATTCTTCTGTAGTGCTCTGAATGGACAGTAAAAGGCCCAGCTCACGGTGTCCATATCCGCCAAAGTCCATCTGATAGTCAATAAAAGCAATGTTCTGAAAATTCCATGTTTGGCCTGAAAAAGATAAATCATCTAATGCAACAGTCTATGAACACTATTTCTGGATGAAAGACCTGACAGAATTGTAAATCACTAGAGCTTCTGATGACGGTTCTAATTCAAGAATAGCAGTCTATTTTCTTGGAAGGGAGTTCATGGGAATAACAAAGGCTTATATTTTAGGACACCAGCTGCCTTCAAGCTTAAGTAAGGCATATGGGATGAATGTCTTATTTTTGTCCAGCCTGCTGGGATGACAAAACCCAACACCACTGGCCAACAAGGAGTTGCTTCCAGAGAGGGATATGGAGCCAGTTCTGCTATGCTGGCACAACTCCCATGAGGCAAAAGATGCCATTCAGGGAAGTGGTGCCAGAAGCAAACAGACAACCTCCTTTTTCTTCACTTCTACTTGCAAGGTGTGTAGGGGAGAAAAAGAGTGACTTTGCCAACACAGGTATCAGAAAAACTGCTGGGGAGACCAGTTGTTGTCGCAAGAGATGGGCATGGGGGCACAGCACCTTTTCAAATTTATCCTTTCACATTTTCTTTTGGCTGTCATGACCTTATTTCACTCCTTTACCCTGCATTTTGCCCATAGTTTTGGCAGTGTCTACACATGAATTGTTCTTTTCAGTCAGGAAAGGTCCAGCAAGCTTCTTCTAAGAAGGCTCTGCCCCTTTAAAACTTCTCATTTGATT
Source organism: Platysteira castanea (assembly GCA_013397175.1). Taxonomy (NCBI): domain Eukaryota; kingdom Metazoa; phylum Chordata; class Aves; order Passeriformes; genus Platysteira; species Platysteira castanea. Next base: position 1,398,839 of record VYXC01000743.1, read on the forward strand.
TTCTATCCACATGGGGAGTGATACATTCGGCATCATTTATTCATCCAAAATTTGGTAAGTATATTTGATCTAACAAGTGCTTTATCTATCCAATGTCCTGTTGAGAAGGTCTTCTGAGTCCTTTCCAGCCCTCTGAGACACAAATATTTAATATAAAGCAGAATATGCATGACTGGGTTTGGGAATATTTTGTGACACTAGTGCTCATTATATGTGGCCTATGCCAAAAACTCCCTAATTTTAATATTTTGTCATAAATCATTATTTGCTGTTATGCATCTATTTTACTTCATGAATGTGTAATGAATGGTCTCTGGGTTAGACTGAATTTGACTTTTGTAGCTCATTAATATCAAAAGAAGTGAGGTAAAAGGAGAACAATACTTAAAAAAAATTCTTCTGGCTCAGAAAAATATTGAAAAAGATGCAGATGTTTAAAAAAATTATTTTCTTAAATTAATAGATATTTCAGAATTGTGAAGCAATAATTTTCCATGCAAAATAAAATAAATAATACAGTATGCAATATGTAGTTGTGTGTCAATTCCGATGGGTATGATGTTGTTTTCTAAATCACATAAAAATACAGGTCTTGCCCAGCAAAGTGTACTAGCTTGTACGCTCCCTGGATGGATTCAGCTAGTCTCCCTAAACCATCTGTCATTACAAGAAGACAAGCTTAAGCTTTGTTGGACTAGGTTTACCTGAAGAGCCAACATTCTCCTTCTGGCCCCATCTCCTAATTTAATTTTTGATTCTTTTTCTTTCTTTTTTTTTTTTTTTTCCCTCAGGTAGGCTTGCTCTTCTCCTTTTTTCCCCCCTTTCTTTTTCCTTTTTTTTTTTTTTTTACCTCAAGATCACTTATGGAATAAAGTGTCAGGGTGGTTTTGCAATTCAACTCTTGCTCCTGTCCCTCAACATTCTAACATTGCAATACCTTGGTACACTGAGTCGTTATGAAATTTTTGTGATCCAGTGAATTAAAAGGATATTTCTTTTCCTTTGAAGTAAGGTTTCCTGTTTCTTCTGTGGACCTTTCAATATCTTGTAGGATCACTATCATGGGAAAGTACTGCAAGTAAAATCGCCTTTGCAGTGTGTCAGATGCAGTCCATCAATATCTTGGCCTCTGTTAATCCTCCCAGACAGTTCCAAAGCTGTAGGACTGAGATCAGAACTGAAGCCTGGAAACAAGGCTAGTCAATAGTTTCATATCGTTCTTTTGGTACTTGTAGAGATGTGAACACAGGTCCACATTAGAAAACAGCCTTTCTGTGATCTGTAATGCTCTTGCCTTCCAACATACATCTCAAAATATCTGTTATCCCATTTTTGTTTGCAGGGAGCAACAAAGAACTAGAAATACCTCCAAAGAATGGGCTACTTGTAAATGTAGCATACAGAAAAGCAGCACGGACTCAGTACCTTTGTACTTCAAACATACTCATGTTTTCCCAGTCTGAAGGAAAGGCGCCCACCTGTAGCAGCCCCTTATCTATGTGTGTTGGGGTTGAGTTGATAAAAACCCATTTTTATGGGTTTGGGCTGGGGTTGAGTTAACTTTCTTCACAGTAGCTGGTATGGGACTATGTTTAGCATTTGTGTTGGAAACAGTGCTGATAACCAAGGGATGTGTTACTTTTTGCTGAGCAGGGCTTTCACTGAGTGGAGGCCTTTTCTGCCTCAGCAAGTAGGCTGAGGGTGCACAGGGAGTTGTTCAGGGACAAGCCAGGACAGCTGACCCCAAGTGACCAAAGGGATATTCAGTAACATATGGCATCACCTTCAGCATATAAAGCTGGGAGAAGAAGGAGGATGGGGTGACGTTTGGAGTGATGGCATTTATAGTCCCAAGTAATACTTCCTACTTTCCTGGGGATGGTTGAACACGTCTGCCCATGGGAAGCAGTGAATGAATTCCTTGGTTTGCTTTGCTTGCTTGTGTGACTTTTGCTTTACCCATTGAACTCTTTATCTCAACCCACAAATTTTCTCACTTTTACTGTCATATTTTCTCCCCCATCCTGGCAGGGGGAAGTGAGCAAGCAGCTGTGTGGGACTTAATTGCCAAGTGGAATTAAACTACAACACCATGGAACAACCTGCTGAAAGAGACACTGCTGTTTTTGGAAACAAATGTGTCTGGTTCAAAATGAAAATGTTGTACACTGTGTTTCAGGACTTTTTCTGAAAACTAATTACTTGATAAAATAAATCATATTGCTGTTTTTAGGAGAGACAGATGAGAGGAACACCTTGATTTTTTTGCTATTTCACACATCCATTTGACATAGTTTAAAACTACCATCTCCGGGACAGCCACAACACAGCCTGCAAGAGCTGTGTTGACAATTATCAGCATTAGTGACTAATCCGTAAAGCAATGCTTTGCCATGGGCACTCAAAGAGTCAGCCTTCGGAAGCCAATGTCACTGCTTACATTGCTAGAGAGCTGTGAGTGTGCAGCCCTCATCTCTCCTGTACTTTTGGAGAACACGGAAGCATGCTTGAGCCCCAGAAGAGGCTGCCAGCAGCAGCAGCAGAGGACAGCAGGAATGCCAAGCTGCTGCTGAGTGCTCTTGAGCCCAGGACAGCTGAGCTCTCGAGCTGTGATTACCTCTTGGACCCATCTACATATATGTCCTCCCACAGAGTTCGGATACAGACCTTTTTCTTATTTCCTGTAAAGGAAAAGGCTGCAGGCAGAAGTGTATTCATAAACATAAGCTTTAGTCCTCAAATCCCTCCTGAACTGACTGTTCTTATGACTTCTGCCTGCAAGACCTCTGCTGTCCCTTCTCTCTTTCTCTTGCCTCAAAGAAAAGCTCAGTGTTTTATACTTCTGAGTTAATGAGTCGGCCTGCCTGACCTGACTGTCAGGATGAATCAGCAGTTAGTTCTGCACCTCCATGCCATACTGACACTCTCTCTCAAGTGGATTTGGCATCATTTAATCATATTTTTTTCTGTATGAGTCCAGATTCTCTCATACCTTAAAAACGTAAGTTGATCATTAATGTTGTTTCACTTAAGATGGGTCTCATAGTCCAGTTTCAGCCTAGGTACTAGATGGATTTTGTTCTTTGTAGTATCCTGAGTCAACAGCTACTGGTCGATGGGTAACTTTTTCCGTTCTTTTGCATATCTCTGTAAAGAGGATTCCAGAGTGGAAGCCTACATTTAAAACTGATTCCTAATTTAAATTCCACATAACTTTTATTAGCAAATATATATAATATTAAAACTTAAATACTAGCAACTCACATCCATACCTACATTTATTATAACTCATGAAATTATTTATATTAAATAAACATTAATATCACTGCAGTACATGTGAATTGCTAAAAGCAAATCTCTGAACCAGGTAATTCAGGAGTTGTGGGGTCCTAGATCTGAATCTGCAGATGTTTTGAGTGAGTTAAAAAGCTATATGCAACTGCAGAGGTAATATTTTCTGCATTTCTATTTGTTTAGTTACTTAAATTCAGTGGCTAATTTATTCATAGCTGAGAAAATTTTGGCTGCTGAAAAATGGGATAGCTTATTATCCCTCTTCCAATCCATAAATATAAATGAGGTGTAACAGGATGAGATCTGGTAGTTCTAAAATCATGACAGACATGATGATCAGAAACTATTAGTACAATTTGTTAACTCCAGACAATACTTCCTTTGTTTAATGAATCAATTAGTTTTAAAACTCATTTCAATAAATGAATGTTTTCCCTAAGTAACCAGCTATTTAAGGTGGTTTAATTTAACTAAAACAAACAACTTTATAATGCTAGGTTTGTGCTTTTAATTGATTTGCAAATTCCGTCCAATTGCATCTTGACAAGAAACACAAATATGAGCATTATCATAAGAGGGTAAATGTATCTATCACCATTTTTCTAAATTACTTGCTAATCATAATCCACCTAAATATGTATCAGGCTATACCCTGACTAAATGCATATAATATATTTACCTCACTAAAATAAGTGCTTTACTTAGCATACAAGCTGTATTTGGGTGAAAATCAACACTCTCCCACAGTTACTAATCAGGAGGGTTCGATATTCCTTTAGGAAGGTGACTAATAAGTAAAAATGCGAACCAAGATTAAAATTGATTATTTTAAACTAATTTTCCTGTTTTCTGGTTTAAGTGATGATTAAAATTGGTAATCCACAGTAGTCAACTCCTGCTTTTCATTAGAAACACAGCTTTAATTGTTTTTCTGTGGCAGAATACCTCACAAATGAAGAGAAAATCACTTGTTGTGATAATCTGTCTATGTGGTAATTTTGAAGCACAAAGGACCCTTTTACTGTTTTGGAGAAATTCTCCCGAATGGAAGTTAGTGGGTAAGCCTCTCTTAGGACTGGCACCAATCCAACATGGTATCATTATGCTGTAGACTTCTAGTTAATTGAAACCTAGCTTTAAGATCATTTACATGTATGTAATTCTTTAATTACCTAGAGCTCTTTTTAACATTAACACAACATCCTCCGATATTATTCACATTTCTCTCATTACTATGGATGCTTACAAATACCATTGCATATGGAAAGCTGCCAACTTCACTTGAGCCACTGAGTTTTTCTGTCCATCATTCAATTTTCTTGGCATACATTCATATAATAGAGACATTTCAAAGGAGTAAATGATGGTAACCTGCATTTTACTGCTTGAAAGAAAAACCTCTTTCATCTCAGTTGTCCCCTGATCACCTCTGTAAGAGAATCTCTTCAGCACCCCTTCTCCCCTTTCCACTTGCTCTTGTGAAGTGAAAGACAGCCACCAGTTAAAGACTGAAGTGACACCTCTGAAGATTGCTGAAGACTGTAACGTCCTATAGACTCACCTAATAATAGGGTTAACAAAAATTCAAAATTACTGTCACAGTCTTGATAAGAGTCAAAATATATGGGATGAGTGTCCTGTTCAAATTTCAGCTTCCTTCCTCAGGTTGCTGAACGGAACCACGAAAATGCTTCATCAGGCAGGTATTCTTCATATGGAAGGCATAACAGCAAATGCAGTACATAAAAGGGGTAAGTTCTGCATACTCCAAAGAGGCAAAATAAACCCCACTGCAAAACAATCAGTACATCTCTGCTGTGCATGCAGTGGAGGATACATTAAATGAAGAAAGTACAAGTGCCCTAAGCATAGACCCACATCATGCCTGCCCATTTGCCCTGAGTTTTCCTGTTGGAGTGGTGGGGCTTGGAGACAGGAGAACTTTGTTATGGGAAACCTTTTATTTTTCTGTCCAAAACTCACATGGGATCCACAGAGACCTCAGTACCACTGCACTCAGGTGCTGCAGAATGAACTCCTATCTGCTACTACTCTATGGGCATTCCTCTTTTTCCCTGTAGCTAGCCAGCCTTGGAGAGTGACTTGCATCTCGGCTTTTCTTGAACAGAAGAGAGTAAAAGAGAATGCTTTCATTTTGGGGAAAAGAACACAATATCAAAATGTCCCAGTGTTTTTCCCATTGCTCCCACCAAATGATCAGGAGTCTTGCATCAGCCACAGAGAGAAATCACAGAAGCAATATCAGAGTATTTGTCATGAGCTCCCATTCCATCACAGCCATCTGTACCCAGTCTGTACTTAAATTATCCCTTCATTACATCAATCCCTCTTCAACGTAGATGCACATCTCCTACTTTGTAGGAGACAGTTCTTCTTAAAGACTCAGTTGCAATTCACTGAAGCAGAAAAGAGGAAATTACACCCTGGATACTAGCTGCTTTAAATTTTCAGGAAAAAATTATTAACATTTAAATAATCTTGCCCTCTAGGCCATACACAACTGCACTTCAAAGCCAAGTAAACAAGAGGCTTCTCCACAACTTGCATCTGAATGCAAGGAAGGACTCTGCAGCTCTGTGCTGGTGGTATTTAACTTTAGAGTAAGGAAAAAGGCATTTTTGTCCATATATACTTACAGCCCAGTCTGGATCATAAATTAAAAGTCAGCCCCAAGTGTCCTTTGCAATGCTATTCAGATGAGTGTAATAAAAACAGTAATGGCTTTTGCAATGATCTCTCTTGGTGTACAAAGAACGGAAATGTTACTGAATGTCCTGTATGTGTCTTACCATATCTAAGAAAAAATTCAGAATAGGAGCTATTTTATGTAAACTAGTACATCCCCAGAAAATTCTGCTTTTTCCTCTGTCTCTTCTATCTTCATATCTTCAGCCTAATATTTAACAGAAATCTAAAAGAAAACTGGAATATTCTTCTTGTAGGAAATTCTAAAATTTTGATACTTGATTGCTTATAAATACCTAGTGGGGGGACAGGAACAAGTTAAAAAGAGAGAGACAGTGGTGCCTAGCAAGAGGACAAGAGGCAATTGGCACAAACTTACGGACAGGAAATTCAGCAAAAAGAGTTTACTGTGAGAGTGGTCAAACACTGGTGACTGGCACAGGTTGCCCAGAGAAATTGTGGAGTTTCCAGCCTTAGGTATGTTCAACACCCAGCTGAATGTTACATGGAGCAACCTGTTCTAGCCTGGACCTGATTCTGACCAAAGAACTCTAAGGGTCTCTCTCAGCTTCACCTGCTTCATGATTTCAATCTCAGCAAGTTTCTAAGGCAACACAGCAAAATATTCCACTGCAAGATTTCCAGCTGAAATAATCATGTCAGAACTCTTGTACAGAAGCACTCTTGTTTGTTGAATCTGATAAATTTATTTTCAAATCTTTTTGGTATTAAATTACAATTACCCCTTTACTTGTGATTATCTTGGGGTAAAGTATTCCTGTTACTAGCTCCCCTTACCAATCCATCCTTTATTTTTATATCATGTGTCTTGTTAGCATATGGCACAACTACACTATGGGAGAAAGACATAAATGATAGAATACCCACACTGTAATTTTAAGAGCTTGGAAAAATTTCTGTGAGTCAGAAGTAAATATTTTTGTTTGGTTCAAGAAACTAAAACATTTTAAATTCATCATGTAAAATGAACAAAGCTATATACTTTCAATTTTCCTGATAGAAAAAAAAATTAATATCTGGAAGCATGATTCTATTTCCAATAGTTCGTAGAGACTATGTTTCCCTCAGAAGAAAACCCCACATAGATACAAGCTTCTATAAACACTGGGTTAGCAAAGTGCAGTGGGAGACTGTCACAATCATTTCTGGAATCCTATTGCCTACAGTGTCATGGAAAAGGGGTCACTTCAGATTTGGTAACTCCCACAGAGGTCTATGAAGAAAAATACTGGGGGGGTAGGAGGTGTCAATATCGCAATCCTACTGTGACCTGAAAGAGCTTGGTTATGTTATATGTGGCAGGTGTTAGGAGCTAATAAGCTAGATCATCTGGCAGCTCATATGTAAGATATTTGTTCCTGTCCACACTGACATAAAAATCTAAGAATCAGTGGAGAATACACATCCCAGTGAAAAATGACAATTCAAATAGCTCCAAAGCCAGATAAGTTGTCACAGTCCTGCTCCCCGCTCTGACACTTTGCAGGACGGCACTATTCCTTCTGCTGTAGTAGCACAAGGAGGCCACCCCAGTCAAAAGCAGCCCAGCAAAACAAAGAGAAGATCATTTTTCAAGCTGATCCATTCCCTGAACAGCAACTGCACAATTACAAGGAAGGCAGCAGGACCACAGAGCCAGGGAGCACAAGGAGCAACGACAGCCTCAAGTAGATCAGCCTAAGTGGCCGCTGAGCGGGTCTCTGCCTCACAAAACTCTGTGTGTGCTTGTGTAAGGGAGACCTTTATCTTTTCAACGCAAAGAGCTGTTAATTAACTGGGCAAGTACTGGCACTGAGACTAAGTGAGAGAACTGGCACCTCTCAGGAAATCATATTTAGTTCAGTTAAGAGAGAAATCGTGGAGAGGAAGATTAAATCTGTGCGTACCTCCTGGAGGACTTCAGATGGACTCTAAAAGCTAGCATCCGCAAGGGGTTTTCTCCACAGCACACAACCCAAGGTGTTAAATAAACACAAGTCCAGGATTCCTAATGAGGTGTACATGAGAAAAAGCTGCAGCAGGTTAGTTGAACTGAGGGACAGACCCTCCTGGTTGAGTCTCTGGGAAGGCAAATGACACATAGCTCCTCTGCTTCTGTCTTTTAAAACTATGCTGCTTACCTTGGATGTGCACAGTCACAGCATTTTCCTTTTACCTTGCCTGAGTCATTCATGATCTCAGGGCTGCAGCACAGCTTGGTATTTCTCACCCAAAGGCATGGCCAAGCTCCAAACTGTGACACAAAACAACCACATGAGCATCCCTGCTCCCAGCCCCTTCCCTGGAGTGAGCAAAGGGCAGCAGAGCAGCTGCTGCTGCTGCTGCAGTCCTGATGGTACAGTGTGTGTCTGTGGGCATTTTCCACATCCTTAATGCACAGTATCTTTTTCAATTAGTAGAATCCCTTATCTTCTGTGTTCATAAGCATATACAGTTTTTTGGAAATGGAATAAAAATCTCTAAGTATCTCAGAGAGACAAAAAATACTCAGCAATTGATCTTTTGTGACATTTATGTACACAACTAAAGATCAGCCACCATCTATTAAACATAATACACATTGTAGATATATTTTATTCCCCTGCTATTCTTGAGGAATGAAAGTGCTTCTTAGGACAGGTGTGAGAAATGAAAAGTGCTTGGATTGTGTAGAGAAAGATGGTTCTGAATAACATTAAATTTTAATAACTTGTGAGTTTTGTCATCAACAGAGCAGCAGTAGATGTGAGAAAGTAGGAGTAAGAACCACATGGAAATCTCTTTGCACATATTGCTCCTGTTTTCTTCCATTTTTTCTCCCACCAATCTTTTTGAAGGATACTGCTGACTCCACGTCTTCTGCTGTTGTGAGTCACATTGTGTTGATCACCTGCCAGCATCCAGGAGATCTCTAGGCAAGTGGCATATGCAGTCTGGGAATAAGATCTGTTTGAAGGGAAAAGCCAGCCTCTCTTGAGATTATTTTTTCTCCAGCAAAGCAAGCAGAAGTAGGGATGATTTTTCTATGGCAAAGCTACCTAATTCAAAACATATCTCCCTTTTTTCACTGCTTAATAATAAAGAAATACAGTAGTGGTCTACTTCCTAGTAGAAATTCAAACAAAAATAGGCTTGGTTATTGATTGTTCTTGTATAACCAGCTGCTACAATTATCTTTTCCCATCCTGTTAATCTAAAGAGAAAAACAGGCAACTGCCAATTATACACTACCGATACAGGAAATCTACACAACATGGGATGTGATGTTCCGTTCCAACAGCTGGAGTTCACTTGACCAGTTGTGTGCTGAAGATCACAGCAAGCTGACAGTTGTTTTAAACACATCTTCTTGTTCAGCTGGTCAATTATTCGCAGATACAGCAAAGCATGAAAATGGTTTCTGTTAGTGTGAAGTGTGCATGCACATCTATCAATGGCTTGAAGAGATATCTGTGGCTATTTCTTCCCTCCTCTGTGCCCCTGGTTTTCCTTCCACTCCATGCTCTTTGCTAGCCCAGGTTCACATGGTCTCAGTAGCCTCCTGTTGCTGTGAAATGTGGAGCATGAGACCCTTGATCTTGGTTGAGTCCTCAAGGTTCTGCTGTTCACAGTTAAGGAATAGCTGCATTTTCTTCCCTGCTGTAAGCTACACTATCCTCCTTCCCTTGCAAGAAAGGTGCTAAGATGGAGCTCCAGGTAATTTAAACTGTCCCCACCCTGCCATGGCCCCTCTGCACAGCTCAGGGCAGACTACCGAAAGTTTGGCCCAAGATAGCAGGAGATGAGCATCTCGGTGTCTTTATGTATTCAGTAACTCTTGAAAAACAGAGCAGGAACAGTATTTTATCTTTAAACTCATGGCCCACCTAACTCTCTTTTAAAAAACAGACATTTTAAAATGTCTGTTGCCTTGCTTAACACAGCTTTTCTAAGTTCATTAGGGTTACAGTGTTCAGCTTCTGCAGTGTTGACAAGCAGAGACAAGCGGCATATACAATTCTTTTGAAGACCCGTTTTGACACAAAAAATCCCTATTAATTCACAATAGTAATATATTGCAGTCTCACACCTCAGCAGGAGGTCCTGTCATTGATAAGACTGAAAGCTCACTCATATTTGTTTGAAGGTTTTGCAAAGCTTTTTACCTTTTTAATTTATTATTTAGGGAATACTGTAAGTGCAAAAGATTCTTATGAAATACAGTAGAAGATGAGGTCTCTGGCACCAAAAGTCCTGTGATCTACTTCAAATACAATACACGTAGCACCGGTTTAGATGCAACTGCGTGCAAACATGTCAGTTATGTGGGAAAAACAATATACAGGTTTTCATTAAAAGACAAAAAAGACTTAAACTCTCAGAAGACCTCCACTGATTTTCTTTCTTTTGAAATCATGCAGTGATACATACTCACAGATCTGTTTTTACACTAAAGCATTATTGAAAGCTGGCAGCATAGCACATTTTTTGCAACATTGCACTGAGGCCAAAAGTTGAGCCTATTAAAAAGAAGAGAAATCCATACTGAGGCAATAGATTTCATATTTAAGTGCACTATGATTACAGAAACAAATAAAAAAGCCTTCTTATCCCACATACATACTAGATGCAAGACTTGTAAAGGAAAAAAATAGTCCTGAAGGTTTAATTGTGTTTGTTGACTTGAAAGAGTGATTTCATGACAGCAACATGTGGAAACTGCTATTCTAACTGCACATTTCCACAAAACTCTTTTCTTCTGTACTCTCTCCAGACCTGTAATAGTTATTATGCTTGATAGCTCGTCTTGCTAGAGGTTAGGATTTGGGGGTATGCATGTGCTGCTTCTGCTCTTCAGACTTTTTTTCATTTCAAATCACAGTTTAAGCTGACTATAAATTGTGAATGTGCATCACACAGTTAACCCTTAAAGACTACATGTCAACTACATTAAAAGATAATATATACAATATTTATTATGGTATGATAAGTTATATATATCATAATATATTGTATACAGTTGATGCCTTGAGTGGCTACCTAGAAACAGAGACAGGAGTAAGGGAATAAAGGTAGGTATTTATTTGAAAGGCCTCCAAAGGTACATCCTGGGGAGCCAGAGGCTACTTCCAAAATGGACTCCAAGACAGATGACAAGTCACGAGTTCTTCACACTTTTGTAGGTTTGATCCTTTTGCATATCAGCATAAATTCACCAATTAAAACTTTAGCTAATGATGTAATTTCTTCAATTTCTCCACCTCTCTAGAGGCCCTAGTTGCCACCTTTGGGCCTAGGACAGTCTGAGTGTCCTTGAACAGAAAGCTCGGAGAAGCTTTGTTGTGTCTATCTGGCCTAGGACAGCAGCTAACGAGCTACAGGAAACTTCAGAGTTACACACTAGGACATACAGGATTTGAAAAAATATAAAAGGTAAAACTTAAAGGATCACAGTCTTATCACAACCAATGGGAAAATTGTCAAACACTCACATCCTGCAGAACACAGCACAAAAGGGAAGAGTTGGGACAGAGAAACTGTTCTAATGAACTACTCCTGAATCAGAAACAATGGACTATTAAGTGGTCTGATATTATATTAACAGCAATATTGAATTAAAAATTTGGACAGCTGAAATCCCTTCCCAAGACTGAAAAATAAATATGGCAAATAACTCTTGCCAACATATCGTTATATTCTGTTAAGTGGAAAAAAAAGACATCAGAATACCAATGGCTTCACCTCTCCAATATATTCTTGAGAATATTTTTTGTTTGCATTTAGATAAAAATGAGATTTTTTGGGAAAAGGCTGCGTTGTACTCACTCTTTAGGAGCAGATTTTCCTGTATTTCATATAAAGTAGCAGGTTATTAGGAATTAAGCTGCCATGAGTTCCAAAGGTCACAAATTTTTCATCCAAACTAATGATGGGCACTGCTACAGAAAAATGTATTTAAAAAAGAGAAAAAAAAAAAAAAACCAAAACCCAAACAAAACCCCTCCACCCTTCCCTGCATTAGAAACAACCATTTTTACTTTATGTTTAATAGAGGTGCATCTTCAGTGTTTTTGCATTAGAAATTCTTTTTGTTTATTTATTTGCATGGACACCAGTGACCAGCTTCTTCTCTAGTAGCAGAGGTGCAATGTAATTCTATTAAAGTAATTAAAGTAACTATAGCTTCCCACTGCTGTAATGTCGACACTCCTAATAAAAACTTCTCTGCAGATTTTTATCTGTTCTTTAAATTTTAATAGGCAGAAACATATATATTGAAGAAACCGAAACCATAAGACTAAATACTTTGGATAGAGCCAAGTTTTATCTAGCAATCATTTTGCTGATCACCAGAGCACAATTACATAAATCTACAAAGATTTAATTTTGTTCCTGCACAGCAGTGGGAAGTTTGTGCGTAAATGAGCATTGCAAAAGGTTACTATGTGATAGAAAATGTGTCAATTAGGCTATTTCAATGTAACCTGAAGACCGTGATGCAAACCATCATAAAGTGTCTGTACATCATATAGCTGGACTTCTGACCCTTTTGTGACAATAATTAGGCTGAACACAGCACTGTAAGCAAGGAAAGGAAGGACACCTAGGATATAATTTTGTGTTAGTCTTATTGCAATCAGCTGTGTAAATATAATGTTCTTTTCAGTATCTGTTCACCTTTTCTAAAAAGGTGGACTGTCAGAAATGTAAGCTTTGGAGTAGCTGCATTTTACCCAATATTTTGAACAAGAACCTGTATAACGTTTTTTTTCTTGGGACAGATCCAAGAAGACACTGAATTGTGTTCTTGGCTGTCTGGCATGGAAACAATTTTAATTTGAACTTGTCACATATTTGCTGTTACACACGTACCCCTTTGTTTTTTTGTTTTAGGGCCATCTACACAGGAAGACCAACTACCTGTTTATCCATTATTACCAAGAGAATACTAAGGCCCGTGACCTTTATAATAAAGTTTGGAAGAAGAAAAACCTAACTTTCAAATACTATGTCAGATGCACACCCCAGGAGCTGCGACCAGTCCTAAGGGAGACCAGAGATCACGCTTCCGATCTTGTACAATTTTAAAAGAGTAATAATTTACTCCTGATATGTATTTTCTGCCTCCCTGCTAAATTGTTTTAATCAGTTTCTCACTCTCTAATCCTTAATTTTCTTAATAACTTCTTGGAGAAATTCTGCCTTGTCTTAATGCCATCTTTTTCATCTGCACAATTAAGATTAAATTATCAGATTTAATCACATATTACTCACATTACACAGATTTGGATATCATTTACAAGGATCCCTATCAAATCTAAAAACCTTACCGGAGTCAATAGAGTTGGGATTTTCTTTTTAAAGTGATAACAAATAAGGACACAGGCAGCATTGACTTGGCATGGAACAGCAATAGGCACCAACTGGCATTAACATTCCTGATGCTTTGAGCTTCTGACCTTGTGCATTTTGACTGGCTGGCCATTTTGGTGCTCGTACTATGATTAATGAGCTTGTTAAATAGCAGGAGGGTATACAAAGGTGATGAATTTTGAGAATTTCAGACCTCAGAAAAATCTTTGAAATTTAACTGACAGCTTGATCTTCTGGGAGAAAAATATTAGTAACCAGAAGCAGTCAGGTTAAGACATGACTTGCACAATTCATTTGCTGTGTGACCTCATTGCACTTCATCACAAAAATTACAAGAAGACACTTTTCATAAAATTCTGCTGCTCATAGGCAATGGTTTTAAAGGCTCAGAATTCATGCTGAAAGAATGGTCTGTAGGTGTAATGAGAAGATCCAACTGGAAAAAAGTTTATAATCTTAGTTGTAAAACCTAAGAACTGACTTTTTTACTCCTTTATTTCCTCCTAGAACACAGAATAATAGCGAAAATAATAATTTTTCAAGCATCCTCAACGGACTGAGTTTGTTAACTTGCTAATATTTATTGTGTAACGGAAGAATAAACTTAATTCTTTGTATCAAGCTTCACATCTTAAAGAACAGCATGTAGGTTTTTTAAAGGAGTCATAAAGACCAGGTCTAGAACTATTTATCATGTTTTAATTTCCCCTTTCAAAATAACATCCGTCATGACATCAGTACTGAACGATTAAGTGTAATGTACTTCGTCTGGTACTTTCACCTTTTATCATGGTAGTATGGTCCACTGGTGTGTTAATACAAAGCAACGCCACAGACTCATAGTAGCATTTCATCCCAGTAGAAATTCCTTCCAAGAGTAGGAAAGCAAAACATAGAATAATCTTTCTAATGGACATGTCTGAATTTTATTTGATTTTACCATTTCTGTGTATGTTTTAGGGCAAATACAGTGCTTACAGAAATGCAGTGCACAAAGCTCACAGTGTCTGGTGAGAATGCCTCACCAGTCTTGAACAATCCTGTACAAAGAACACGTGATCACTGTCCTTGAAGTGTCAAATCTAAGGTCTATATTTTGCTCAACTTTTGGTTAGCTTTGATGTATCACAGCCGACCAGCAGGTATCACTAAAACACAAAACATCACAAATTATATTTGTAGTTCTGCTTCCTGAAACAGAAGATTCCACAGCAAGATGGTTTCTATTCTAAATTATCACACACTCATCATAGCACTGTAATCTGTGATTACAGTTTTAATCTATGTATTTTATCTTGGTTTTATACAACAACTTGCCCACTAAGAGCAAAGCCCTTATCTCTTAGATGGACAGATTAAGAGAACAACAAAAGGGTGGGCAAGCTCTGCAATTATATCATTACATCAATAACAAGAGGAAAATCAATTGGCTTCAATAAAATAAAAAAAAAATATAGTTAATCATCTCACAGAGTTTATGATTTCAAAGTACTTTCTTTGAATTTTCCTGTCCTTGAAGAACTCAATTTTTTTTAGGCCATAGAGAAAAGAAGGCTTTTCTCTACATTATTTTCAACAATGGCAAGTAATCCCAGAATCACAGCACCAGTTAGGCTGGAACAGACCATACACCATACAGGTGGTGTATGGTCATAGGCTGAGTCCAACCAAATAGACCATGGCAGTGAGTGCCATGTCCAGTCTTTCCCTAAACACCTCCAGGGACTCCACCACCTCCCAAGCAGCCTATTGTCTAATCACCCTTTCTGTGAAGAAATCCTTCCTAATGTCCAAGTTAAACCTCCCCTGGCACAACTTAAGACTATGTCCTTTCATCCTGTTGTTGGTTGCCTGGGAGAAGAGACTGATCCCCACCTGGATATACCTTCTTTCCAGGTTGTTGTAGGGAGCAAAAAGGTCTCCCCTGAGCCTCCTTCAGCTCCCTCAGCTGGTCCTCATCAGACTTTTGCTTCAGATCCTTCACCAACTTTGCAGCCCTTCTCTGGACAAGCTCCAGAACCTCAATGTCCTTGCTGAGTTGAGGGGCCCAGAACTGGATACAGAACTCAAGGGGTGACCTCACCAGTTACTGGTCTAACAAGCTACTGAAAAATTCTTCCATTACATTCTCATGAAATTTCCATCTCAGTTTCCAATCCAAATAATTTTAGACAAGTTCAGATACATTATCTTAGATGTGCTAAGCAATATGAACAAGGTTTTTTAAACTTCAGATTGGAAGGACTCCCAGGGCACTTCAAAACAAATTAAAAAACTGATAAAACTGTCACAGTTCATCTTCCTGAAACAAGCATTTTTTCTTCTACTTAGTAAACTGCCAGCATTTTGTGATAGTCTATTCAAAAGACAAGATTCTTTCCATCTCTCACAGACTTTAGATATCCATCATATTCATTAAACACATAAAGAGTGTAAAAAATATTCTTTGTTGCCATTGTCTTTCCCTTCCTCCATCAATCTCTATAGAGGGACTGTCCATGTGGTTTTCCTGTGGAGCTGGGTATCTCAATTCTTTCCTGTCAACATGGATTTCTTAACTGACTGTAACAAAAGCAGTGCTGAGTCTTAGTTTGGGGTACAGGTAAATGATAAACGTTTGGTGTATCTATATTTGGAGCGGGGGTTTATGCACAAAGATTACCCCACCTCTGCCCCTCCAAAATATGTCATATATGGTGCTGTACCATGATTTTTGATTTCAAGACCAAGAAGAAAAGGAAAACAGTACTGCTAGCCCTTTTCAATATTTCCATCAAAACCAAACAGGCTATGATTTATGGAGAGAAACTGTATTTGGGCACATGACTCCAAAAGTCTTTGAAATGTTTCTAGCAAACCCTTGTGAAAGAAATCAATATCAAGCAGCAAAGATGGAATTTTCAGTTCTACTAACACTTTAAGCTGATAATCCATTTGGAGGAAAAGTATGTCTAAATTTCTGTTCTAGTTAAGTAGCCCTCCCTTCTGGCTTTGTCGGGCTCAGGTGCCTGCTGTGCTTACTCCAAACCAGCAAACCTAAAAAAATCTCATCTGCCTGCTCTAGATTCCCAGGAATTTGTATTCTGAAAGTTGGATTTTTCAGTTTTGCTTCATACATATCCCTACAGAAAGCATGCTTCAGGGTTAGGGATTTCACTTAAGATTTTCTTTATAAAGAAATTTTTCCTCCACCCCCTGGCTTACATCTCCATATTTTAGAAACCACCAGAACCCAAAGTAGCAGAGGACTTTCATGTTTGCTTATGGCTAGAAAATCTAGTTTGTGAGAACCTGGTGTCTTTTTGTTATTTCTGCTTATTGTTGCTGTTTAATGAGCAAAACGAAAATCCACTGAGACACCTGGCAGAACTTCTCCATTTATTCCAGACTACAGCATTTTTGTTTCTCTTTTCAGCCTGTTTTTGTTTGAAAGACATGAAGACTCACTGAATTTTACTCTTTAACAAGTCTGTTTCTAAACAAACAGGTGGCATTCCTCCCTTTTCCCATTGTACTTGGAAGAGCAGCCTTCATTCTTGCTGCTTGTGTGACTTACTACTATTCCCATCACGGACAACTTCTTTAACAAAACATATTGCATTTATTTAACATCTTCTTACAAAAAAAATAAAAGCCTGTAAGCAGACTGGCTGAGAATTTTTCTGTCATGAATTTCCAAAGACATACAAATGGAAATTATAGCTCTTTGAAAATTCCAGTTCCTGGGATTTAGGATAAACAAAACAGAACAAAACATTCTCCTTCAGTTTTCACAAGAAAAAGTTGAAACAAAATTGGTGATATTCTAAAATTTAAACTTTTCTGGTTTTGCAGCCGAAGTGAATTGGTTTTTTCTGGCATCAGTTCAGTGCTGATCTATCTGCCTGTCTCCCAGGAGCAGCAGGCTGCTTGTCTGTGGCACATATTCCTCCTCTTTAGTAGTGCTTTCTGCTTGGACTATGCTTCTAAGATAAACTGCATTGTCCCATCTGCCTTCTGCATTAATTCAAGTATTTTAATTAGAAAATTATTTACACCAGCTTTTAAAGATACTCCGTCCAGCAAAACACTGAAAACCACTCCTCTCACAAAAAGTCAAAAGGCAATTTAGGAAATCAGTAAAAGCAGTTGAGATGCCTAGTTTTAAACTCTTAAGCCAGCACTGAATTTTTCCTATAATTAATTAGGAAAGAGATAGATGACTTTTTGTAAGTATAATCAGTAGTAACATTATAAAATTTGGTATAAATTTCCCTTCTGAGAAATTAGGTTTAAATACTTTCTTGGACACTTAAGTGGTCTTGCCAGTTCACAAAATGAGTTTTGAACAATTAGAGCTGTTTAATGGCACTATCATTGTTATTTACTAAAAGTATTCTTTCACTTCTGAGTCACACAATTGCCTGTTTATGTTTTAATATTGACTGCATTAATTTTTCTAATATTCATTGTGAAAGTGGATATAGATAAGTCCATGGAGAAATCAAACATCTATTGTTTCATAGAAGTACTCCTTTAAATATTCCAGAAGCTTTACAATATATCTTGGGGGTTTGGCATGAGTCAGCACATGCCCAGGGCACTTCTTCCCACCACCCTCCTCTATGTTTGTGTATGAAGATGTGGATGCATACCTGAATCCCCTCAAAAGAAATGCCACGAGACAAGCCCCACCGCAACAGGAACGGAGGCAAAAGTCTTATAAGGCCTGGACATGTTGGCCCTTTCCAGTATAAGAGCTTTAGATATATTTGAAGATATTAAAACTAAATGAGAACTGAAATCCTTCCCCAGAGCCAGCTACAGGGATGCTGTGTCAGCTCTCAGAGTGTAGAAACATGAGGTGTGAGTTAGTTGTCCAGATGATGCAATTGTGCTGAGCCTGCAGAGATCAACTGCCTTAGAGGCTTTTATGGTGAGACACTGATTTATATGGTTCCATGAAGAATGATTTAGGGTAAGGTTTTTATTTAAGAGTCAAAACTCTTTGGAAAATGTGTGAAGCAATTTAAAAGACAGAATTAGTCTGGTCAGTTTGCCACTACTCTAGAGATAACCACAATATGCTAAACTAGAAATAACAAGGAAAATAATATTCTCCTGAAGAATACTCATTCAGCAGTATATCCAGAAGGTGATCTGACCTCCTTTGAATAAAGCTAGATATCCCTAGATGGGCAGTATAGAGTATTTTAGTACAGCTTGTAGGAACCATAAAGAGATCCCTTTTCCAGAAAGCCTGAGCAGCTGGTCTGACTCGGTGTTTGAAAGCGCCATCAAATAGAAGGTCTGCAAAGTAGGCAGTCATTTGTCAATGAGCATCAAACACAAGTATTAACTGCATGCACTGAGGACCACCTTTCCCAAAAGCAACCTGTCATCCTCCGCTGCAGTCTATCACAAATAATCATATGACAGAAACACGGTATCATGCCACATCTGTTCTAATGTATGTCTTTTTAAATGATAGGGTAAATTTTTGCTAGTCTTTCAAATAATCTAACACCAGCAATGAATTTCAGAGCAAAGAATTTTGTATACAGGAAGAATCAAGTATGCTCCCTAATCCTTGCATAGGCCCTTCCCAAAAAATGCACATATACATTGAGTATTAGTAACTGCCAGTTACATTTAAGCTGTGTTCAAGATAATTGGCATTTGAAGGGTAAGGACTTCCTACTGTGCAGAGATGTATCATATTCCCAGAGCTGAACAAGATTTATCCACCCTAGCTGTAGATGGAAATGGAAGGAGCTGGTTGATCTCTCACTTTTATTTCTTCCACTTGCTCAAGACTTTCTAATTTCCATCTCTACAATCATGGGGAGATTGATCTGATCTCATGCTGGCCATGTGAAAGGAAGATTGGGCCTTCTTCTATTTGTCATATCATGTATTCACATAAGGCAGGAAGAGT
Source organism: Platysteira castanea (assembly GCA_013397175.1). Lineage (NCBI taxonomy): Eukaryota > Metazoa > Chordata > Aves > Passeriformes > Platysteira > Platysteira castanea. The sequence goes on from VYXC01000743.1 coordinate 1,418,109, forward strand.
ACGGGTGGGAGTGAGGCACATCATCAGGAGATATTGACATTTATGATCAATACTGAAAAATATGCTGAATGTGAATTTGATTTGGAGTCTGTTTAAACCTCACCATGTCTCTGTCTTAATGTACAATTAGTAGAGTGAAAATATCATGATCTTACATGTTGGTTCCATTTCACTCACTCACAAAAATTCTCTTTTAAGAAAATACTTTGGGGTGATATTTAAAAAGTACATGTATGTATATTTAAGCAGATGCCAAAGCATTTATGAGAACTTTAAAAAGTTTAAACTCCTGAATGTCTTTTGACTCAAAAGGAATTAAATAGTCATGAACTTTAAAAAAAAATCCCCCTTCATGATTCTTTTCACATTTAAGAGCATAAAAATTAGACGTTAGGCAAATTATTTTCTGTTGAATTTACAAGAGTAGTATAAAAAAATGAATGACTGAAAGGTCACAAATAAACACTTACTGGCTATGGCAATGACTCAGTAGAAACCTTAGATTCAACTTTCATAGCCTGTTGCAGCTGTTTGAGCCACCATGTTCCACCTTCCATGAGCGTATCTTGTCTGATAAGCCACGGCCTATGCTATTGTTTTATATGATATGCATGTGTCAGTGTGAGGAAAAGTGATCTGCTCATTTGTCTTGATTAGTATGCTCATTGCATAGCTAAAATCAGTGAGATTAGAGTGTTCCTCTTTTTAAGTGGAGAAAGAAAATGTGCCTGAGCAAAGCAGCATGAGAGAGAGGCCATCTCGCTTGCATGTCCATGGCCTCTCTGACCAAACACAGGCTCACAGTCTGCAGGAAAAAGGGAAAAGTGAATCAAGGAGCCTTGCACCAACTGTGAACTTATTAGTGTAAAAGCACAGTGACAACTAGCTGTTTCAAGTTATTTGCTGCCTGCCTTAGATGAAAACAAAAAAATAATAAACAATTCAGGGGAAATCAGAGACTTTGACACTAAAGGAAATCTTGCTCCTTATGAAAAAAAAAAGGAAAACCTTTTTTTTAGTTAATCACAACCAATTGCATTTGGTGGCATTTTATTTTTTTTAATTTGACAGCTGAACTAAGAAATCAGCTATTGTTCTATATATTGTACAGTACAGTACACTGCTGCACCATTCTGAATATTTTTTAAGTTATGGCACTTACCTCCTGAGGTAGATTTACAGAAATGGGGAGTTGTATTTTTCTTTTTAAGTCAATAAATTTCCAAGGGAAGGAGGAATGTTTTATGTGACAGAAATTCCCAGACTGAAATCCCTAGACCTTTCCATTAATTTCTGAAATCCCTAGACCTTTCTATTAATTTATCAACCAAGCAGAATTTATGAGGAATCTAAACTGGAAATGAGATGTGTATCTTAATGGTCTGTTTCCCCTGTAAGCAAATGAATAAATAAATAAATCACACTACTCTTGTGGACAAAATGCAAAGTTACTTCCATGTTTCTACTCAAGCTCTAAATACTTGCAAATCATTATGCGAACATAGGAAAAGAAGGGTGATAGAAAATGTCATATACCCATGATTCAGTGTGCAAGAAAAAAAATCCATTTGTTCATAAAATGGACAAAAAAGTAATAAAGATGATTAGAAGGATAAAACACTTTAGGGAACAAATCACAGAATTTAGAACCCTGTGTACTGCTTGGCTTAAGATGTAGAGAATGTTACTCAGCAGGTGTAGAATGCTGAACACCACACACATTGAAAAAGCAGTGTAACTCATTATTACCACAGGCTTTGTAGCAATGGGGAACAGAGCTGACAGACCCCCTTGTATGTCCAAAGAAGATCAGTTTATTGTCAGAAGTCGCCCCCTCTTTATATCCTTAATTACACCCTACACAACCTACACCAAGGCGAAGCCGAACAGCACTGAACAGCAGGAGGGCACCCATTGGCTGGCACAGCTGCGGTGCTGCTGTCCACGCATCCTACCACCCAATCAACTTCCCCCTTGTAGGATGGTCATGTGTACCTCCAGCCAATCACAACCTCGCTTCCAGCTGTCACTCAGCTGCTTCTCACCCCTCAGCCAACTTCCACCCGCCCAGCCCGGAGCCGTGCCTTTCGCACAGGGCCTGCTGGTGAGCACAAGCCTTAGCCACTTTAACAAATGTAACCCCATATTCCACAGGGCTTTCAGGTCAAAACAACTGGGTGTATTTAGATTTTCATGATAAATAAATATTAGAATTGAAATCCTGAGTTAACAAGGATGTGCATGATGACCTAACCAAAAGAAATGACTGCAGGGAGCTGTAGCAAGAAATCATGTCACATCTACACCTCCATAATTTATAAAATTAAAAATGTAATCTACTTTAACACAAAAGTTGCTGTTCCAAATTTTTTTTTTTTTTTAATTGCTGGCACCCCAGGAATATAATCTTTTATACTGTGGCTGATCAAATGTAAATATGTTTCTATAACTAGAATGCTTGGAACCTGCTAAGAAAATTGACCTCCAAACCCCCCTTACAAAAACTGGACATGCCTGAGTGCTCCACACCAACACAGAGCATGTTCATTTAATGCTTACATTATAAGGATAGTGCTAACAACATAAACTGAAATTAAACCTTTTCGCAACCCATCTGCATCTGAACAATCGTAAATTGAAATAAGTGTAGAAGAGATGCACTCAATCAGTTTCAGCTCGAGTCCCTGACCTGATTATGTTATGCGTGTCAATATATATTCTCTTAATTAAAAGTGGTTCAGTGAACACTTGTGATAAGAAAAAGGGAGACTATTGTCCTCTCATTGCTACCCTAGATATTACTAGGAAAACAATAGAAAGTAAATTAATGGGGGAAAACAACAGATAAAGACAAAGCTGCTGTGTTACGTTATCATAGTGTTCTCCTACGCTGAGAAAACAAGCAGAAAACAAAAAGTGTCATTATTTTTCCCTTGATGACCAACTCTGGAGCTTAAAACTACACAAAAATGCATAATACCTCTGAGGAAAACCAAATGTTACATTTAACCACATATCACAAATAATCATAAACAACAGGAAGGCACCTGCTGGAAAACTGCAGTTTGAGACTTGAAGAGTAGCACTGAGCCCAAGGCTTTCTACCACCTTCAGTTCTCTCAATTTCACATGTGCCTGATGTGGTTTCTGCACAGCACAGAAGGATTTGTACTTTGATTTGGTTTTATTTTTTGCTTTCTTTTTTCTCAATTCTCTTAAGTTTCCTTGTCCTTTTCTACCTCTTTCCTAACCAGTCTGTCACAGTGACATCCACTGAAGTCATCACACAGTGGTCATTGGCACACACAGCACATAAATGGATTCCACAGGGGAATATTTTCATCAATATGATTTGGTAGTGAAGGGTTACCACACAAAGACCGAGTTTGCAAGGCTGCAAAGAGCTGATAATGGTGTTCAAGAGCTTTAATTACATTTCTGGGTAATGCAGATCCTTAGAGGGGAAGACGTGAAAGACTGGAAGAGTCACTGGGCACTGGCATAGAATCTGAGTCAGGAGGGGGAAAAGTATCTACAGTTGGTGTATGTTATTTCTTTTCCCTCTCAGAGTCAGGATATGGGTTACACAGGACTTATGTTTAAGAGGAAATAAAACATTCTCTGGCCTGCTAGCAAGCATTTGCTGCATTGGTACAGACAGGAGTTAGATAATCCCAGGGGTTTATTCCCAACATAGCTGGATGCACATGGTAGGGAGACTCTTATTTTAGCCCATTGTGATGATTTGATCAATTCTGGACCTGGGAATAGAAGGAGAACCTGACAAACTACCAACCAGTCAGCCCCACCTTCAGTCCTGGAAAGGTGATGGAACAGATGATTATGGAGGTAATCACCAAGCACATAGAAGAAAAGGTCATCAGGAGTAGTTAGTATGAATTCACCAAGGAGAAGTCATGCTTGACCAATCTGATAGCCATCTGTGATGACATGGCAGGATGGGTCGATGCGGGGAGAGCAGTGGATGTTGTCTGACTTCAGCAAGGTTTTTGACACTCTCCCACAGCAACCTTATAGGTAAGCTCAGAAAATGTGGCTTGGATAAATGGAAAGTGAAGTGGATCAAGAACTGGCTGAATGGCAGAGTTTAGAGGGTTGTGATGAGTGGAGTAGAATCCAGTTGGAGGCCTGTAGTCAGTGCTATTCCCCAGGGATTAGCACTGGGTCCAGTCTTATTCAACTTGTTTATCATCAAATTGGATGAAGGGATAGGAAGCACCCTGAGTGAGTCTGCTGATCATACGAAACTGGGGGGACTGGCTGATACACCTGAATGCTCTGCTGCCATTCCATGGGACCTTGATAGGCAGGAGAGATGCCCTCTCTCCTCTGGATTCCTCCAATCTAACAACCCTGAAATCTAAACAGATAAGAGAAGTTTGCATTCCAGTCAATTGAAGCATGTATATTTTTGTCTTATTTAGTTCTTTTTTGTTTTACATTCATGAATGATCTTCTGTTAGACTACAGTGCTTTCTTATATATTTGCATAGTAATTTTTGAAAACACTTATAAGCCTGAGAGATTTCACAAATATATAGTGTGACTTTCACCAAATAGCAAGAAAATTAATAACTATTTACTTCTAAATGAAACTCAGAAAGATGGTCCCCATCCCACCTGGAAACAGCTGCAAAAAGCAGCACATTGCCAAGAAAACATGCTATTATATGTGAAAGAAGAGCCACAGGCAGTGGAAAGTAAATGAGTAAATCTTAGGGTGTACCTTTTTTCAATATAGAGCTATGTGAAGTAAAAGCACAAACAAATAAATGGGAATATAAAAATTTCATTAAACTACCATGGGAAAACTTCTTGCCTTTTCGTTTTTTAATAATGACTAATATTTCTTACTCCCATTGTGGATAATAGGGACCAATGAATGGAGGAGAAGGAAGTAAGTTTCTATATTAATCAGTGCATATTTCTTCAAGTAAACTTCTTTACTGAAATTGGCCAAGGCAGCAAAACAGCAGACATGCAAACTGTGGAAATTCTAGTTTTTATATAGATGAAAAGAACTTTTGGTCTTCAACCTTATTTCTTTGAAGCAAAGGAACATGGGGGAATGCTTGTCTAGCACACCAGGAACATCCACATCTCTATCTCGGCACTTTCCCTGCAGTGGGGAAGACATTAGTGAAAAATTATCTGAACCTTCACAATCATCTTCTTTGTATAGGAAAGCCACTCACTACTGAGGATTTGACAATAACCTATTTTTTCCAGCAGCTCAACTCTGTGTTTTGGTATGGCATTTATTTTTAATTTTCTTTCTAAGGGCAGCTGAGTGGTGGGCTTGGGAGACATAGAAAGGTCCTAGACAAGACATTCCGTGTAATTTTCTTATCTACTAGCCCTTCTGGGCCTATACGTTTTCACAATTCAATTTGTCTCAGTGAAGACTGAGCAGAAAAGCAGCTACACAAACAGATACCTGCCCACTATCTTGTCAGCAGCTTTTGGTCTTGCCAGGAACAAGAGAATCATTAGCAAAGACTAAATGCAGATGTATTGAGCAAGAAAAGATAGGAAAAACCCCCCATATATTCAATCTTCACTACTCAAATAAGCAATTTACACAGATAATGCTTTTCTAGATCCCCAGGCTACAAAACCACGTCTGATATCATGTTAGTTCGTATGACTTCTGTAAGCCATCTAGGTTTCCCACCACATTTATCATATTAAATCCAGAGCAATTACTTCTCAGTCTTCAAATATGACCTGCTTTCCCACGTAAGATAAATCTTTTGCAAAACAGTCGATTAAGAGTGATAAGAAACTTCAGACTTTGCTGATGTTGTCAAACAGGATGCTAATTTAAGCTATTTCTGGTGATAGCATTTTCTTATTTTCTTTGTTCTTTCTTTCTTTCAGTCAGTGTCAACATTTAGCCACATGAAACCCAGACTAAATGCAAACAATCTTAATCCAATGCTAACACAGAGGGCCTTTTCCCCATTGGTTTTCCAGGGACTCTGAATAGCAGGAAAGTTCCTAGAATTTTAATAGCTGTACTTGGTAGTGCCTCTCCCTAAAATTTTCCTCCTTGCACCATAAGCAAAATAAATGACTGTTCTGATAACTGTGAAGTTGCCAGACAAGCACTCTAAGGGTCATTTCTCCCCTATTCTTAAAATCAGGAAAATGTGCTTTTCTATTGACCTTCCCAGGTTAATCCAAATTCCCCCTTTGCAAGAACATCTGGAGGAAATTAAATGCAATAACACAAATCTTTCTAAATGGTTTGAGTTGATGCTTCCATAAAAGTCTTATTTCATTTATGTTCCTATATTTCCCCTGTCTTTCCACTGTCTTGTTCATGGACAATAAAAGATATTACATACATCTATCAGAAGACATTTAAGAGCTAAGGAAGCAGGGCATGTACACCGAATCTGGCCTTACACTGGCGAAAAAAAAATCCCAAACCAAACAGTGCATACAACCTGCATAAACTGTTAGATTTTAAAGCCTGCGGTAGGCTCTGTGACACACAATCACATAAAGAACTCTCAATCTTTTCCCACAAAACCCTCAGACTTGGCCAAAGTTTCTCTCTTCCAGAATGAGTTTTCCATGTACCAGCTTTTCATGACTTTTCATTGGTTCTGTCACTCCTTCATCCTTTTGCCTCTGCCATCACCCCCAGCATCTTACTGCTTTCTCAGCCCAGTGGTATTAAAAGGTTTAAAATTTTACTTAAATAGGATATGAGTCATTCAGCATTAAATGCAGATTGCTTCTCCATCTACATCTCTGCTCATGTCTTTACGCAGGATAGCAAATAGAACCTAATCTTCTACATAGAAAATTCATATAATAATCTAAAAGTAGTAACCCATGTTCAAATTTTTTGTATGGGATAAATAACAAAAATTATGCAGATAGAAACACTATTTGCCTTTTGATATTTAGAAAATTTGCTGTTGCCTCCCCTGAGATATCTTGATTAGACAAAAAGAAGTATCTATATTTCTCCTTCCCCCCTTCAGCCACACAGATCTCACAGTGGCTACTAAAAAGATCCACCTGAAATGAGTAACACCAGTGTTGTATTGTAGCAGATCAAAGACATCTCAGTTTTAAAAATTTCTTATTTACTAGGTGATAGTGAAGCAGACGCCCACAACTGATGGTTCCATATTTTGTCTTTAAGGGCTACTGAATTGAAATTTAGAGAAGAGCAACCTTGCTGTTGTATTTTCATAGTGATGCTGTGATATCTGGAATACAAGTCAGTCAATTTTACTCTTAGTTAATACCCCCCTATGGCAATCCACCCCAAAAACAGATTAATTATAATTACACACTTGTGCTAAAAGTCTGTTAGAGAAATGTGTGACCTGATAGTTAAAATCAACAAAAAACAAACAAAGAAACTTTATTTCTAGTGATGAAGCTGAAAGTGCAAGAGTTCACATAAAGGATACCTTTCTTGGTTCCCTCTTTTTATTATCTCCCTCTTTTGTGTCATTATTAAAGACCAGGATCATCACTTCAGCCTCAAGCTTCTACTTGCAGGATCCAGATGGGGACTAACTGTGTTCAGTCACATGGCCTTCCTGCTTTCATGCTGCTGGGCTGATAGCAGCAGGTTAAAAATTTGTAGTGGTAGATGCCTTAATGCATACATGCAAAATTTAAGGCATAGATTTCTAAGAATGAGTTGGAGTGAAGTCAAATATTCTGTACTGGTACCCCACAGATTTGAGCAGAAAATTTTCCATTATGGAAAAAAATTACAAAAATGTCTAGGCTGAGCAGCATTGGATAAATTTCCTTGATGATACCAAAACTAGTTTTTTACTGAATAGGGTCAATTGGTATTTTTACAAAATGAAATTTTTATTTCAGATTTATTTTTTCTGCTAAGATTTGTCTAAGTTTTAAAGCAATACATTATTTCAATTTGGAACTCCAGAAATATTTAATAATGCACTATTTTTAAACTTCTAGCATTAATTTAGGATGGGAACTAAGAATCTGTAGAGCACAATCTGCATTGCAAAGATTCTATTATTTTTTTTTCTCTCTAATGACTTTCTAAATATTTTTATTTTCATTTTTATTTTTTATTCCTTTTTCCATATTCAAATTGCTAGCAGTTTTGCTAAAATGCCACTATGGTTTAAAAAAAAAAGAATCTAAATACATTTTAAATGTATTAAAATCATTAAGTCATGCTACTCAGTACAAATTGAAATGTTTATTTTTTTTCCTGCAACAAAATTTGGGGTTTTTTTGTGTATTATGTTTCTGGTTTTGACATCGGCACCGTCTTATCACAATGAGTTTTAGAGCCTTAGAAAGAGCTTTTCTGTATAACTCTTGTGAAATTACCTAGACACCTACTGAAGCTCAGTAACTGCCTCAAAGTTTTCTATGCAACTTCTGACAGCATTCACATTTTAAACATGTGATTTTGTAGGCTGATGGGTCTAACATAAGAACAGGACTTGGTAATGAGACGACAGCAGCCCGTAGATAAGGCAGTTTGACCTTGCCATAGGAAACTGAGGACCACATTTTTTAAGATACACAATTATAGATTGAGAGTCTTTTAGAAGGGAAATGTCACTATCACTGTTACATAGTCAGTAAATAGCAAATATGACAAAACCATATAATCCTGTAATCCTTTGAATATCAAGGTCCAGATCTGCTCTTTCTGAAGCCAACAGGGACTTTGGTTCAACTTCTAAATACTTTGAAGAAATTTTATCTTAGTATAGAGTAACAGGTTATGCAAAAACTGCCACTATTTGAAAAAAAAAAAAAAACCACCAGTATTGTTCTGGATATAGAGATAGTGGTTCTGGAAAAAGAAGAAATCTCAAATCTGAAAGAAAATTTGGCTAAACACAAGGTACATAAATAAAAACTTCTGAAACCAGTCTTCACCTGGAATACTTCAAATAAAAGGGAGTTGTAAGAATGTTACAACATAACTATCAAAAGGAAGGGTCAGAGCATGCACAAATGCAGAGAATGTATGGATAAAATTTGAGAGACTATTCATAAAGAGTGTAGAAAGTTTAGTCCAGGAAGAGTTTACAAGACCTTCCTTGACATTCTGCAGAAAAGCTTTTGTCATGCCATGATTTCTTTGATAAGCCTTGCCTGAAGTGTGTGGTACTTCTTGATGAGAAGAATCTTAGCCAGACGAAAACATAGTGGACTCACTACTTGCATATTTTCAGTTCTCACAATAAGAACCATCCGTCATGCTCCAAGAATCCTGTAATGTCTCAGTCTTTCAGAAGATGTTACAGATCTGGGATTTTTTTCCTTTGTCCAGGACCAGTTCATTATCATTAGTTAGCAATTTCTGGGTACTGGGATTGCAAAACTGTGTTTATCATATCAAGGAAGTCTCAGCACTTAACAAAGCGGAAATTGAAGAAACTGTAAGGTATTATATGAGAAAAGGTTGGAGTGCAACTCCAGCTTCAAAGCTTGAACAAATAAACAGAGCAGATAAAAAGTGGTTTTCTTGCTCCTCTGTGCATTCAATGGAAAGAAACTATCAAACTTTTGCACCCCACTGATCCAAGATGCATTAAACATCTCTCTCAGTTGAGAGCAAAATGTGTCAACCACCATTGCTATTCTAGTTCAATTTAAGGGGAAAAAAATCTATTTTTGTAAAACCTGTCAGTGAAAAACTCTCATCTAAACATTCTTTCATGCTCCTGAGTTGGCCTGTATTTCATGTCTAATGGGCCAAATTTAGAGAACACAGATGCTGATAGCCAGCATTGACCCATGCTGTGTGTTGACAAAAGGCATATAAGTGTGGCACTGTTTTTGTGTGAACATAAGACAGCAACTTAATTTAGAGCCTCTTCCATGCAGTTTTGGTTCTCTCTGTTCATCAGCTGAAGGGTGCAAATACACAGTAGTTTTTGTATCAGTTCTGTGATGATGGTGAGCTCAGGGCTTTCCTAGGCCATTCCTGGAGGTTTCTAAAAGAGGTTCAGAGTCCCAAATGCTGAAAACAAAGCATACATGGTAGGTATGGAGATGGCAGTAGGGGAGGTGAGGAGCTGAATCCCCTCTGCAGTAATCAACTTACCCTGAAGTGAGAAATTCTCTTACTGCTACAGCAGCACATGGCACTTACCAGGGTTATTGCAGAACACTCACACAGTTCCTCATATGATAATTGTAACTACACGTGATGCCTACACCTCTGATCAGATAGAGCAACAGGCATGTAATGGTCATGTATTAACATTTGAGGAAAAGCTATAATTGAAGAGAAAGGAAGGGATGGAGGAAGAATATGACCTTTAAAAGATTAAAGGGAGTATCACATTGCCTCTATCAGTGTGTGCTGAGACAGAACCTATTCCTTTTTAGATGCCTCTTTTTCCTTCTTTTACAGTAAAACACTGAAGCTGAGCACTTATGAGTAACGGTGCAAAACTGGGATGATACTTCTGAGCAATAAACTTTCATGTGAAACCCTGTCTAGGAGCACTGTAAATACTTATACATTCTCATCTAACCTTTTTCTACAAACCTTTGGTAACAGCAGGGAGCAAAAATTATGATTTCAGCCTTATCACAGTCTAAATCTTTACTTGATAAGAGTGCTACACACAGAACTTCTCCCCCAGATATCAGCTTTTATTATGAGGCTAAATTAGTGAGCCAAATGTATGGAACAGACCAGCAAAATACCTTTCTTGAGACTGTAATCAGAAGCTAATTTTGTATTCATATCCACTCTTGTTTCCATCTAGATCAGAAAAAAGGGGTGGGGGACCTTTGAACCATGGATTTTTTTTTATTTCTGTCTTTCTCTGGAAATAAGTTTTTGAAATTCTTCTAATTGTTTTTGTTTATAATAGGACCAGGATAAGGCAGGCTGTCCTATGATGCATTTCAGACATTTTAACCAAGATGTGACAAATTTACAGTGATATCAGTGGTATATGCCAGCTTCTGGGGAATGAATTTCATTTACCATTAGGTCAGTCTGCTTCTAGTGTTCAGGAAGACAGGATGAACTGGGTGTCACTGCCTGTGAACAAACATGCTTCATACTCCCAGTATCAGTAAACCACCCCAAAACTGAGCTCATGCTTGTCCTTAGTATTTCCCAGTAAAGTGACCTAAAACCCACAGAGTCAGATGTCCTTTAGCATCAAAATGGACCATAACCTTGACACATAATCAGAAAAGTTTATGTCTAGGGATTGCTCAATTCTGAAAAAAAAAAAAACCAACAAAAAACAACCAACATCTAATATTCTTCTTATTTTGCATTCCTATTTTTACTTTTTTGTGCACTTCCCTATTTGGTTTCTAACTTGTAATTATTTGTACTGTCTGCTTATTTTCTTCCTTCTCATACTCAGAAGACAGTAAGCCTCCACTCAAGTCTTGTGCACATGAGCAGCCACTTTCCCAGAGAGACCAGCAACACTGGCTGACAAACTCCTGTTGGAGGCTAAAAGTGTTGCTTGCAAGAGTTCTGCTAAGGGCCTACTTGGTGTCAGAAGGGCACTGTCTCCTACATTCTGCCTACTTTTTTCTTCTATTATCCACTAAAATACCCACTTCTGATGTGTACCTAGTACCCATCTCCAGGGCCTATTTACTAAATATTCAAAAAAGTACCCTTCATCTTTCCCACAGATTGTCTCTACTGTTTGGGGTGAACTACCCATCAAGGGTTTGTTAGGGTGAATTAGCTGAGACAGAGCACATCACCAACATGGAGCACAGTGATTTAATTACCATGAGCATGTGTGTCACAACATGATAGGGTAAATCTAGATAGATATAAGTTGCACGCTTCCTTACCCATCGTACTTCATCACCACACTGGCTCAAGTCCATACTTTTAACCCAATTCTATTTAAAGGCAAGAAGTATCAAGCTGTCCAAATTTTGAACCCAAGGAATAGCTGGGGAGCTTTCCATGCACAGATGCTGATAGCCAGCATTGACCCATGCTGTGTGTTGACAAAAGGCATATAAGTGTGGCACTGTTTTTGTGTGAACATAAGACAGCAACTTAATTTAGACAGCCTTCTGCATCATGCATTAGATGGTCTTATTAATTTATTTCAATATACCTGACCATTTCAGTCCTCGCTTTTCTGTGGTTAAGAGGGATTCATCAAACTTTGCATCTACAGGAAATGAAGCTGACTGAGACTTGTGAGGTCCAAATACTCAAGCTGGTTGATGTCCTGTTACATTATTACTTCCATGGCTCTAGCAGTGAGTACAATGGACACCGTAGAAGAAATGCTGTACTTAAACCACAAAATTGCATAGACAGTAGGGTTGCACACACCAGGTGGACTGACATTGGAATGTTTTGCACAGACTCTAGAAGCAAGCTCAGAAAATAACAGATGAGTCCATTTTCAGGGTAAAAATCATATGAGAACAAAGAAAAACTGCAAGCCTTCAGCTTCACACTCCTAATTAGAGACTTTACATTACAATTTTACTGCATTTTCCTTTTGATAAATTAGATATGATTATTGAAAGTGACTAAACAACTATGTTCAGTAGAAACACTGGAAAAATAATGAAGGTGGTGGCAAATTCTTTATATTTTATTCACAGACACAAGATCCTATATATATAATCTTAGATATTGTCTTTTGGACCCCAAAGCAGAAACAACTTTAAAAAAGCAGCAACATTGGAAAAAAAATATTAGTGCACTTATCACCACAGTAGGAAGAGACAGCAATACCAACAGTAAACATGTGCTTAAATGGCTCAGCAGAAACATCCTCCTACGTCTGATAGCTCTCCATACACAGAGCAATTCAGTGTCCTTTTAACATATACACAGCATTTTCTGAACCAATTATGATGCTGGCATATGGTCCATTTACCAAGAAAGAAAAAGACAGACATTTAAAAGCACTGTCATGACCATTATGACAGAGAAAATGTTGGCCACTATTACAGGGCCTGAGCCAACATTTATTTAAATAAATGAAAAGACTTTCACTGACTGTGGAGTATACTTTGGATGTGGTCCACAGTACTTGGAGAGTGTTGCTGATATTCCTGGCCCCATAAAGAGACAGGGACTATAGCACCACCAACACCTAACTAAACAGAAACTGTTCTTTTCAAAAAGCCTATGAGGAATAACAGGGGATAAAGAAAAGGTTGCCTTGGAATTCAAGAGGCTTCTGAAAATAAATGATATGACTCCTACAGAATTTTACTGAACCTGTGTTATTCAATAAAGTACTGTAGCTGTGTTGCAATGTTCTATCGATCAAATTACTGAGTATGATTAATGAGCATTCTTCCATAAATGTTATGATAGTTTTCTATAAAACTGTAACAATATAAGACTACATGCCATGTCTTGTTAAATGTTGACCAAGAAGTCCTGAGAGAGATTTGAGGATACCAGCACTGTGCTTACAAGTCCTAGAAAGTGTTTTGTTTAGAGTAAACCCTTAGGAAGTGTCTGTTTGCCAGCTAGGCTGCAGTGTCCTGCAAGGCTCTCACCTTGATCCTAAATAGCAGTTCATCTCAGAACAGGATGTTCCACAGGCTGAGGTTAGTCTGGAGTTTCCTGTCTTCCAACACCTCCACTCCTAGCATTGTTTCCACCCACCCTGCAGGCCTCCAGCATGGAAGCAAGAAACCCATGATTCCTTGTCTTGATTTCCTCCCTGTGCCCCGTTTCACACTCCTGAGCTCTCTGTCAGCCCTAGGTAAGGACAACTTTGTGGAAGCAAGCAAGGAATGTTTGTTATGCAGAACAACAAAGCTCTGGAGGTATCTTAATGCCCTGCTGGAGATGAAGTACAGATGATTCTGGTTGGGAAGGGTAGTGAAGACAATCCAGCTTGAGCTTATTCAACACCAACAGGAAATACTACAGCCCAAAATGAGACTATCCGTGCATCTGAGGATGGCATTTGGAAACATTTGCATTAACAAGGTTCCTCTCTGGGTACAGACTTTCACATATATCCCAAAAATGGATTACCAAACTGATGCAGTTCCTTTTTTCCTCATTTTGACTACTACAGATCAAACCCTCAGTTATAAAATTCATAATTTACCAGGTACTTTCACTGCCCCCCCAGTATTTCAAATAACTCCTAAACTGTAACCCATGTGTTTCTTTTTCATTCTTGCAGCTATTAAAGTGATGCAAAGCCCTGCTTTCAAAAAGGTGTGCAACTCTTGCTCTAAGCAGCAAACATTTTTCAGACCAGTCTTAAGCTCTGCCAGAAGCTCACAACCAAGTGTGAAAAAAAGGCAGCACAGAAGCAAATGACAAGGTACCTAGGACTGTGCAGGCATCAAAACCTGTGAAAAGGTGCTAGCACTGGCCTCATCCTGTGCTAACATAGCACCAATCCTACATGGACATCATGTATTCCCTAGAGTTGCGACTACATGTGGTGTGCTTGCCACATTCTCTCCTCCAGTTTTCCTGTGCAGGAATGCTTTCTTCCTGAAGTAAAATGAAGCATAAGAGTGTTTTGGATGAGCAGAGAGCACGGACATGACATCTATAAAATATGACCTACTCAGTACAAGTGCAAAGAAAGAAAAAAGCAGTTTCAGGAAAAGGTTCTCTAAAATAAAATTTAAACAAACAAATCAACGCTCAGAGGGCTATGAAACAAGAATTGTAAAACTTCCTCTAAACATTCATTTTTGATGTTTCTTTTTATTTAGATTTGAAATTTATCCAAGATTTTGACACAACTAAAACAGAACTTAGAACCATTAGTTGAGAATTAAAGTGACAGAACAGTTTAGAAAAACATAAATTCAGCAGTGCTATAGCCAACAAATCTGACTGCACTGTGAAGCAGACAGCCAGTGCAAAGCTCCTTACATCATCCAAGCATCAAATGTTGCCAATAAAACAGTTTAGGTTGCATGGAATATATAACCCAGAATGACTGTATAATAAAAATATATGAGTGTTCAGAATTTTATATGGATTTCAAGAAAGCATGTCATATTATATCAGCAGAACAGGAAAGATAGAGTGGTAAAAAGAGAGAAATATTATATTGACTTAAATACTAAAAAAAGTGTATCAGTAGAAGATGGTACAGTTAAATTATGTACACTGCTTATCATATTACTTATTACAGTCTCCAAAGAACAAGCCAACTCTAGTATGCAGGCAAGTTCTTTTCTTGGAAAAATAAACTCCTGCCTTTTCATTCTGAGAAAATAAGTCCTCTCTTTTAGAACTTATGTGTCACCAGCTACTCTAACACCTAAGTGCTTTAAATTCTTTAACGTCTTCATTTCCACATGCCTCTGGAAATGATGCTATTCACATTTACCAGATTATTCAATTTTGTTTTCAAAGACTAATGAGCTCTTTTACTGTCTGTTTCTGTTTAAGGAAACTGTAGGAGCACAGGTCTCACTGACTGGAAAGAGACAGAATATCCCATCTGCATTACAAACTTTAAAAATAATTTTGGGCCATTGTCATGACAGGAAACTAAATACAGATTACCCTAACCACACCTTAAATTCTGTACCTTAAATTCTGAATGACCTTTTTTTTTCTATTACAAGATGGCATTAAACCAGCAGATAGAAAATGGACAACCAGACCATATTCCTAGAAAAGAAGTGAAAAACTAAATCTTTACTGCTAGTTAAAGTCTCCCAAGGACACTTATATGGCTCCTATCAGTTAGACTTAATTTTCATGTCTAATTTCTAGAACTGGTGCTGCTCCACAGCAACAGGCTTTTTAGTACAGAACTTAGTAGTCATAGAAGCATGAGACAACTTCAGCTTTAAAATAATGATGATGATGATGATGATGAAGAATACCAAAGAGTAAGAGAGTGAGTGCTTCATAAGTAAGCTCTGCTAACAATATATAGGTATCTAAATGCTATTCGCTCACACAGCCCACCTCCTTACCCATCAAAATTATTGGTTAGTTAATTCTTATCAGGCTACATCATATTCAACATATTCAACATCATTGACAAACTCTGACAAGAATCAATAGCAAAGAAGCTTGTTCATTTAACTTAGCTGACTCTTAACTCATTTAAATTGATCATTTTGAATGAACTTTATTTAGCAGAATAATTCTTACAAGTACCATCTATATTTGTGGGGTAAGAGGTAGGGGGATACAAAAATTTAGGATATAAATTTGGGATATAAAATGGTAAACAAGCAGTTGAACAAAATAAAAGGAATAAACTTTATCCAGTCATCCCATGGCTCTTCTTCAGTTTAAAATAATAAAGAGTGATGGGGAACTGAAGCAGCAAGTACAGTCAGAGGAACTGATTAGAGAGAGTTAATCGTAACAGTGATAATTCATGAGGGTTGAATGAAAGGGGAGATGACTCAGAGTGATGTTCAGAGGCAATGTATTGGCTGGATCACCTGCGCTTTATCACCTTGGCCTCCAGGACAGTATTAAGAGAGGATCTTTCTGATCTGGAAAGAAATGAGCAAAACCTAACGAAAGAACACTCTCTACTTGCCTTATTTATGCCACTGGTAGCAATGATGAAAGACACAAAGAGAGCGTGACAGCCCCTGAATAAGTCTGTAATTACTTCCATTTAAAGATGTTACAGCTTCCAAGGCACCGTGCAAACAGTTTTGAAATGAGTGACATTGCATACATCTGGCAACACAAGAGAAACATTAGCCAGACAGAGGAGATTAAGCTCTGAAAATGTCAATTTTAAGACTAAAATGGTTAAGACTTTAATGTCAGTGATTTATTCAGATAACACCCATGAACATTAAAAGGGCATGAGTTATGCTCATAACTTCCCATGTGTCAAGAATGACAAGACTTTCTCAGAGTCAGCTGAATAGAGAAATCTGTCAGAAGCAGATGGGAAATCAAATTTTTCTGAGAAACAGAAGATTGTGATCTCCTCAACAGAACCTACAAATTACTGTATGAGCCCTAGAAAAGTAAGAAAGACTAAGGACAAAACCTTAGGAGAAAAAAGAAAAAAATATCGGCATGTGTGCATCTGAGCTGCAAGTAGCTGGTTCATGGTCCTCATTATCTGTGCTCTGTGGCTTTGTATACACCTAAGTTTATGAAGCTTGCTGCCTATCACTAAAATAACCTTCTTCTGCAAGTGAGAGTTATGCTATGATGTGGGATGGCACAGTGCAGAGGGTTACATAGCATAGGTCATGATGAACCTCAAATGTTAAAAATAAAACAAACCACAGGAACAAAAAGTATTGAACTGGTGCAATTTGTGCACTCACTTGTGAGCAACCTATGCTCAGCATGACTGCCTTTTTGTTCAGACTACTTCCACCTCTGAAATAAAGAAAGAATCCTCAGGGAAAGGCTGAGACCTCAGTGGTCTCTAAGACCACTCTGTCAAAGGTAAGGTAACTAGCACCCTGCACAAGCTCTGTGTGCACCCCACTTACATGAAACTTACCCAGCCCAGGACACAATCACCTCTTGAGTTTTACAGATTCTGAGGGCTCAGTAATATAACCACTACTAGGTACTCTCATGCCACTTGTAAACACTTTCTTCTGGACTATACTACACAGACTAATGTTCATGTTCTCTTAGGACTTTCTGTCTGTAATGAAACAAAAAAGAGTTAGATTACAACTGAATAATTGCCTAGCTACAAAATACTGCCTGTATGAAAAATACAGTAACTGAAATTTCTTAATGTCTCCTTTTATGGATCTTGCTTTTCACTTCTCACTGGTTTGCTAAGGTTTACCTGAACAGGCTTAAAAATGAATTGTTTAAAGGAAAAATCAACCTCACAATAATCTACTCAGAGAGACTGCTTTACTCCTGCTGACACCACTTTTGCAATTACAAGCTAGTTGGTGTTGGGTTCCTGGTGCCAAGTGCTGAGCCTTTTTCTTGTGGGAAGTCAGTCAAAGCTTAGCTGTGTATGAAATTTAAAAGTTACAGTTGATGTCCTGGAAGCTCACCATTTAGGAATAACACTCTTCTTTATAGAAGAAAAAAACCATATAAATGGGTTTTTTAAATAAACTCCTTATGTGGGATGTCCTATGTTAGGTCAAGTGGACAATTTCCTGCAACTGCAAGTACCTGAACCAAGAACATTTCTCTTTCCACCACTGTTGGTGCCCAGAAGCTTCCCAAGAACTAGATAGGAGACCATCCAATGCTACAAATAAATGTGGGGAGGAGTTGTGGACTGGAGGAGTTGTAACATGGGCTATACCAAAGAGATCTGGTTGCTGGCTGAATAAAGCTGAAAGATTTAGAGGAAAGGACATAGATTTTGTTCATTTCAGGCCAAATGTGTCTTGGGACTAACTGAGACCACCTATACAAGATAAATGGGAAACAGGAGTCAGTGCTGTAGGGGGGATGTACTGACTGAGACCCCAGTGTGCAAGACCAGGCCTGAATGAGCCAAGCATTAGGTACAGAGAAGCAGCTGGATGAAGTAGGGTCTACAGGAAGAAAAAGCAAATTCTGCAGGTCATGCCAAAGAAGATAACCTGTGAAAAGGCAGAGGAGGAACTCAGAAGTGGATGTAGACAACCCAAGAAGATGAGTAGGTAATTTTTCTGACGAAAAGAATGGATACAGGTAGAATTCCAGAATCTGCCTGGAAAGGAAACAAAACTGGAAGGCAAGACAGATGAGACCGGATATAGAGGAGTCAAGCAGGCTGAAGGAGAATCTTTGTCCATTAAAGCACACTTCAAAGCATGGAAGGGAGATGGCGAGTCCAAGCCTCCCCTCTCCTTCTGAAACCAGCCACTGCCATGGTTCACACAGAGAAATGTGTCAGTCAGCAGGGGTTTTGGCCAGTGTTACCTCTAGTGGTGAATTGGGTCAACAGTGAGCAGATGTGGATTTTTCACAAATATTTTGTCATAATTTCTAAAAGCTAAAAGCACTACACAGTTAGTAGAATGATAAAATTGAAATGAAAATGCTTAAAATTACAGAAAATCCCCAGATTAAATTTGCTTTTGCTGAACACAGTCATAGGCAAACTATCCCCAAACAGCAATAGAAGTAAAGTGTTTACCAGAATTCAGATCATTTAACTCTATCTTCTCCTTTAGGAACATAAGAGGCACCACTGAAGCCCTTACCAACAACATGCTTCAACCTTTGCTCAGCCCTAAATTGTTCAGGCAAATAGACTACATGTTCATTGTAGGTCCCTTCCAACTTAAGTATTCTATTCTACTCTATTCTAGTCTAGTATGTTTGTCTTTTGCAAGGCCAACTTAACTGGAAAAGAAAAAGCACAAAGCTTTAGACACACTAGCCCTTTCATCACAGCTACAGCAGGACTATTACTACTATGATATAAAGCAAAATTCTCGGTTCAGATGAGGAAATATTCAAGGCAAAGAAAGATAATGCAGACAGTATCCAATAACATGCTTGGCCAGACCAAACCCTTTACTGCCTATTTTCATCTACTGGTATGAAAGTTTTTGTGTTGTTTTCCTTAATAAAGAGAGGTGGTTGCCATTATAAGACTTTCAGAACTTCCCAGGTTTTTTATGTTCATATATTTTTTTCTTCCTACATCATTTCTTTGGTAATACATCATCCTCTTCACCTTTTGGAGCTTCTGGTGTGATATTACTGAATAGATACAGAGCATCGATTCTGGACTGCTGGGAATTACTGGCTGGCACAGTGGGTAACAGGAAAAGTATTAACTGTTGCAGATAGAGTCATTTCTTTTGTGCAGAAAATGTCTCCCTTCAGTTAAAACTAAATATTCTAAGCATTTCTTCTTTATGTTTTCCCAATTTCCAGGACTTTTGAAGTGGATCCCTGTAATTTGTCTTCTTATGCAACATTAGCAGATAACTACTATAGAGGTTTTGCTGCTCTGTATTTATATGCCTGATCCTTAGCTTAAAGCTCTGGTTTTCACAACCTTCAGACAGATTCGGAATTGATTAGTGCTGTGTAACATCTTCCAAGTTCCACCTACATATAAGAAATGTCAGACAAGCTATGCAGCATTAGGATGAATAAAGTGCAGTAATCCAGACTGCAAGAGGAAGAATTTGCAGTATCACAATCAGGACACATTGTTGCAAAGCCCCTGTGTTTGCTGGTTTACAAACAGTGCAGATGGCAACACAAGTTCTAACTCTGAAAAACATATAAAAGATTAGATTTTTTTTTCCCGTAAACTTTGTTAAGCTTGCCTCCTAATAGATATAAAGCTAGGAGAGGCTCTGGGAAAGTGTACAAATCAAGTCTTACAGGTAATGAGAAATAAAGAGCTTTAAGTTAAAAAATAATGCTGCTCTCAGTGGACTCCCTCTCATGCCGAATTATATCTCAAAAGTCTGTGGTGCTTCCCAAGGGAGCATCATCATTCTGAAGAGAGGAAATAATCTGAGCGTACCAATAGTGTACAAAGGCCATCCAATCTTAATGACATTTGCAGTAAGACACAGGGACTGTGAGTCACAAATATCCCATTGCAAAAAAACCAAGTAGTTACAATAAATTAAAGTTCCATTATCTATATAATAAAGCCTCTTTATTAAGTGCATCTCATTACTGACTGAAATATTTCACTAGTGAGTACAAACACTATCATGGGAAGCTTTTAAATAGATTACTTTTTCTTTTAAGTTGTTTGAATGTGATTAAGGATCTAAACTCTAGAAGATGTTCTGACCTTTTTGGAGCTCAACTGAGAAGCAACTTAAGGAAAAGTAAAAATTACTCAGATTTAAATACAATATTGATGAGGCAACGCATATCTTGGAAGGGACAAGGCACCATAGGATGATGCTAAGAAAAATTGTGGTTAATAACAGGAGAATCTGAGCTAAAATTAAGGAAAATATAACAAAAATTATAAAGACTATCAGGAATACCCTTCATAATGAGTTCACAATAAGATGTAGCTAAACAGGTTGAAATAGCTTTTCTGGTACATAAGAAGAGGAACAATAGCCTGTTATAAGGGGAGTTATAATGCTTCATTTCATCATTTCTCAAAACTGATAAGGCACATGCAGAACAAAATTGGAGGTATTTAAGTAAGACAGTGATGTTGTATATTGGGAATTGGAAGCAAAATTTTCTAGGCTGATGTAAGGCACAGACTATTAGACTAGATGAGTGGGTAAAAATGATTTTAAATTATTCCTTCTTCAAGCCTCCTATTCTTTTTTACTTTCTCTTTTTTCCCCCCACACTTCCCAGAACTATCAAGCATCTCTTAGCAAGTATAAAGGTTCTAAATTACTGATGTGTACCCTACATCAATTTATGTATCTTACATCAATTTATATATCTTAATTTGACAATTAGATGAGGGATGTGAGGAAGAAACACAAAATAGCCCTGCAGAGTGCAGTTTCATGACATAGCTAAGTTATCCTAATGGCATTCTCTGCCAGTTTAACTACCAGAACTATGACACCACTCAGTCATATGTCACATCCATATTTGGGCCAGAGCCACTGCAAGTCAGGAGGATGGACGGGGGGCAAAACCCTTTGCACCAACAGTTAGAGGATTAATGTAGCTATAATGTAAAATGCAGTGGTACAGGTAGAATGTGGTTTGCAGTAGAATGTGTGTGTTGGGGTGGGGTGTGGGAGAGGGCTGGGGATGGAGTTCTTAAGTTTGAATTCCTCCTCATGAGCAGGTCTCTGTTCTGTCACTTCTCGTGGACATATTAACATCACTACTAACATGAGCAGGGGAACTAGGAAGAGGTGTGAGGGGAAAAGGGAAGAACAATATTTTATCTGAATGCTTCTGCTGCAGTCGAATTGTCTCAGATTCAGGAGGTTCCAAAGTCAGACACAGAGTGAAGAGTCCTTTTATTTAGCAGATTCTTGCAAGATGCCATTCAGAAAAGCAGATAGATATACGACATGTACACCAGGGCCACCACATGTGACCAGGTTATTACTCCATTTGGCCTTTGGATTTCACAGAGTCAGCAGAGGATTAGTAGAGTTTTCAAAGACAAATAGCCTGTAATAGACTGACTACTAATTGGAAATATTATATGCATATATATGTATATACATAGGAAGATTCCTGCTCCCTCAATGAGCATTTCCTTTTTTCAATGAAGCTTCAGGCTTGAGTTTTGTTTTAACTTGCATAACTGCAAAAATTATTTATGATGCTAACATTATCAAATGCATCTACAAGATTTGTCTGGCTGACCTTCTAAGGCTCTGATTTTCATGACACAGTGACTATGCATTAGTCAAAAAAAAAGTGATTCTTTTATTAGTTCTATTACTGCTCTTTGATTTTATTGTCTGTCTGGTTTTCCCCCCATGTCCCTAAGGAGGTTGGTCTGTTTTCATTATGTTCATTACACTGCAAGAAAATGGGAGAAAAAATAGACAACCACAGACATTATCATCTAAAAAAAACCAAGGAAGACTTAGGCAATTTAGGCCTAAATTTAGGCAAAGACAGTTTCCCCATGTTTCAATCAATTTCAACACTAGGGCAGCTGTGGTTTTAATTTATTATGGACTTCAGGGTTTGCCATGCCATAGCTTGAGCACATGAACTTAGGTTTTCCTGAATCCACCCAAACAATCCCACTTAGATCTTTCAAATCTCATTCAAAGAGAGCTCTGATGAAAACATTTGCCTGATGTGTCCATTTATAGATGTCTTTCACTGATGTTTTCCCTCCCACATCATGCATCTTCACTTCATGTTATATCCATAATACGCTTACAGAATCAAACTATCTCACATGCATGCATACACTCACATTTTCTTCTTTGCTAAATCACCCGAGAATTGCAATTCTCTGCCCAATAAACATCCTCGTTGATCTGTATAGGTAAAAAAACTCTGAACAAATCAACTATTGGGATAACAGACATTATAAACAAAGCAGAACAAGTCCTGAGTCTGCCAGATTAAACAGAACTCATCCCAGGAAAAATCATTTAGTCATCACAGACTCATAGTGTATTTCAATTTTACTCAACAGAATTAGCATCCTCCTCATTTTAGTTGCTGCAGGAAAAATAAATTATTTGATGGAGGAGATCCAAGTGTATCTGTACCCACTGTTCTTTAATTTGAGGCAATTTTTTATACAATAAGAACTCCAGTCACACTTTATTCCAATTCTGCTACATTAAGTAATGGATTTATTTCAGCTTGGTTTAAGCAAGAACATTATGCTCCTATTGGCAAATATTGGAAAAGTCTTTCTCTTTGACATCTCAAAAGCAGATTTTTTTATCAGCCTAGGATGCCTCCTGCAGATGAGTCAGGAGCATCTGCTTTTATCCGTAATCTGAATTCCTCCTCTTTTTCACTCTTAAGACTGAAAGCAAGAACAATAACAACCATCCTTTGAAGCCCTTCATTCAGTAACTTAGAGCAATAGCTGGGATTAACAGCTTCTGCAATATTTTTTGCTTTCCTATCACCTGGCTTCAGAAACAGTTAGATAAGGTAGAATGTTATTTTCTTCATCACAGGTGAAATGCACAGAAAGAAGCTCACTTTCCATTGAGCTCAGAGCAGAAAAACTGCCAAGAGGGAAGGAGTCAGACCTGGGACATCTTCTGACCTTATTAATAGAAGAGGATAGAAAGAACAGAGCCGAAGTACAGAGTTCTGCTGGAGCCAGACACATTCAGAGCATGCTGAAACCTGTTGTAAACAGGTTCAGGCTTTTAGGATTTTTTGCCCTATGTCTCCAAGTAGCTTCACTAGTGCAGCTACAACTCAGTGTGCTGTAAATAGCTTTGTATTACTTTAGGCAATTCAGAAACATAATTTCAGAAAGACCAGAGTGTATTAGAGCCTTACCTGTGGCTCAGGCAGCTGCTTCACCTATTGAGTTAGGCTAAAAACCTCACAGTGTAAATATCACATCTGTTTAAATTTTGGCAAGCCATTTAGATGTTTCAGAACTCGGTGAAACTGGGTGTCACTGCAGGAATTCTTTTACTATGGCTTCCAGAGATCAACTCCAAGCTCCAACGCCATTTATCTAGTAGAATCAGCAAATAATTTTGTTATAAGTCATTCTGTAGAAAAAGTGTGAACGTGCACTATATGGAAGTAATATTCTGCTATTTAAGAGTACAGAATTGTTACTTACATGCCAAGTTGCTTGTTCTAACGTCAGTCCAAGGCTCCAGCTGTGAAAATGAGGAGTTCTGCAGCACTTGCCTTGCCTCTCACACACATGCTGTCATCCTGCCCTGTGGTATTTCATTACACAAAAATGCACAGCCTTTTGACCAAGAATCCAAAACTTGGTATCAGAACTGCGTTTCTTATGGCAATTCAGATGACTTCAGATTATGCAGATCACTCAGCACTCAGGACAAGGAAGAATTCTTTCTGCAAACTGTCTACACTGAAGCTGCTAGATGGAAGCTATAGTCTTGTGAACTAAGTAGAAATTTGGAAGCAGATACAATTAAAATGGATCAAAATTCTTATGGAAAAAAAATATTTCCATCAGAAGTATAATTCATGGAAATGTGTCCACATCTCAGTTTTTAGAAGCTTCTGTGAAAACTCTATGACATTGCCATTGGAGGTCTTGTAAGCTTCAAGCCAGCTTGTGTAATTCCCTTGGAAAAGAGAAATCTCCCAAATCTCCTGCTCTGAGCTTCACCTTGTTGCCTGTCTCAATCAAGGCTCATAGGGCTCTCAGCTCTGAAAACAAGCGAGGCAAAAGTCTGCTGATTCTTTTAGCCTCATCATTCCATTAGGACATTTTCTTCCAGAAATGATACCTGTAAGTGGGTTCATTTATGTTTTGATAAAAATAAATAAAATTAAAAACTCCCCACACTCAGCTGGGCTAGTGGACCTGTGACTACAGCAGTGTATATGGACACTCTTTAAGACATTCCAAAATTACAGATATCCAGAACTTCCTGGGTATCCAGGTGAAGACCACAGAAAGTAAAATGCTAAATGAGAAAGCATTCCTTTCTAAGAAGGGGAAATGAAAAGAAATAAACCCACAAACAAACCCCAAATAAATTTGGTCAGACCACTGACAGACTCAGCTGAACTTATACCTGGCCATAATGAGACAAAAAACGCAAATCTCCCTATTTTGCATACCAGCAGAATAAGAAATTCAAATACCTATAACAAAATGAAAGATAGTTTCAGAGAAAGCTGACCAGCACTGACAAGAGATGGATCATGACAAACTATTATGCCTGTAGTTGGAGAGATGAATACATCATTCCTGTCTGGACACAGACTGGTCTAGCTTTTGCTCAGATATAATTGATTATCCTTAAAATAAACTTGAAACCCTCTACAACTTCTCTCCATAGCTGCATTCATTGTTTTGGCAGAATAAATCACAAACTACAATCACCATTAGAACTCACGTGCATTGTATTCATTTTGTGATGTTTCTTGACACACATTGGGATAAACCAAACTTCAGCCAAACTTAAATTAAATAATAAATCCATTTCTGTTTTTCCTAGCAGGGATTTTGCCTACATTATTTACTTGATAATTATTAATCTAGATGCTAGAGGCAGTTTGGGTTTTTTTCCCATCTTCCTAAGCAAATTCTATTTTTGGCCTAGGTACAGCAGCCATCACTCTCCAGAAAGACCTAACATTTCCAGCATCCTTTGTTGGAAAAAGTAGAATCTGTTTCTTTTTTTTTTTTTTTTTTTTTTTTTTTTGTCTTGTACATGACAGTTGATCACACAGTTAATTGGAGATGCAATAATTTCTGGTGGTGTTAACCTCAAGACTGTATAACTTTAAAAAAAATCTTTAAATATATCATTAAACTGTTGCCTTGCTTTTTTTAAGCCTTCTGTTTTTAACCTTGGAGTCAGATATTTTCTCACACAGTTTTATGTAAATAGAGCCGATGTTTACTTAACGGTATTTTCTGTTTTTCATTCCTTTTGTAATATGACCACTTGAATGGGCACCTTTCTTCTCCAGTGAAGATGGAGAAGGAAGTGACATGCTCTCCAATCCCTTGTAGTATTGGAATGTGTATAAGAATAATATAGTGTCAATAAATCGACGTCATTTGCTCCTTTCTGCTGAACCTGGCAGGTGTCAGAGCCTCTTTATTGTGTCTCCACGGACACATTAAACAATATTATAAATCCCATAAATTGAGAACATTAGAAATGTGAAAGATTATGTAGTGTGGTACATACAGAATATCTCCCACACAAAAGTCCAAGAAGTTCAAAAATATTATTTGAAAAAACATAGGATACATTCATGACCAGTGAATTCCACCATGTCATTGTACACACCGGTCAGCCAAGGCACAGAGCCCCTGCATGAATCATCCTGCCTAAGGTTACTCAGGAGGGAAATGGGAGTTGGAAGCAGAGACACAAGCACCAGTCTTGGCTCTGTTTGGTGTTCTGGACACCTCCAACACACCTGTCATGAGGAACAGGAGGCAGGTTAATGGCTTCAGCTGTCACAGCAGCCACTGCTTTCCTTTGCCAAAGGCATAAATTGTACCAATATCTTGGGTTCCAGTGTCTTTAGGCAAATAACTGAGGCTATTATTCACCAGCTATGAAGTAAGACACTCCTTGTTTGTAATTTCTTCTGCAGTGATAGCAGAGAGGTCAGCCATTGTACGTGGCAGTGTGACAATCATAAAAGGCTACTGAAAAAGCAATTATATATTCTGAATAAAATTGTTGTTTCTATTCATATCAATGAATTTTGGCAAGAAAAACTCCATGTTTACATCTACAAAAGCTTCAAATATCCCGTTGCAAAGAGTGTGAATCTTGCTACCTGTTCCCAAAAAAGGGTCAGGAAACAATGGGAGAGATTTTAAATTTTAACCTTTCCATTTTAAGACCGTTTTTGGCACTCCATTTATGGCCACAGAATTCAAGAGCTACTGTTTGAGGGACTGCTGATTAAAAGCTCACATCACCTTGAGCTTGGGCATGAAAAGCAGGAAGTTTGTCAGTCGTCTAGCTGCATGAACAAAAGCAGGGAAGAAAAAACATAGGTGTAGAAAATACCAATATTTAACTACTAAACGATATTGATTTCTCTTTCATAATTACCAGGATTTCTTGACATATGAAGTGGAAAACACAGCTTCCCTGTGCTAGGTACTGTACTCAGGGTGAGGGTGCACCAACGGTCTGGATATATGTGACAGCAGAGAGAAGAAATAAAGAAGAATGAAAGCACAAGGAATTAAGGTACTGATTCTTGACTCCTAACTGAAATCCAGTTTAGTCCTATGTAAAGTAGGAAGCTAGGAACCTGCACTTTCTCTACATGAGTGATGAAAGTGAGAGAAGATGAAGTAGTCCCTATGTTCTTCCCTGCTTGCTGTTCACTAGGGTCCTGGCTGATGCAGTTTGCTGCTCCTACCTGTGACACCAAGCCACAGCAATTTCCACTTGCTTTTTGGTGATTCAGTCCCCAAAGTTGAGGTGGGAATTCGGTTTAGAGCTCCTTAGCCAGAAAGGCTGTCTTCATAGGCAATTTTCTAGTGCTATGAAATAGTACTAGTGTAGCTTCACAGATGAACGCCTAACCCAGAAAGAGCATACTTTTCTTTAAATCAGTTTAAGGCAAAATAAAGTGATAAGTTAAATGGAAAAGAGACACTGCCACATAAGTAGAACAACGTCCACAGGATAATTACAGGGGATTTGATTCCTATTACAGCCTGAACTGACAATGACTGCCCAGCATACCTGCATTATGATCTATGGCCTTATCCATAGGAAAATACTACTTTTTAAGAGACATGTAGGAGTGATATCATATATTGAAACATAACTTCAACAAAGCTAAGGACTCACTGGTTCAGATGCTAAGATGCTTAACCAAGTCCAGGCAGTTTCCAACTGCTTCAGTCTCTTGCACTGCTGGCAGAATGAATGCTGCATCCCTTTGTAAAGAAAAGAAACTCCTGCGCTCAGTTGTAACCACCCAAGTCTGAACAAAGACACCCACAGAACACAGAGCTGATGTTGTAGTAGAAAATCCCTCACAATGCTGCCTTTGAACAAGACCCAACTCAGTGGGTCTAGATTTAGAAGTGTCTGCCCACCAGAGTGAAGAGTTTGTATTCCAGCATGTATAATGATAAAAGGCTGTTGTGAAACTGTACCTGGGCTAAATTTCACTACAAATTCACATTGTATATGTTGAATATATCATGCACTGTCCAAAATATGAAGAAACAGGAATATTACTCAAACATCAGGGCTCAGAAACATTGTCACTTTCACAGTATAAGCCAACTTCATCACTCAGCATTGTTCCCTCCTGTCCTCTTAAGCAGCTGTATCCTAGGACCTTTGCATTTAGTCTTGTGCTGCCAGCCCCTGGGGCAGCCCATAGCTCACCATCCAAATCAGTGGTTGATTTCAGCTCCACCCTTGCTCCAAGGGCCCTGCCCATCCCTAAATACAACAGAAAGGGGACAGAAGCTCTACGCAAGCTCTTCCAAACTGGTAAATATCATTTAGAGCTACCAAAAAGCTAACTTCAGCATCTGTCTGGAGAAAGAGCCATCCCTACTGAGAACCATCCAAGACAAGGGAAGGCACAGGGTGATGGAGAGGTCAGAAAACCAATCTCTTGCCCATGAATAACCTGGCAGGATATTAATCTGTCTGTCAGAAGCAAAAGTGATGCCACTACTGTTCTAGCAGGCAAGAAGGAATTGTTTCTCATTGGCTCTGTTTTGGTCAGAACATGAGATTTAAGCAGGAGGAAAAAAAACCAAAAACCACAAAACACACAATCTCAGTGTTCCCCTATGAAATTCTCACAGGGTTGAGATTAAATAATCGAACAGCAGATCACCATTCCAGCCCATGGCTCCAATCTAAGAAGCACATTTACTACTTGTCAGCAATGACAACAGGCATTTGGGAAGCCAGGGGACCCTCCAAGCAGAGAGTGCTCTGGCGACAGGCAAGGGCATCTGCTCTAACCCAAGGAAAAGTGGGAACTCCAATTCCTCCACTGTACAAAACAGGATGGAGGATCTCAGTTTGCCAAGAGTTTTAAGGGAAGTTGAAAATGAGTTTAAAATCATTAGCTAAAAATGTAAACATCCAGGCTGGGTTCCAGGGCAAAGATTGTATTACTAATAATACTTTAAATGTTAACTATTCAAGATTTCACTTAATATACTTTTCCAACAATAAGATAATGGAATAATACCAAAATACAGCATATGTTTATGATCCTTTAAGATCATAATTTGTTTTGATTACATGAAACAGCATCTGCTCTGCTTTCTCTTTACTCAAAGCACCAAGAATATACCTAATAATAATATCACTGTATTTTAAAATTTGTCTTTCTGCACAGTTCATTGGAGTTGAATTCTTCCAAGGCAAACTTGAAAGTATTAAACAAAACATGAGGAGAAAAAAATCTGTCAAGAATATTGCATATTTGCATTTGTTTTACTAAAGTCATTCATTTTTGAGAAAAAAATGTCTTTGCTATACCTCAGACTCTGCCTCATCTGTAAAGAAGTCTTAATCTTATGTTTATGCCATGCATTGGAGTAGTGAGGCATAGGCTATGATCACTGTGGTGTACAATTTTTAATTTCCTAGCAGCAACATTTTTTATTGTGACTGGCAAGCTGTTTATAGTTGTAATTTTGAGATGTGTTTTTGTTGTTGTTCTTCTGGTCTTTTATTAACATACTGCCAGATATCACTCTATGATGGCCCATGCTGGGTTAGTGATAATGTTGTCTGCACTGGCAGGTCTACCCTGGCAGATTACGGGCATAAAATGGGCAGGGGGCAATCAACTTGTCAGAATATTTACAAATTTCAAATTGCTATATACACCCTTAATGACTTGTGCAATGAAAAAGATTGCTATGTCACTACATCTGCTCTGCATGAAGAATGGTAATAGTTGGAGGAGATGGGCTGGGAGGGAGACAGTCCTCATTAAAAATAAGTAGCTGTGATTGACATGAAAATTGGCCTATGAAGCTAAAAGAAAGGTAAAGGCATTTAGATTTAAGTGGCTTTATTGGAGGGGCTTACTGAACCAAGAAACCTTGCTAACCTTACATAGACTCAGCTGCAGAATCAAGTATCAGTCTTGCACAACAGCTATTATTCATGAAAATACCCCCATCTCTTCCCCTGGCTATATTAATCCAAAACCAGTACCGGCAATTTAAAAACACTACCATGTCTTGTTTGTCTTACACTTGTTTCATCTGCAACTTGTTGTCAAGCAATGCCATTCAACAACATTCTTTTTAACATAACCTATTGCACTGCATAGGCATCCTTACTGCGTTTTCCTTTTTCTGATTTTCTTTGCCTTTCTCTCCAGCCCCCATCCCTAGGCCCACAGAACAGCCCAATTCTGATTTCTCTAGAGTGGCTTCCATTATCACTTAGTCTGCTCTTTTGGAGGGGGAATAAAGACAACAGTATCTTTTATTCTATTGTTCTAGAACATCTTTGCTCATTTCTTCTTCCATAATGCTTTCATCCTCCTGCCTTTTCTTTATTCTCTGTAGTTCCCTTTATTTGGTATCAGTCTATTGTCAGGATCAGAGTTTGGTGAATTCCTGTAAAATTTGCCTTTTTACTCCCATAAAAAGTCTTTACTCAAAGCCTCCATACAGTCTGGGACTTCTGCTGCAATGCTAGAGACAAGCATGGGGCAAAACACCACCTTTTCTCCCACAGAGACCAGATATTTCAGCAGACACATTAAACAAAAGTACAAACCCATTAGACAAAGCATCATGAACCACAGCATCATGAACCATGGCAGAAATTGACTGCATCTTAAAACCCACTATCTGACCATTCTTGCCATGACAAAAAGCCACTGATTGTCCAATTCCTCCATCAGGTATCAGTTTTCATGGATGCCTTACTTTTTCTTGCTATCCTCTCTGAACTAATGTGAGGTGGGGAAAATATTTCAGTCATGGCAAAAAGCAGTATGAACAGAAGTTTGTATATATATATATTTCAGCTG
Source organism: Platysteira castanea (assembly GCA_013397175.1). Classification (NCBI taxonomy): domain Eukaryota; kingdom Metazoa; phylum Chordata; class Aves; order Passeriformes; genus Platysteira; species Platysteira castanea. The sequence goes on from VYXC01000743.1 coordinate 1,449,124, forward strand.
CTTTGAAAGCTGAATTACACTTAAATACTCATTGTCTGTGTGGAACCAACTGCTGAGAGACCCATCAGCTTTCCTGCTAACAGCTTCCTCACCCAGCCCTCCTTCCTCTTCAGAGGTTTCAGTATTATTCCTGCAGAAGCCAAATATAAGACCATGCACCCCACACCAACTTAGTCATTCCCTCTGGTGAGTACAAATTTTTTGACTGACTAGAGCTTAATACTAGAGTATTAAGAATACTGACTGTATTATTAATGAGGCTGTTTTGTGGTAACAACGCAAGGTCATTAGGCAGCAGGATGGTGATGGTGGTTACACACGCAGCTGCTATGTATCACTTTTATCAACACATAAGTAAGCACTTCAGTAAAATGGTGTCATGTTAGATCACTCTTTGAGATGGCACATGAAAGATGAGAGAACTGCTCTGACAAAACCAGAAGGCTAGTAGTAGAACTGAGTATATAAACCTAAAGTATATTAAGGTCTCCTTAATACCAAACCTGTTTCTTATCCACCCAGGAGTGCTTTCTTCCTAGTGTGTTTTTCTATGCACAAGACCTACAGGATTTTTTGATAGTATAAGGCTTCTGCAGTTTAACTTTGTAATTACAAATGAAAAAGAGTTCGAAAGGTACTGCCTGAAATATGATCATTTACTTATTGTTTCAATATAGTTTACCAGTATCATTTTTCATAATCTTTGAAAATGTTAAGAAAAAAAAGGGTAACAGTCTGAGCATCTGGTTTGTTATAAAATAGAATGTGTTTACCTAAAAATGAAAGATTTACAAATGCTTTTAATGTTTCTATAGAAACCAGAAAATCACAAACCACTTGTGTCAGAGCTGTTAACATAGGAATCACATATGTTTTCTCTGTATATATGCAAAATCTTATTTCCAGCAGAAAAAAAACTGCTTTGACTTCAAAGGAAATAGAAGTGATGGCAAAGTCTTTTGAAATCCAGAACCATTGTTTAGCCATGGACCAACAGCAACGTGAAAGAGTTGTACCATCTGCCAAAATTCCTCATAACCCAAATCTTTACATTGACTCACAGTCATGTATTTCTTACATTTGCTATGTAAGAAGCCATCAGAACACACCCACTTCAACATGAATAAGTACTTATTACAAATTACATCAACTTCATCCCAAACAAAAGCACAAACCCATTTATTTTGCTATTTCTCCCTCTTTCCTCTTTTTAAGTACTGTCATAGGAGGTCAGCAGATATTTGAAAGTGAGGGCGTTTTCTACAGAAGTAGTCTTTATGAAGAAGCTATTTCGTTCATTTGACCTGGCAAAAGAAGTTTAAATTTATACATGCAAAAATTCCCATCACACTCAAGAAGCCAACGCATACATCAAGTTGCACCTGTACAAGTAACCTGAGTCCCATGTACTTCTGGGCATCTCGGTGAGACTTCTGCTCCGAGTACAGAGTTATACCCTAGATGCTGAGAGAGAGGCCTGGGTATCCCCACTGTTCACCAGCTAGATAGAAAGAATCAGCCTTCCATCCTGATCATATACATCTACTGACGGTAAAGGGAGCGTGGAGCAACCACAACCCTAACTGAGAGATTCACTCAAAACAGCTGAAATGGATATAATTATCCAAGATGCACCATTTCTACTAACAAAAGTCTTTGGCGAGGATTTTCAGACCTGGAACCAGCTTGACCACAAAGGAAAAAAAAATCCATCATATATACTCATTAAAAGCCTTAGTAACCTATCTGGAACTCTGAGTAGTCTCTGAATTTGTAAATAATTTTATTTTTTACCTACAGAACTTTGGATCTCATTTGGAGAAATACCTGAACTTACCAGAGTACCAAGTGAGACTTGTGGGTGAGCTACATTTCTTGCAGCCTAAAGAGTCAGTTTATAAGGTAAGGTAAGTAAACACAGATGGCAGCTTCAATTTAATCCAGTTTAGTCCTAAATTTTTTTAAAAAATTCATGAAATCTTGACTTCAACAATTAAAATCTGGTAGTTGCCTCTGCTGTGATTTCTGATCACTAATACAAGACTCATGAGACTTTCATGTTGAGATATTTATAAGAAAGAGCAATCCATAAGCAAGCAGTAACATCATCATTAAAGAGATCTTCAGCAGATCTTTTAAAATATTTTTTAGTATAGACTGCAATGGTTCTTCATATAACAACTGATAAGAAGGATTAAATTCTTGTCACCCAATTTCAGCTACCTCACAGTTTAATGGCTTATTAAAGCTAGAAGTGTAAGATTCCTGTAACATCAACACAGAGAAAGAATCCCACATATATAAAATAAAACCAAGTGCACTTAGGAGCACACAAGTTTTAGATGAGAATAGGTGACTAGATACCTGATTTTCAGATGGATAAAGTTAGGTGGAATGAACCCTTTTCTGTCCTTCTGTCCCAACCAGATTTAAACATTAGCAATTTCTGTGAATCCTGTATTACTTTCACTAGTATGGTAGGTAGCAGTATTGGTTTAGGCATTACAGTCTTTAAGGAACTGTTGGAGTAGACTCAGATTAGTTTAGTGGCCGATAAGGACAAGGAGAGAGCAACATGTTCTTCTGGAGAACTGGAATTTGTACATCAGTGGTGGTGTTAACATGCTAACAACATCCCTCTGAAAGTCTGGCTGAAGTAGACATATTTCACAACTATCTCATAATATATATCTGAGCACATTTTTCTGAGACAGATTGGACAGCATAAAGTTATAAGAATTAATGCAAATACTCTTCCTGAAAACAATGGCAGTAGTAATGTGAACAAATACTCACTAAAATAAGCCATCTACAATGTGATACATGAAGGTTGCCACCTATCAATCAGAGCTCTTGAAAAAAGCAAGGTTGAGCATTTAGTCTTCCTTCAGTTTCCGTGGTTATTTTAAGGTCTGTAAATGACCTCTCTAGAGAAATTAAATCAAGCATAGAATTTTTTTTTTAAATACAGCAAGCACCATGCCCCAGAAAAGAATTGTGCTATCTGTAAGTTAATTCAACACTAATATTCTTATACACACATAAAAGGTATATAAATTATTTCATTGACATCCTGCTCCCTGGCATTTAGAATTAATATTTTATTAGTAATCACCAAAATACACTATACCAGGACTCCCAGTGAACTTTTGCTACACTGGAATGTAGCAACAACATACTAAAATTCCTTACTGTTATTTCTTGGTATTCATTAACAGTGCCACAAGTACAACCCTGCCCACCCCACTGTACACAGGAGAACTGACCAAAAGAGCTGCTTCAGGATAGAAGCAAAAACAGAAGGGAAACTGTTCCTCCTCAAAGAAGCCAAAATCTACTTAGTTTCTTTCACATATCTGCAGATATTTTCTATGTTTATTTTCTCCTCCCATTAAGGATGTTGTTCTTTTTTACTAATTAAATGGAAAATATCCATAGCCAGTGATTGAATTACCCCAAAGTACCTGCTTAAAAAGATCGATATTGATCAAACAAAAGGGTAGAAAGTACCACTAGTCTTCTTAATGTAAGTGATTTGGCTCAAGGAAGGTTTTGATCAAATTAAGTGGAGGATCTAATTAACCTGTGATTAAATTAAGTGGAGGGCAAGCTGTATAGGCATAAATCCCATACACATTGAGATGAAACTAATAGTAATGCACATATTTACAGATGCTGCCAGGGGAAAGCATGCAATAAATTCAGCAAAGAAAAAAGGTCACAGAGAGAAAGGGAGAATAAAGCATGAAGGGATTAGAATACAGAAAGAAGATAAAGACAGCCACAGATAATGATTACCATTGGAAGAACATTAGCCAAGCCTGGGGGATTAAAGACTGTGAATATACTAAAGCATGTAAAAAAATCTTCCAGATCAAAAATCTAAAGAAATACAAAACTCGGTGATCCATATTGAAATAGAATTCCAGAAGCTACTAAACAGGCTCTTGTGCAAGGTCAAATTATATCTGTCAATAGTTTGTACCTCATGGGCAGCATGTGATGAGATTAGTCGTAGGGACAAGTTGTCCAGGCACAACACAGGCAAACAAACCCCATACCATTCCTCCACACAGCAGACCATTGCTCTTTGAGAACTGGGATGTTTATGGCTCTACACTCACTGAAGAGCCATTTGCAACTATTCAAACAGATACCTTTCCTTGCATGACCCACTTTCTTGTAAGAGACCACTGCCTTATTTCTCTCCCAGGGCTCTGAATATTATCACCATAACCTATTCCAGAAGAAGCCTGCATGTTTTCCACCCACTGCCAAAATCCTGTTACAGTGAGACTGAAACAAATAGAAGTCAGAGCTCTTTGTGACTCCTCACCACCTAATTCCGGAACAAAATTATGTGTCTTCAAAACAACTGGCTTCAAAATTAACACCCCGTTTAAAAGAATGAGGAAATCTTAAGCTGGATGCCAAGACAGGCAGAAATCCCAGCAGTTTATATGTCTTTATCTCATAAAGACTTGTGTTTTTTCTGAAGTTTTAGAGAAAGAATTGTTGACATTGTGCAGCTTCAAAAGAAGAAGGCCTATATATGTCTTTTACACTTATTAGACCATAATAAATTTGAGCCTCCTCAGATGACATTTTGAAACGCTGCTAGTTCTCCCTTTATTCAATCTGGGGCAGTTATGCAAACTTTGTTTAAACATTTTTGATACATTTGATAGATTAAAAAGATTTTGAAAAATAATTGGCTACAAACTGTTCAAGAACAATAAATATGAACAATAAGATATGGAAATTAATGGCATTATAGAATTTCTATAGTTCTGCCAGTTACTTGCTAGCTGCAAAAGGTTACATAAAAACACCATTCCAGATGTAGTAGCTCTATTCTACCAAAGCAGTGGTGGTTTTTTCAGACAAAATTCTCTACTAATTATCTTTTCTTGCTAGACAAATATTGCACAGAATGTGAAGCCTTCCCAGAAGTGCACGACAATCATCTAGATGATACAAGCCCCATAGTATTTCAGGGTTCAGTGACACCTCTGTGTCTTCTTGAAACCTACCTGTTCAAAGACCATAGGAAATTACATTAGTCTCCAATTTTACGCAGCACCTCTACTTCCACATCTATTGGCAATTTTCCACAGTTTTGAAGTCTTGTAAAAATACAGCAGACAGTAATTTCTGAGAAACAGAAAGTGCTTATAAAGCTGAAAATCCAGCTAGCCAGCGTCATTGCCAGACATGAAAACCTGATATATTTTTCAATGTTCCAGTGACACATTAATGTGGATTTTTCATTACATTGAATGCATAGCGATGATTTCTTGTTTAAGCCAGTAGCCAGTAACAGTCACAGGCAGCCTTTTTTTTCCTTCCTTTTTCAGTCAAAGAGATTTACTTCTACACAAAATAGCCTCTGTTTTGCAGTCGATAGCAGCACTGAACACTTGGATTGGAAATCATAATGTATAATCAACTCCAAGACTCAAACAGCAGAACACCTATTGTTCTTTTCTGAGCAGACAAATCGAGATCTCTGTTATCTCTTAAGTATCAACAATTGTGCGGTGAAGATATTAATTTTCCATTAACAAGGAAATTATACATCTGACTGCTGTCAGCTGTTCTATGTTACTGGAACAATGAATTAAGCTTGCCCCATGCTGGCAACTCTGCAAAATTAAATATTATATCAATTAAATATTATATCAACAGCATGCCTTTCCTAACTCAGATGATTGCAAAAACTTCATATCATAAAACCTTTTATATCAGTTTAATCTTCTTTTCTGTGCAAAGTACCTGAATCTTTTTATATAGTCCCTGTTCATTTCTGTACATCTAATAGTAACAATAACTTAACACAAGGTGTAATAGTATTTTTCACTTCATCTCATCTGGGTTGCAGAACTTGTTGCAGCATCTTCAGTCCCCTTTGACAGTTCTTTTGGTTCCTTCTGTACAATCCATTATACCTCAACTAAAATTGGCAGGTACCCTGCCAAAAATTAGGAACATTGGAATTTCCCAAAAAGACCTCTGGTTTTCCACTATGTTGCACATAATCATAGTTTCCATGACCTTTATGACATTTTACCACGTGCCCTGAAACAAGGAGGAAAACTAGATAACAAACCTAAGGGAATGGCTAAAACTAAACCCGTTATTTATCTGGGTTCTCATGACAGTCATAGGTTAATGGACAAATGACTCCACACAATTTCTCTATTTAGCTTTTCAGACAGATTTTGTTCAGACCTTTGTATCTTAACTCCTTTTTCCTCAGAAGGTACTCACTTTTGTCTAATTTCCAACTAAGGGACATGTAGAAACATTCTTGTAGTTGCTTTGAGTTTATTCTCACTGAAAAAAAATCCCAGGTGTTAATAGCTACACTAGGTCAGTGTTGTGGTCTGTAATTGCTGCTGGTGGAAACTGGCAGCCACAGCCTTCCCAGAGAGCGCAGGGGGCTTCCTTGGGAGGGAAGCTGTTTCNGTCAATAAAGAGTGCATTGGCTTCTTCAGTGGAGAGCAGTCCTTTGAAAATTCCTTATGTGTTTATTAACTCCTGTGTTTTACACTATTATCTGTACCTGTGGAGAATAATCAGTCCCTTGTCCTGCTACTTAATGTTATACACACTTAACACTGCTAGACTTCAGTGCAAGTGGTTTGATGTTTATTCTGTAAGCAATTTGAACTTACCTACCAAGTTTGGTTTGGTTTTTTTTTTCCAAGTATTTATAAGCAGCTGTGTGTACTAGCAGGTTCGCTGTACATGTGGCATTCTAACTCTGCATACACAGCACCTGTTTCTTAGGAGGCAGAAGGATTGGCCTTTTGTATTTCTTTTTACATCTTTTCAAGGAAGGGTCTAGAAGCATCCAAAAAAAGGCAAATTTTGGGAAATAATCATTCACTTAGCATGTTCCTAGCCTATAATTCACTCTGAAACAGTCTGTAATATAACGTTCTCACAGAATACCTAATTTAGGGAGAACATTGAGGAATCAATACTGAGTTAAAGTCTGTGAATACTTCTTCCCTTGCTTAGATGTAAAAAAGTTAAATATTCTTTCTGTATTAATAATTAATAAAGAATTTAATTACATTTTTCTTTTAAATTGAAAGTGATGGTCTTAAGACAAAGGTTTCTCCTGGATTACCACCTTCTGCTGCTGCCCTCAGGAATACTGATCTTACCTTCTGTATCTGATCTTGCTCTGCTTTGGACAGAAAATTTCGGGTTAAAGAAATCCTGCAATTCCTCTCTCCTTATCAGAAATGGCTTGCTTGCTCACCAGATGTCTGAACAATGGGAAGATTATTGGAGAACCACTCACGTGAGATCCAGTTCCAGGCTCCTAGATGCTTCTGCCAAGCAGAAGGAGCAGATCCATGGAAAAAACTGCGGTGAAGGCAGAAGTCCAGTGTGTCTGGAGTTTTTATTGCCTGCCATTCAGAGTCTTCCACCAAGGAAATAATGATTCTTCTCTTGTTTGGATTATTAGATGTGGTTAGATTCCCAAAAGAACAATATCTAACTTGAACAAGATAATCTTTCTGACATTAAGTGGAAAGGTAGTGCAGTTTCTCAAACAATTACAGAAGTGTTTTCTATCACTTCATAATTGAACAATTTTTCTTTTAAGTTCATACTCTAAACACAAGCAAGGTTCATTTTTCGTGCATTGAAGCTTACCCTCAATGCCTATTTTTAATTTTTAAATTTGATTTATGGATGTTTTATGGTAATATGGAGGAAGAAATAGCCAGGAAAATCCCAGGCCTACTAGTAAAATCTTTGCAAAACCATGAAAAATTTCACTTAAGGGCAGGTCATCACTAAGGGCTTCCAGAATAAAAATCCTTACTAAAGGTTCCACAACCAGTAAGTGCATATGCTTTGACATCTCTCTGTCAGTTTTGTCCCAAGAAATTCTGTTAAATGAATTGTGAGTTTGAGAGACCTAGGAAATAATTGCTGCCATGATAACTTGTACTAAGATGCAGTAATTTTCTTGATATTAGTAAATAAAATCAAACTATTTCAGTACGAATCAGTATAGAGGATGGTATAATATTTTACTAAAAATTCCTTCTTTCCATTCTGCTTCAGTTCCTGGGCTATATCTTCTCTTTTTTTATGAGGCAGAAGTCGATAGAACCTGCATATAAAGAACTAGGACAGTATACTGGTCTCTAAGGAGTTTGGATGCCCCAGGCAACCTGGAAATCATCCATCCTTCCTTGTTTTTAGTCTCCCACACAGCAGAGATACTAAATGTTACATAGCTTTTAATATGCCAGTTCACACACATCTCTAAAGAATATGGATATAATTGGCAATTGCCTAAGAAAATAAAGGAAACTAAAATACACCCAAACTCATAAAAAAATGACAGAAAACTTCAAATATATGTTTTACTTTCTAAACCTGTGCCTCAAGCAGAATTGTGCCAGATGCCAGGCAGCATGGGAGAAAGACCAAACATTCTTTGTTTTAGGATTAAGTTTCATAAAAAGATTGCCTTTCACTTGCATCTCGGTGAAGGACAAGGTGGACCCACAAGCAAGAGAGGTCTCTTCTCATTATTACATCTCGCATGATGCAACCTCCTGTGACCTGATTTAGCAAGCTGAGTGATTCCTGTAATGCTTCTTTACTTGGCAAAGTGCCACACTGAAATACCTTAGCTGGTGTTTGAAGGACATGGTTTGTGTACCAGGCACTTTGTTAAACAGAATGAGCACACACTGGGTCATACCAAAGGGTCACTTAGGCCACTCACCTCTTCCTGGTGGCAGTCTGCAGCATGAGCCCAGGAAACATCACAGGCATATCAGTATTTCAGGTCTAGAATAAACTCTCATCCGTCAGTGATCTGAGGGTCAGGACTTTCATGCCAGTGTAGCATCTTTGCCTTCCACAGTTCTCTGTAATCTTTTATCCCCGGAGTTTGTGCAGCTGTTTTTCAAGTTAGCACAAAGCCAAGAATCCAGGGAGACTGTGATGGGCAGAGCACTGTGCTAATTATCCTTTCATTACATAGAAATAAAAGTAAAATACCCTTTGACCCCATGCATGCAGACACCTAACGTAGGAGGTAGTTGGATATGAAATTCCTCTACACTCAAATGACCATCATCATACCTGTTGTTCTTAAGGAAATGTTTATATGTGTCGTAACAAAAGACAAAGCAAAAGGACAGAGAGAGCTAGGAACTCTGATCCACAGGAGGAAAACAAGTTCAGATCTTAAAGGGTGGGTTTGTCTGTTTTGCTTGTAGAGTCAGGACTGTGGTCACAAACACATTTCACCATTTCTACATTTCAAAGCTGGAATACAGCAACATCAAATTAGAATGAAATAAATTAAAAATTATTTCATTTAAACCTAATTATGTCATTAAATACAATTTTTGTATTACACAAAAGGTTAATATCACAGCAAATTATTAAAGCAATTTCTGTGAGCCTCATCAGGAAAGTTAATAATTTAGGTACCATATGAAGTACAAGAAAAATCCCTGTGATACATTTGTCTGTATAAAATAACAGTTTTCAAGGTTATTCTTTCCATATGTCTTGATAGAGGTGAATGCTGCTAACTGGGAAACTAAATATACTTTGAGATTTATGAATTCAGTAATTGCATTTCGGGTACTAATTAAAAGCAGCCAAGAAGAATATTTCAGAAGGGGATAAAAAAAGTGACTTCTTCTGAATACACATGTACACATAATATATAGTACACACATAATACCACTATTTAGAGTTTCTCTGTCTAGTGTTTGAGGAGATGTACATGCAGACCTCCTGGAATGGAGATTTACATGACAAAAATGCTGCCATTCCCCTGTCTGGTGGCTTCACAGAACGCCAATCAATTCACAACCTAATGCAATATTCTGGGCATGGCAAAGAAGAAATGAAGAGGCAGAAAAGCTAAAGTGAATTCTTGATTTTGACTCATGCAAAGTACAAAAAAGTTAAAATGCAAAGGTTGTTACTTGTAAGCTTTAGAAGGGAAGCCAGTCCTAGATTCCAGATTTGTGCAGAAAGAGACTAGAAAAGTCAGGAAACAGAATGAAGGCACTCACAAAGAAAGAAGGTAAAAGGTCTGGGTATTAAGGGAAAACAAATGAAGAAAAAACTCAAGGAAAAAAGTAATAGGACCTAGGAAACGTAAAATGCATTCTCCAGACAGATGTGATACATGTATATTAATAATCTCTGAGTGGAGGGAGGACTACTAGGGTAGTGGTATGGATAAGTTCTCTCTGTTAGTAACCAGTGGCATCTACTTAGCACCATGCTGTATGTTCAAATTGTACCTGAACCTCCAATTTTCTGCCAAAGGGAGCTCAACATTGGCTCAAACGTTCACCAAAACGATGAGGAAAAAGCCTGTAAGGATTTACTGATTCCAGGACTTATCTTAATACAGAATCTTATTTAGGGGGACATAGTAATTTGTGTCTCTTTCACAATCATTCGCTACATCGTGGCAACAAACTGCCTTTTCATCTGCTTTTTCTTTCCTTGTTGCTGGCTGTAGTCACCTCCAGGCAAATGGAGTTATTATAGCAGACTTTTCATCTTTGCTGGTATTATGTTTGTATTTTAAAGAAATGGTTTTGAACTAGGAGTAGTAATGGATAAAAGAGCAAAGTTAATACAGGGGGAAAATAGCCACACAGTAGAGAAGAAAGCCAAACTGGAGGGTAAAGATGACATTATTTGTTCAGAAAGCATTATGGGTTGTTTTTCTTTCCTTCTTTGCCACAGATTCAAAAAAAATTAATGTTTTTAATTTTCTTATCTCATTTCAGACTTTTAGTGCCTATATAAGAATAGGAAATATCTTGCCTTAAAGAAAAAAAAAAAAAAAACAATTAAAAAACCATCAAAAAAAATAAACAACAACAAAAAACCATAAACCCCATAATCCTTTTTTCATTATCCTCATGAAAAAATAATATATTATCCATTTCCTCTCTTTGAGAGGCTATTTCTTACACAAGATGAAAAATTGCCTTTCATCAAAATAACTTCACAAACAAGAATGTGAAGGTACAAAATATCAAGGACAAACACAACCCTCATACAAAAAATGGTGCAGTAGAAGATGTTGCTGGAAATTGATGTTCTAATTTCTTTTGATCATTACAATTTCTTAAAAACACATAGTAAATTTTCTTCCAGTTTTAAAACTGTGTAGTCACTCTGAAGACAACAAGACCAGCCAGGCAGAGGGATATTATCTGACATAAAACTAAAGTCAATATCACCCTTTATATAAAGTTTGGAGAGCTGGATCAGAGCTCACTTGCATGTGAAGATACAAAACATATAAGTGACCTTTTTCCTATCAGCTTATCACACAGACAGGAGTGTGATTTTTGCCTTGTATTGGTTATGAGGGAAGTAGTCGTGAAATGCAACCTACTTGGAAGAAATAGCCAATCCAGTGGAGCATGTGTTGTAATCACAACCTCATCTATCTACTATATACACCTGAAAACATGAAAAGAAGATCATAGAGAATGTCCATTCACCAAAAAACATGGGACGCAATATGGAAAAAAATTGAAGTTCAACTTGTCTTTCCCTTTATACAGAAGGAAACTGTGTTAAAGTACATAGGCATGTATTGCAAAAGACGTCATTAACAAAAAGTGGAATTTACCCAGTGCTACTTGTCCCAATCTTACTCAATTTAGACCTCTTAAAATGAAGTTTTCCCTATCACAACATTAAAGTGGTATTTTCACATTACAGTGTTCAGAGCATGAATTCATTCCTTGGTGGCAAAAATTCTTTGCCGACATTTCTTAGAAACATAGTTTTAATATTAAAGACTATAAAAATTACATTCAAAAAAAAAAAACTCACAAGTTTTCCTACAAGTGACAAAGATGCTTTAGAGATGCTTTAGTTAGAGGATTTTTAATTAGAGTTAGGAGACTTTGAAAATTCCTTATGGACCATCACAGTTCTGAGTCAATGATAATATTTATGGGCAATGGACAAGTATTCTGCTCTCTGGTACTTATTTATTTGGCGAACAAAAAAAGTTTTCCTTGGTAGAAACATCTGATCTGTTATGAATGTTTCTGTGCTTTCTGGATTCAAATTTTCTGGTTGGGATTTTTCTTTTTTCTGTTATATAAGGCAACATCTGCAGCAAGTTCTCTCAAACATGAAAAGACCTTGTAATTAAAAGAATGTCCTAATGAAAATGTTGGATACATTTATTTTTTCCTTTTAGCAGAAAATTCATGCTTAGGCTTTACATTTTTCTCACTAGCATTTTCAAATGCAGAAAATGCATTTCTGTAAGAGCAGTGCCCCACCCCTCAAAGTCAGTCCCAGTCTCTCATGATGTTCCTAGTTTCTGGAAACTGAGGGATTTTTCTTTATAGACTCTGTCTGAAACACTAAAACAATATCTCTTTCCCCATCTCAATAACAGTTTAAGATTCTTTCTTTTTCAGTTGATTACAATGAGGATTGATGGGTAGAGAAGAAATTGCCTGAAAATGGCCTCTTGTGGCATTTTGCAGACGGCAGGTACACATCATGAAGCTTGTACTCAGCCCAGTGGAAACGAGTCCTTGGCAGGGATTATCTGTGCTTTCCTGTCAGCTACAGCACAGGATTTGCCACACTAGAACAAGCCCCAGCCTCTGTCAACAGCCAGCACATGGTGCATTAGGGCAGAGGTATGCAACACAAATATCCAGGAACATGGGATGGTCTATGGAGTCAGCACCCAGGTATCTTCCCCTCCACCACTACTTCCTCCTTGGCTTTTTGAAGAATTCACTAAATAGCTCCACTGTGTTTGGAGTGTTTTTTCTGTGTTGCCATCTTCTAGATTTTTGCTCTGTTAAAAATTAGAGTCTGGTCCATGATGCCCTCTCAGGGGCTTTAAGAAAAAGCCAAATATCCCTTTTCTCAAGTAGCAGGGCAGTCTGAACTTCCAGCCCTTCTAATGGGCTTATCAGCAAAAGAAACATCAAGGTTGCTCTATGGTGTCAGCTCATTCCCAATGTGATGATAATATTTTTAAAGAGAAACATGAGAACAATTCAGAGGAAAAAAAAAAGGTAGAGCTGTGATTCTGTCAAGATACAGGTGCTTGATTTCAGACATATGGACAATAGGGCTAGAAGTGGGGTGAAAAACACAGAAAACTAAGAATACAGTCTAAAACCTAGACAAGCTTTTCTAAAGCTGATTCAGTTCATGATCCATATTACATTCTTGTACGCGGTCGTTGCTGTCAGTTTATCTCCCCAGGATTTTTGTGGATTCATGGTTAAAAACCACCTATTATTACAGGTGTCCCCCAACTCAGTCTGAGTAAAAAGGTGCTGTGAAATACTAACAGTGAGGCATCATGTTTTTTACACTGTGAACGACCTGTTTCAGACTAAACAAGGGATGAACAGTAAGCTTCAATGAAATGCAGCAATTTCTTTTCCCCTCTGGCTGCTCACGCCATAGAGCATGATGACAGAGAAAATGACAAGTGAGTCACTAAAACAACATTATTGGAATTGACAGAGACTGAGACAGTCATATTTGACTCTAAAAGATGCAGCCTATGTGTATCTGACTGGGCTGGAGTTGACAAGTTTAGGTACCTGCAGGCTCACATCTGGTTATGTTCTAATCTAAATTCAAACAAGGTTATTGATTCTGTTTGTATGAGAACGCAGGTGAAGCTGGGTGGGCTTTACAAAGTAAATTGTTGTCTGAACCATGCTAGAAGTGGCTGCTCGTCCCACATATAATGTTGTATGCAGTTGCTTAGGGAATATGGCTATGCCCATTAGAGATATTGCTGGCTCTCTGGAGATTAAATGTTCTACAGTACTAACTCCAGAGATTTATAACTCTTGACAATTTTATGGCCCACCTTAAATAGTTGCCCTCTGTAAAAAAAGCAGCCTGTACTTAGAACAGTGTGCATGGTATGAGCTTCTTTACAGAGGTTTTATAGAGCACTAGGTATCAGCTGACAATTCACTCCAAGACAAATATGAGAGCCACCAAGGGGGAGGAAAAAAATACCCCAACAAGTGACAATCTTGCAATAACCTGTGCAGAGGCTTCTTCTGTCCCACTGCCTAACAGCAGATCAACAGTGCGATTCCAAACAACATTGAAAAAGTCATCTTAATATTTGTATGCTTCTCTGTAATAGTTTCTTTCTTCATGATGGTGAAAGTCGTGTTAAAAATGAAACTGAATAAGCTACTAACAAATGGTATTTTGAACAGGTAAAAGTGATTAAGGCAGTGTAAGACTGAGTAGAGCCAGTGCTGGTGGGAGCAAATGCATTGTCACTTTTCTTGAGGAGAGTATTATAGCAGGAAGGAGCAATGTACGTTTTCACACCCTCCCATTTTTTAGCGGAGAAGTTTTGTGTCTGTGTAGCTGATTTGCATTTCAGAAGATCCTTCTCCCAGGGACTGCTATCTGTACTTACACTCTCACAACACACATAGAAACCCAGGGACCACATAGCAAAACTAAAGGGCAGGAGGCAAGCTCTGAACCAAGGTGATCATTAAGAACTACAGTCTGGATTGTTTTCTCTATTTGACCACATACAGGACAGAAAATTAATATGAAAGACAAGGCCAGTGAATACAGGTTGGAGAGGTTAGGGCGAAACAACAGAAATATTAAGCTGAATGAATATACTGGAATTTAAATAAGATTCCTTTCAGGATTTTCTGAAAGAATTGTGTTGGCAGGTTCTATATAAAAGCCCATTATCAAGGAAACAGCTTTATTAAGCAGTTCCTTCACACATCTTTGAAAGTCTAGTTTGAAGTGCAACCTGGCACAGTGCAAATTGCTAGAAAGGCAGATCAACAGCCCATTCTCACCCAAGTGCAGGGGTATAAGATAAAACTTGTAACCCTTAACCAAGGCTGGATTTAAGCTCCAGATAAAAGGAAGTAGAAAGATGGCAGTAGAAGACAAATTCAGTATCAGAGGGCAGGTTTGCAGGTGTTCCTATGGTTTCATTTCCCTATGGACACTATTTGCAGAGAACAAAGGTTATAATGAAGCAAAGCAATTGCAGTAAATTACTATGAAGCAAACCAAATACATTAGGTGGAGAAAGGACTTGGCACCAAGCTCAGCTCCAGCTGAGCTGGAAAACAGTTCACAGAATGGTATAGTAAGTTAACTTTGACATTGCCCTCTCACAGTAGAAGTGTTACAATGTGTGCTATTATCCACTGATATTAATGAGTTCAAGAACACTTGAAAACTCTGTATTGTGCATGAGCATCATACTTTTAACCTGGAATGCTTATGCTTATGGGACCACCATAAATCCATTCTTTGATAAAAGACAAGGGTTTTACAGAAGTCATTTCTATGTAACTTCTCATCAGGTAAAACACAATGAATGCCTCAAAGTTTTTATTACACTCTTTATGGACTTGTTAGGATGCATAGAGTGCATCCTGAGGGCAAGACTGCTGACATCTCTTCCATCTCTACAGATGGTATCAGCTGTCTCTAGGAGCAAACAGCAGAATTTGAAATCAAATAGTGCAAAGCAGACCAATAAAAATGTTGATGCATGGAGATGTTTCGGGGTTGTTGTTTGTTTGTTTGTTTTTTAATTACTTGATATTACCTATGTTTTGCTCTGATCACTTGAAATTCCAAGCCTCTTTAAAAAAGTCAGTGAACCAATCTACAAGTGTCAGATAAAACATGGCAACTTCTTTGCACTTCAGCTATTTCCCACAGGCAATGCCTTTCTAGCAACACAACATTTTTAATGAAACACTGCCACGTGCCACAGGAAGCATGCAGGTTTCTCGACATTGACATGTTACTAAAGAAACCATGTCTTTAACTTAATAAGTCGAATAACCTGGAGTCTGAAGAACAACTTAAGTTTTATTAAGGCTTTACTGGAGTCTAGAGCCAATAAGACTGGGGATATTTCCCCTCGTCAGAATAAAACTGATATAACCCACATTCCACTTCATACTCCGATGACAGAAAACCAGGCAAGTAGAAGCACATCCAGGTCCTGGAGTGTTAAGTGGAAACATTAGAACATATTAGCTGGAAGATTGTTGTTTGTATGGCTGAGAATTGGCATCGTATTTTGAAAGAGCTTCCTTTCTGTTGTATGGTGGCTTGGGAAGAGGATCACTTACAAATACCTACATCTCCAAATCAAACAATTTGTTATTTTCCTTGGAACGTTTTTTAGAAAAAGAATATTTCCATTCAACTTTACAGAATTCTTCAGAAGACACAAGGTGATTGCCAGACTGGCCCCTCCTTGAAAATTAAGGACTTTACGGATCCCAAAAGTTTTCCTTTGATCACCGATTTCTTTTCTGTAAAGTTCCTAGGGGCTTTCCAAGCAGCCTCTAAAGGTAAAGCAGTTTTGTAATGCAAGACAAATGAGCTGTTTTTGTTAATACGCAGGTGAATTGGCACATGCCCTTATGCTCATCATGCACACAGGCGACTGTGCAGATGCAGAGTTCTCACCTCCCGTGTAGGAAGGCTGCACTGATTCTCCTTGGGGTTTGGCAGGTGGTAAGAGGCAGTCCTGCCAAAGCTGCTCTTCTCAGAGATATGCAAGCAGAGAACACACCTAAGGAAGGACCAGAGACAAGGTTTCTTTCTGTCTGTGTAAGAACTGACAAAAAAAAAACCCCACATCTGCTTTTTGAGCAGCCTCATCATAGATTCCTCCTTACTTGGCAGAGACTGTATTATAGCTTAACCTTTGTTCCAGGGAGTATATTAGGGGCATAGCTTTGCCAGTAGACAACTGGAGGAAACTGAGAAAGTCGACAGAGCATGGCACGCAAAGAGCTTAGACACTCAAGGCAAATTCCACAGGGGTTTGAGGTTAACACACGCAATTAAAAATTAACCATTGGTGAATTAAGGCCACCACATTTCTTGGATGACAACAATGCTTTAGGGTTTAACAGGCATTTGTTTATCTTTTCTAATCAACTTTCTTGTGGTTTCATGAAGACAAAAAGCAGTGAAACTTGCCAACAAATGGCTTTTCTGTATACATTTAAAAGATGCAATAGAACGCAATAGCCATGAAGCATTCACTAAAATCATACAGATGTAAAAGTGCACAGCAAAGACTAGTTCAAAGCACCATGGAAAATCACAACCAAAGTAAACTGAGGAGAGGCTTTTTAGACTATTCCCTATTTGCCAGCAAAGAAAAATAGCAACTCCAAGTGACAAAGCAGGTGAAAAGCTTGCAGAGTTCTTCAGAATGGCCTATTATCACCTCAGCAACCCTCAGGCACACATAATTGATAGGCAAAAGGGAAAAAACAGCCCTTGGTGCCCAGGGCAAAAACAATAAAAAAAAAAAACTATTACAAGTTGTGGTATGTAAAATCTGCGGGCACTTTGACTATACTGATTAGGGTAGGAAAATAAGATGTGACAGAAACAGAAAACAGTCTGGAACATCATTCTAAGGAAGAAGAGGAGGTCTTTAACAAGACCTGTAAGCCAGGTGGCTCAAGGTTTTCCCCTGAGGTGCTGCACAAAGCCTTTGAGATGACATCTGTGTGAAAAAAAGACAATAAAATGCAGCTGTTTGGGGCAGCCCCTGTTTTGGGCAGGCTGAGAAAAAGTTTTCTGCAGAGTGAAGAACCAAATATATTTTAGCAATGGAGATAATGCCCGAAGATTTGACGGGAACTTCCCAAGGGATACCAAGTACCCTATGAAAAAGCATCAGTTTGCTGCTCTTCTAAGTAGCAGTGGACTTCTTCCACAAGCAGTTTGGAAACCCTTCTTTTTAGAAAGCAGCACAGACAGTAACAAGTGGTTCAGCTGTGAGATACTCCATGAAGAACCATAATGCAATGTGCTACTTTTTAAATTCACCTCTTCCAGCTATTCTAGCTGGAATAACCCATGCATTGAAAGCACCACACTAACTTTTGAATTCATGTAAGATGTTTTTGAAAGAAGGTGGCATGTCCTTGGACCACATAGCAAAATAAAGGATGATAACAAATACTCAGTGGATGGGTTGGATGAAGTGCTTATACTCTCTAAGTCTTTGCCTATCAAAATCCTAGGTTAACATTGTTGAACCAAGGTGGACAAATAGGACACAAATCTAGCTCATTCCCTGCTGAAATTTTCAGCCTGCTGAATGGGTAGGAACCATCACCAATCATGTCCTGTGGTAGTGTGTTAAGCTGAGAAACAGAGTGGCACATGAGCTAACATTCCCAATGTTTGGGCCTTCCTGTTCCTGGTAGCCTTTTCGAGACATAGTGTAGGCAGCTGCTGATAGTAATCACACTGTGTGTTATGATTAAATCTACCACTTACATGAACCAGAACTCAAATTAAACAGTTGTGTGAGTCTTGAAACTATGCTCAGTTCCAAGCAGGGAGATAGGGAATAGGTCTCCTTGGGTAGATGGCATACATCAGTTATCTTATCCTTCAGCCATTCAGTTCATTTTTCCACAATGCAATCCCAGTAAGGTATATTATTTCATGGGCTCATCTAGCTGATTGACAGGTTTTTGGAAGATGGTCCGCTGTGCAAGGCAGACGTGCCCTTAACCACAATAGAGACAATAAGCAAGGAAGAATGCTCAGTTACACTTGGTTGCCTCACCATATTTTGAAGTTTTTTACAAGATTTGAGAGGAGAAAAAAGTCAGAATGCCTTCAAAGTAAGTTTTCAGACATAGACTACACAGACCATGCAAACAAACAAACAAACAAAATCCATTTATTGAAAAGACATCAGACTAAGGCAAGATGTTCAATTCAATACTGCAGGTGAACAAAACCCAGAGTTACTGTCCCCAGTCTCTTTCCTGTATTTTCCCTTTATTTCATCTATGGTCAGAATGTTTCATTTGCAACCCTGAACTATGTATGCTTAAACTACTTCTGTGAAATAATTTATGTACCCGCTATGCTCATACTGTCTTCCCAGCTGGAGTGCATTTCACATAGGGTGCTGGATAGGGTCTCCTGCGATACATTTCATTTGAAAGACCTTCAAAAATGATGTAGTCTGGTTGAACATAGAAAGAAGAACAGAAAAGAGATGCCAAGACCTCTCTTAAGTACTCAAACAAAATGATGATAGTCATTGGCAGTCATCCCTGACTTCAAAGACTGGCTCATGTTTATCCCTAGCAGAAAAATTAACCTGCAAACATATGCACTTCACATATACTGGCAAATATAATCAAATACCCTGAAATAGGCCAATAATTAACCAGTGAGATGAATGCTGAAAACAGTTCCCAAAAAGAGTTTGGGAATTGTCTTAAAATAAAATTTATCACTCAAAACAATATACCATTATGTTCTGACAATGTATCATCTGCCCACAGATGATTTGGTCAACAAAGGAGGACTATTGGTCCTGTGGCCACCCTCACAACAAAGCCAAAATCTCCTTGATCAAGAAAAACCTAAGTAGGTGTGCTAGTTTGGGACAAATTTCAGAGGAACATCTGAATTTGAATGTCCTCTCTTAGGAGGCAGGTTACAGCC